>CM028129.1:193685000-194045000 GCA_016271365.2 Neoceratodus forsteri
AGTTTCTATCATGTCCCCCTCTCCCTCCTTTCCTCAAGGGTATACATATTAAGCTCCTTTAGTCTCTCCTCGTATGGCTTCTCTTGCAGACCCTGCACCATTTTAGTTGCCCTCCTCTGGACTGTCTCCATCCTGTCTATGTCCTCCAGGAGATGGGGTCTCCAGAACTGGATGCAGTACTTCAGATGGGGTCTCACCAACTGTCTGCACAGAGGGATAACAACTTCTTGTTTTCTGCTGGTGATGCCTCTCCCTATACATCCCAGTATCCCCCCAGCCCTCCCCACTGCCTTCTCACATTGCTTGCCAACCTTTAAGTCATCTGATATGACTACCCCAGGTCCCTTTCCATTTTCGTTGTTGTTAGTATCTCACCCCCCCCATAGCGTACTCTTCCCCTGGGCTTTTGTTTCCCAGGTGCATTACTTTGCACTTCTTAGCATTGAATCTAAGCTGCCATTCATTTGACCATTCCTCCAACCTTGCCAAGTTCTGATTGATTCTGCCCAGGGCATCTGCTAGGACATTGTCCTTCCCCGGCAGCTACACAGCTGTTAGAGTGAGATTCAGAAAATAAGCCAACTTCCATATCAGCATGGCTTCTGCGCATGTGCCCCCTTGCTTGTTTATATAGTACATAGTGGTTGTGTTGTCTGTCCTACTTGCACGACCTTGCCTTTGAGTACCGAGGCAAAAGACTGGATTCCCAGATGCACTGCCCTGAGCTCCAGCAGGTTTATATGAAGGAGACTGTCCTTTCTGATCCAAGTCCCATGAGCTGTCTGGTCTCCTATGTGTGCTCCCCACCCTAGAAGGGAGGCATCTGTGCTCAATGCCTCTGAGGGAAGCTGTTACAGGAAAGGTACACCTTGCCTTAGGTTTTCTCTTTCCTGCCACCACTGAAGCACTAAGATTAGAATTTGGTGACTGGTACCAGTTTGGACAAATTGTCCCGTTTTTGTGACCAATAAGACCTGAGATGGAACTGAATGTCCCTCATTTGGAACCTGGCTCCTGAAACTGTTACGGTTGTGGTCGCCATGTGGCCTAATAGCTGGAGGAAGTGCCTTGCTGGCTTGGGACTGGACAATTAGAAAGAGTTGGCCAGCTGAATTAATGTTTCCACCCTTCCTTGGGTGAGAAAGGCCTTGCCTGCCATTGTGTCTAGCTCTGCCCCTATGAAGTCCAGTAGCTGGACTGGGGTCAACACTGACTTTTTGGGGTTTAAGAGGAACCCTAGGGACTGAAGGACCCTTTGAAGCAAGGTTAGGGAGTCTGAAACCTGCTGAGGAGACTGTCCCACTACCAGCCAGTCATCCAGATGGGTGAAGACTGTAACACCCTGCCTTCTGAGGTGTGCCACTACCACTGCCAGGCACTTTGTAAACACTCTTGGTGCTGAGGAAAGGCTGAAAAGCATTGCTCTGAACTGGTAGTGGCCTGATGTGAGCCTGAACCTGAGGAATTTTTGGTGTGATGGTCTGATGGGAATACAGAAATAGGCATCTTTCAGATCTATTGAGGCCAGCCAGTCCCCTTGTCTGAGTGTGGGAAGGATGGGTGACAGAGTGACCATCTTGAACTTTGGTTTTGTCAGGTATTTGTTTAGTTGTCTGAGATCCAGAATGGGTTGCCACTCCCCTGTTTTCTTTACTGTGAGGAAGTACCTTGAGTAGAATCCCTTTCCCCTTTGAAGAAGGAGTACAGGTTCTACTGCCTTGTACTGCAACAGCTTTCTTACCTCCTCCACCAGTAGTTTTGCTTCCAGTGGAGCAGGAGGACTGAAGGCTCTTGCCTCAGCTTGGGTAAATATTTGAAGCTGAGGGTAAGGCCTTGGCCCACTACCTCCAGGACCCACTTGTCTGTAGTTATTGATTGCCAGACCTGGAGGTAGTGGGCAAGCCTACCCCCTACTGGGAGAGGTGAGGTGACCCTGACAGGCTCTTCAGGGGGTCTGCTTCACTTGAGGGGTCTGATGAGGACTGGGTCCAGCCCTACCAGTACCTCTTCTACCTCTTCCCCTGAAATAGCCCCTCTGGGGTTGATAGGCTAGAAGGGCTTGGGCTTGGAAGAAAGGCCTGTAGTGAGGCCTTGCTCGCCCTCCTCTGTTCTGCTGTTTCTATGAGGTAGCTGCTTTTTCCTTGGCATCTGCACTTGTATAAGCCACCTTGCACTCATCTATCTTCTTCATATAGGCCTCAGTCTGTTGGCCAAAAAGAGATGAAGGGTCACAGGGGAAATCCAGAGATTTCATTTATGTGTCCTGAGAGAGATTGGTAGTCCTAAACCATGCAAATCTCCTCAGGGATACAGAGGTAGCCATGAACCTGGCTGCAGCATCATTGGCATCCACAGTCATTCTGAATTGGAATTCGGATGCCTAAGTGCCCCTTTTGGTAGCTTCTGCTAGGTCAGATGCCATTGGTGCTGGACAGGACTTAGAAATCTCTGCTACTGTGTTCCCCAAGCTCTTTTGAAACCTGGCTACATAAGCCATGTAGGTGGCCTGTTTAATGGCCAGAGAAGAACCCAGATAAATCTTTCTGGCCATTGAGTCCATCTTCCTGGAATCTTTATCAGGAGGATGGGATGCCAGGGGTATACCAGCCTTATCACAGGCAGAGGGCTGCACCACTCCTTCATGGCTAGGATGCCCAAATAGGATTTCCAGACCAGGTTTGGCCTCCCAATATTTTTTATCCAGCTTCCTGTCTACTGGAGGAATGGAAGTTGGTGTCTGTAACATTTTGAGCACATGCTTTCTGAGAGATTTATGGATGGGGAATAAAAGCTTCTTAGCTGGAGCCACATCCATCATCTCTACATAGCTGGCCTCTTCCTCCTCCTTGGTTGCTTCTTGAGTGGAGAGGACCAAGGTCTGAGCAACCTGCTGCATAAAAGCAAACAGGGTAATGAAGTCCTCTGACCCCTTATCAGGGGAGTCAGGACACTGGGGATCAGGGGAAACATCTGGTTCCAGAGACTCCCCTAGGTCCTCATCCTCATCTTCATCATAATCATCGTCCTCATTGTCCCCAAAGCCCTTGGCTTCAAAATTGTGGGGACCGGGAACCGAGGAAGAACCGCAGGATTTTGAACCAAGGACCATGGAACCGAACTGGCATAGGATTGAAGGGATTGAATAATCCGGATTGCATCAGCTATCTCCTCTGAACAGTTGGGTTCAACGGTTGTGGCTCTTTTGGCCCATGTTTCCCCTTCCTCTTTTTCTTACCCACAGTTGCTGGTTCAGCAGCCTGTTCAGCGGTATGTTTTTTTCCCTGTGAACCAGTACCTTGGTCAGAGGGTGTTTCGTCCAGTTCGTCAGTAACGTTTGAGGCAGGAGATTTGTCCGTAACTGGGTCAGCGGTTGTTTTGGACATCTTTTCCTTCAGTCAGTTCATACGCCTGTCCAGCGTCGACCAAGGACAATTTTTACATATCTCACAATCTGTCTTTAAGTGATCAAACCCAAGACAGAAAACACACATAAGATGGGGATCAGACTTAGCAAAAGTTTCCCTGCACTCAGTACAGTGCTGCAAACCTGTTAGACCGGTTCTTTTCTTAGGAATATGAGATATAGCCAACAGAAAATTTGCTGAACCCCTTTTAGGCAAAGCTCGTTTTTTTGGCGGGGGGGGGGTTAGGTCAGTTTAATGACTAAAGAACCAACCGAGGTTTAGCTCGGTAGCGTTCCCACAGAAAAATAGAAAATGTTTAAGAATTACCTTAGCAAAAGGAAGAAAAAAATATTGTTTCCCAACCGTCAAAACCAGAAAGAAACCGAGAACTTACCAAATATCTGCTAATCTAAACTAGTCTACCTGTAAACCAGAGACTGCAGTTCAAAAACAAATAACTTTTAAATGGTAAAAAATGAGAAAATAAAATGATCTTGAGTAAAGATGGAGAGGATTCTCCGAGGCATCTGACTAGTCAAGTGGAATAAAGAATCTGACAGTTGGTAGGTAGATTACTGGAGACAGTGGTTTGAAAACTGAGCCCAGGCCTAGCATTCTGTCATTTGCACAGATTCTATTAACCTTTTCAGCTCCGGGACAGTAATATGGTAGGACCATACTGCATATGTCAGAATACAATAAGATTTCCTGGGGTTAGAACAAAGTACTTTAGCTTTCAGACCAACCAAGTCCTTCCTCAAAAGTTTTTAGAGATCTGGGACAGTAACAAATCTAATTCTTGTTTTAAAAGGGAAAGCACTAATGCTAAGCTTATAAATCTGTTTTATTCAATTTTTTATTAAGTTAAGGCTCAGTATTTAAACTCTGTCTTGTGTGAGTGTGTGTGAACATTGAGAGGTTTGTTTGGTGGGTGGTATAGGGAAAGGGCCTTAAAAGTGTAAAGATATTTTCAATAATCAAAATGTTCTTGTTGGACCACAGTGGGCTCAGGGAGGGTGAGGATGGTGGAACAGAGGCACACCCAGTCAGTTGTTCCACTCCACAATCCATACACCGTTCTGGGGGAGCATAGTTCCCCTATGGATGCACCCGCAGAGGAGACTAAGAAGGCTGAGGACAACTGTCACAAGGGAGGCCCACAGGAAGGAGGCAGAGGACACCACAGGGAAAGGAAGCAGCTCCTGGTGGGGGACTCAGTTATTAGGGGGATAGAACTGGGGGGAGCAGGGAAAACTGAAATAAGGTGCCTGCCTGGTGCCGTGGCTTGGAGGGACAGGAAGCGCATCCTCAGGATCACGAGAACAGCTGCACGGGAGTCTGAGCTGGACGTCATTGTCCACCTAGGGACAAATGACTTGGCTCATCATGAGATTAGAGCAGTGCAGGAGGACTTTGTAGAGTTGGGGAGGGGCCTAAGACAAGTAGCACACACAGTATCCTTCTCAGAGGTGCTGTCTGTCAATGGTATGGGTGAGGCGAGGGTACTTGCACCATGCAGTTTAATGAATGGTTGAAAAAATGGTGTGGAGCACAGGGGTTTGGCTTCATTGGGGACTGGGGTTCCACCTGGAGGGACACCAGCCTATACTGGCAGGATGGTCTGCATCTGTCCAGGAAGGAACAAGTCTTTGAGCAATCGGTTTAAATGCTTCATTGGCAAGCTTTTAAACTAGCCAAGGGTAGGCACTGATAAGCAGCAGGAAAATCTCAGCCTCTCCCTACAAAACAGGGTACTAAATGAGAAAAAGACCGAGGTAGAAAGGTCAGTGGGGGATGCTGCAACAGAAGGTAAAGCCATCAAAAAATGGAGAGCAATGAGTACCAATGCCCGTAGTCTGGGTAACAAGCTTCCTGAATTAGTGACCTTGATGGAGGAGGAACATCTGGATATCATGGCAGTCACAGAAACATGGTAAACACAAAACCATGACTGGGACATAAACATACCAGGATACACTATCTACAGGAGGGACAGGGAGGGTAAAAGAGGAGGAGGAGTAGCTCTTTACATAAGGGAAGGAATCAAAGCAACAGAACAAAAGGGTAAACAGGGAGGAGAAGAAGCACTGTGGGTCAATTTGGAGACAGGCAATGGCACCACAATCCACACAGGGTCGTATACAGATCCCCTCTCAGGGGGAGAAAATGGACAAGGAAATGATAGAAAGTATACTTAGAATGGCAGAAAAGGGAGATATTGCTGATGGATGATCTGAATATGCCAGATGTTAACTGGAGTGCAGTTGCAGCAGCCACTTTGAAGAGTGGGGTTATTCTAGATGCCCTACAGGGTGTGCCTTAGACAGCTAGTATTGGAACCCACTCGAGAGGAGCAATCTTAGACCTGGTTCTCTCAAAGGAGATGGAGAGAGATCACAGATGTAGAAGTGGGTAGCCATCTGAGAACTAGCGACCATCGAACAGTATGGTTCACAATAAACACAGCAATAGAGTCAAGCCATACAAAGGCAAAAGTACTGAACTTAGGAGGCTGACTTTGGCCAAAATGGGTGAGTGCCTAAGGAATGCACTAGCAAATGGGCAGGAAGGAGGGGTGGAAGAACAATGGGGAATAATAAAAACTGCCATCACAGAGGTAACAAGCCTTTGTGTGAAGCAAATAAACAAAACAAAACGATGTAAGAAACCACTATGGTTCTCAAAGGAAGTGGCAGTGAAGGTTCAAGAGAAAAAGAAAGCATTCAGGAAGTACAAGGAATCACAGAAGGAGCAGGACAGAGAACTGTGTCAGTTAAAGCAAAAGAAAGCTGGGAAGGCAGTCAGAACAGCAAAGGCCCAAACCGAGGAAAAGATAGCCAACTCAGTTAAGAAGGGGGATAAAACCTTTTATAGGTACATCAGGGAGCGAAGGAAGACCAAGGGAGGGATAGTGAGGCTTAATGGGGGGGCAGAGGGTGACTGTGAAAAGGCAGAGATACTAAACAAATATTTTTGCTCAGTATTGATAAATGAAGAGGGGGAGGTACCTAAAACAAACAATAGAAACACTCTGGATACAAAAGTTGATACCAGCCCATTTATAGAAGAAAGGGTTCTGAAAGAACTCTTAAAACTGAAGGTGGACAAAGCAATGGGGCCTTGATGGGATTCATCCCAGAATTCTAAAAGAACTAAGGGTAGAACTAGTGACACCACTGACTACCCTCTTTAACAAATCATGGGAGGATGGGGTGGTACCCAAGGACTGGAGGAGGGCAGATGTGATTCCCCTTCACAAAAGTGGGAGCAAGGCAGAAGCAGGAAACTACAGACCTGTTAGTCTAACCTCAGTGATAGGGAAAATGATGAAATCACTTCTGAAGGAAAGAATTATCAAGTATCTAGAGGCTAGAGGGGCACAGGACCCAAGGCAGCATGGATTCGCAGCGGGAAGGTCATGCCAGATGGATCTGATAGATTTCTTTGACTGGGTGACCAAAGTAGTAGATCAGGGAGGAGCTGTGGACATGGCCTACCTAGACTTTAGCAAGGCATTTGACTCAGTCCCACACAAAAGATTAATATTCAAGTTAGCTAGCCTGGGAGTGGGTCCCAAAATGACAGCCTGGGTAAAGAATTGGCTGGAGAATAGGACACAGAGAGTAATAGTAAATAGAGTCCACTCTGAAGAAAGGGGGGTTACTAGTGGGGTACCGCAGGGTTCAAGGACCGGTCCTCTTCAATGTCTTTATAAGCGACATTGCAGAGGGCCTGGAAGGAAAAGTATGTCTCTTTGCAGATGACACAAAGATCTGCAACAGAGTTGATGGACAAGGTGGGGTGGAAAGGATGAGAAGGGACTTGGCAAGGTTAGAGGAATGGTCAAATGTATGGCAGCTTAGATTCAATGCTAAGAAGTGCAAGGTAATGCACCTGGGAAACAAAAACCCAGGGGAAGAGTACACAATGGGGGGTGAGATACTAACAACAACAAAAATAGAAAGGGGCCTGGGGGTAGTCATATCAGACTGACCTAAAGGTGGGCAAGCAATGTGAGAGGGCAGCAAGGAGGGCTGGGGAGATACTGGGATGCATAGGGAGAGGCATCACCAGTAGAAAACAGGAAGTTATTATCCCTCTGTACAGACAGCTAGTGAGACCCCATCTGGAGTACTGCGTGCAGTTCTGGAGACCCAATCTCCGCAAAGACATAGACAGGATGGAAGCTGTCCAGAGGAGGGCAACTAAAATGGTGCGGGGTCTGCACCGGAAGACATATGAAGAGAGACTTCAGGAGCTTAATATGTATAGCCTCGAGGAAAGGAGGGAGAGGGGGGACATGATAGAAACTTTCAAGTACCTCAAGGGAATCAACAAAGTCCAAGAGGGTAGCATCTTTCAAAACAAGAGGTGTGCAAGAACAAGGGGGCGGCTCAGAGGTAATTTAAGAAAGTATTTTTTCACAGAGAGGGTTGTGGACGCATGGAACGGCCTTCTGGAGGAGGTTGTGGAGTCAAAAACTGGTGGAATTCAAGCATGCATGGGACAGTCATAAGGCAATTCTGTGGGGTGGGGGGGTAGGAAGAAGTAGGCTGCTGGTTAACTAGGATCTGCAGCTTATCCATTAGGTAGGGAAATGGGCAGACTGGGTGGGCCAAGCGGTCCTTATCTGCCGTCAAATTCTATGTTTCTATGTTTCTTAGTAGTAGTAGTAGTAAAAGTAGCAGAGGTCCTATTAGTATATATACAGGGGAGATAGGAAGGAATCAGAAAGCAACCGGCATGGTTTTCTGCATGGCAGTTCGGAGGGAGGTTACCCCCTCCCCCCTTAGGCAGGTCAGCAGTTTTGGTGGGCCCTAGGTCGGGATCTCCGTGGGAGGCAGGCAGTTGCAGTCGTTGGGTCCAGGCCCTTGGGAATTCTGGTGGTGATATTTGTGGGAGCAGTAGGAGTCTGGTGGAACAGGCAGTAGAGGATCTCGTCGGGGGGGGGTGTTGGGCCCAGTTTTGGAGGTGCTGTAATTGGGCCATCGGCAGGCTGTTGTGATGGTGGCAGTGCCGCTACAGGGGATCAGAGGATGGTGGCAGTTCCTGTTGATACAATTTTCCCCTCATGGCATGACAGCTCAGGTGTTAGAAGGTGGGAGTGGGTGATGGCCTGGACTCGACGGGGTCTGCCGTGCCCGTGTCTGGGGCAGACCCCGAGGCCTACAAATGGGTAGGCCTTTAGGCTGATGAAGGTCAAGCCCATCTCTGGCAATAGGCTTTTAATTGGAAGTAGAGAGCCACTGTAACTGTGTGAAGGGCTTGGCTCGGGGCAGAGCAACAAGGAATTTGTGAGGTAGAATGTACCAGGGACCAGGCCAGGACCAGATTTAATGGGAGGAACATTTATGAAAGCAGCTGCAGAGGTTTCAGACTGTTCAGTTTTCACCCCAAGCATGAATTTACTCGGTGGCAGGCAGAGGAGTTCAACACTCCCCTAAGGAGGAAAAAAAGAAATGGAAAAACGTTCAGTATAAAAGAAGCAGTAACAGAGTAAGGTTCTTACCAGTGCCAGTGGGTCATCGCGAGCTTCAGGTTCCTGGAAATTATCAGAAATAAATCTCTGGTCCTGGGGATTAAGTTTGCTGCTGGTTCTGTTGTATGGAAATCCATGCCTAGGAATGCCTGTAGCTCTCTTTCTCAACAAATCAGTTTTGGTAAATAAGTTAGCCCCATGGATCTGGATTAGTTAAAAGTTTTAAAGATCTACTGACATCTCAAAGAAAACTTTCAAAAGCATAATAATTAGGTACAATTCTACTTGCATTCTATATATATTTTATATATTTGTCCTCGCCATAATTTATTACCAAGGAAATGTGTATGAATATATGTTCTTTATCCCTTAAAGTTCATTTTAAGATCATCTGCCTCGGTAGCTTACTCCCTACTTCATGTCATAATCCTCTATTGTGACATCACAATCTGTTGCCACTGGAGTAACTGTGATATCACAAGCAATGCTGTGCGACTTCGGGTAGGGAGAAAGCAACAGGAATAGAAGAACTCTTCAGGAGCAGAGATCCTGTTTTCATGCAAATGACCTCACTACTAAATAATGGGGAGGAGGAATACATAACTAATGGGAAATGCAAGCTGGGCCGTGCCTAATTATTATGTTTTATTAAAGTTATCCTGAACATGTCACCAGTTATTTAAGCTACTGGGACCCTGAGCTCTGTAATCATTTTAGGAGTTCAGGAGAATAAAATTGATTCATTTGTAGAAATCAGAGTCCAGTTTCATTATTGCCATATAAGGATTTTGATGAATTATAAGTCCTTTAGTTTTTTAGGGATTTCCACAGTTTTACTGGGGTTTGAAGTATTTAATTGCATATACCCTCCTACTCTGGGTCCGGTGGGTTGGAGAAGCTCGAAGATGAACTGACCAGTCTGCCTTCTAGATTTTTCCTGCTGGGTAAGCAGCTGAACACCCTTGGGGCTTGATTTCTTGGGGTTTGGAGATGTCTCAAGGAAAGACACCCTTGTTTTTTTTCTGATTTTGACCTGAGGAGAGCTTGATGAGGTTCTAGATTCTGGAGCACCTTCCCATCGTAATATCTGGCCCCTAGACATAGGAACGGGGGGGCTACACATGCCTCTCATTTTGAAAGGGTTATAGCCTTCCAACACCATTCAGTGTTTGGATTCATTTTTCTGAAGAAGTCAGAAATCGGGGGTTGCCATCATTGAATTATAAAGACTTGAATGGCAGTGTTCTGATGTAATGACTCACATGACAGCACTTGACTATCTTTTTCCATAGACAGATAATTGTCACCTTAACATCATCCAGGAAGTAAACATGGAGTAGGCCCTTCATTGTCATTTTGTCTTTAAAATAGAAGGTTGCTGCATATAGAACAGTCCCAGTGGTGATGGTTAAAGACAGGCAAAGTGGGAAAATGGAAGATGTCTTGGCATACTGCTAGAAACACATAATCATTTTATTAGGAAGAGCGGGCTTGCTGGACTTTAAAGTATGTGAGGTGGTTTGGAGAGAGGTACACAAATCAAACAATTTCATTATAAGAGGTTTAACACCTAGCTTGGTTGTGCCCAACTGTAGGAAGGATTATAGCAGGCCGGACTTCTTGTATTCAGTACCAGCCTGCTGAGACAGTCTGTCTAATCCGCTCAGACAAATCACTGAGCTGGCATCCTTTAGAGAAGAATGCATGTTAGTGTAGTACAGAGTTTGTAAGTATTCCTTATGGGCCATCCCATTAGTGCAGCATTGTGCCTCAAGCAGACTTACCTCCGCCACCCTGCAGTCAGGGTCACACATTGCTGGCTTCCAGCAGTTCCTGAGGCAACAGACCCAGGCTCAAGACCCTCATGAAAAATAAAGAACTTAGGAATAGTGAATCACTTCAGCCTAAACATTAACTGTAACATGACAGTAAAATAACAGGCTGGTGAGGGTGGAATTTTCTTCCTCCTTTTGGAACTGCTACAGTCCCTAAATTCATGAAAGTTGCTGGTAACATGGGAGGTGAGAGAATATTATGCACAGATTCAGCTTGGTAATAAAAGTCCTCTCCTGGACCATCAGGCTAATTAAAGATAGTTTACGCCCCTAGCACTCCCTCCCTCCCCCCCACCCCCACACACACACACACACACACACTAACACTTACTGGCTTGGACTGGTCAGATTCATGTCTGGCTAAGTAAGGGCCCCAGACCATAATGAACAGACTTGTCTTACCCACTGCCCAGTATGCAGGTCTCCCATACCCTGCTAGTTTGTGCATATTGTCCTTCCACTCATTAACAGTGGGAATGCCTTCTGAACACCAACATCTGAGTAGCAATCTCTTGGCCTCAGTTATTGTCGCCATAAACCAGAGGAGGTGTGGTTTGTGCTGGATGGGTAGTTTCAGTGTGTTACCAAGACTGTTAAAGGTGCCTGTTTAGGTACAGTAACTCTGAACACCAGCTCCACTCTAGTTAATGCCTGGTTCCACCAATTTTGTATTTGGGGGCAATACCACAGGATGTGTGGCAGGGTGCCCTTCTGCTGCTTATGTCTGCAGCACCCTGATGTGGGTATCAAGTTTATCCTTTCCAACAGTGCCGGTGTTCGGTACCGCAGGTTCTAGGTTTTTAGCTGCACCAGTTTCCTCTGTGTCCTTACAACACCATATGCTTTTGTCCAACAACATGCCCACTCCTCCTCTGAAAGCTGATAACCCAAGAACTTCTCCCACCTACTGTGTAGTTTTTCTGCAGCTGGGGTGTATTCATTTAAGAGCTCCTTGTAGATCAAGCCTATCTTGGGGGGGATTCCTTAAACCATCATCCTCCCACTAGTCCCATAATATCTTCCCATGTTCCTTGTGAAGGTAGTGTTACCTGGATCCCTACAAAGGCAATAATTAGGTGCCTAATTTTCAGGTATCTCCATAGGTGTGTCACGGGGAGTGATGCCTGCTCCTTTGGGTTGATGACATCCCTGAAGTTTCTGGCACCAGTCTGAAAGAGATTACCCGTTCTTCTGTCCAGTCTCCCTAAAGCTCAGTCCTGCCATGCCCTAGGGCGTCCTTCCACCTGCAATTTAGGGTTGTGCTACAGTGGCCATAGATACTGGGGGACGTCTAGTGGGGCTTTAGTAACTCTCTTGGCCTTTCTCCACACTTTTAGTATGTATGCATATATGGGGTTGCCTTTCTGTACTCTACAGAGGTTCCAAAGCATAAGTTGGGAGTGGGTGCCCTTCCCCAGTCCTGTCTCCAGATCTAACCAATGAGCCTTCCCTCTCATCTGATCTGCATGCATCCACATCCCTATCTGTCTGAGGCCTGCTGCTAGGAAAGATCCCTTAAACAAAGGAATTCTAAACCCGCCCTTAGACCATGGGACCACCCTCCTGAGTACTGAAAGTCTTTCCCATCCTCTTTCTTCCCAAAGTAAGTCCTGCACTAGGCCAGCAAGTTGCTTCCAAATCGTATCCACAATACTCAAGGGAAAATATCTGATAAGGCACAACACCTTGGGCAGCAGCATCATTTGCAACATTTGCGCTTTCCTCCAGAGTGTGAGTTGCAGGTGCCTCCATCTGTGCACCTCTTCCCTTAGACTTTTTGCTAATGGGTTAAAGTTTTCTGCCAGCCACCTTTTTCCAGCAGGGTGATATAGGAATCCCAAGGTACTCTGTGGCCTTCATGGACCACTGTTTCCCCATCCCTTGCACAGTTAGGCCTGCAAACTTGGTGATCGTGGCCATAACCTCTGTCTTCTCCTAGTTGTTCCTGAGTCTTGACAATGAGGCAGAATGGTTGAGCAGGGTGACTTGTGCAGGTATAGAGGCAGCAGGGTCCTTAACTGTGATGAGTATATCATCCGCAAAAAAAAAGCATAGGCTTGTAAGATGCCACCCCCCCAACCTCTATGCCTAGCACTCCTGTGGACTGTCTAAGCTTCTGGGTTTGCAGCTCTATGGCAAGGACAAAATGTTCCAGTGATAGTGGGCATCCTGCTAAGTCCCTCGCTCCAGCTGGAAGCTTTAAGAAAGCCTTCCATTTGTCAGTACTGCTGCCTGTGGGTCTGCATAGATAGTTTGTACCCACCTTATAAAGGTCTCCCCCACCTCAAATGCTCCAAGTGTCTCTGTTAGGTAAGGCCATTCGATGGATTCAAAGGCCTTCTCTGTATCTGGTGCTACTGTGCCCACAAAATCTGAAGAGGATTCCGTGGCCCAAATAAGGCTGACCAGTCTCCTGATGTGGGCCACCCAATCTGCCTGCCACAAACAACCTGGTCTGGGTGGAATTGCCAAAACCTTAGCTATAATCTTGTAATCCACGTTCAAGAGAGAGAGAGAGAGGGATGGAATGATAACTGGAACACTGATGAGATTCCTTTCCCTTCTTTGCCAGCACTGTGATGGGGGCCTCGTTCATAGTCTGCAGAAGGTTCCCTTCCTTCCAGGCTGCCTGGAGCATGGAGGCCAACAGGTGGCTCACCAGCTGTCCAGCCGTCCTGTACACTTCTACCAGAAAGCCATCCAGCCCCAGAGCTTTCCCCTTTGCATCCCTCCTATAGCCTCCTGTATCTCTTGCTGCATGATCTGACCTTCTAGACCCCTCCTGTACTCCTCCACTCTGCAGATAGTGATTGAACCCAAAAATTCTTTAATGGCCCCCTTCTGGGTCTCTCCTGGCTGTAGCTGGAAGGTATACAGACCCTGATAATAGTCCCTGAAAGCACCGTTTTTTCCCCCAGGATCCACTGTGATTCCATTGGTGGTTTCAACATCTGGGTATTTTACCCTCATTGACAGTTTTTTTAGTTGATAGGCCAGAAGATGACCTGTCCTTTCCCTCCCTTCCCAATATGCTTGTGTAACCCTCTTGCTACCCGAGGTTACTAGAATCCCAGTAAGACCTAGTGGTAGGCAGGAAAGGCAGCTTGTGAAACTCCAGTTAAATGGATTTCACACTGTCTCACTCTGTTCTCAGTCTCAGCTGAGACTGTGGAATGACATCACCATAGAACTGTCGCAGCTGCATGAGCCACAATGCAATCTGCAGCAGGGAGTTGGAATAGAATGTTGGGAGGTTTGAACAGTAGTCTGTGGTCAGTTGGAGTTTGGAGCTTGCTGAGGGAGCAGCACAGCAGCTGTGTAGGCTCTTGGAGCCTCAGCCCTGACATAGGGCTACATTCTGAGAAAAAAGGGTGTGTGTCTCCACCAAAAGAGAGACACAGAAGTAGTTTGAAGTGGTGGAGACCGCTGATTTCGGGTCTCAGTGCCCCCTTCCTCAGGGGATGGGGGCAGGAAGGTTGTTCTGCATATTCCTGGGGCAACCCCCCGTTCTGCAACTAGTGGAGAAGCTTCTTATTTGTTCCAGAGTTTTTGGGAAACAAGAAGATTTGTGAATTGCCTGTGGGGCACCTGCAACCGGAGGGTGAGTGTTTGCTCTTCCTAAAGGGCCTATGTTTTTCACCCTGGAACTTGTGTGATAGTGGGGATTGGACTACTGAAATAAAGGGAGGCCTAGAGTAATAGGCTTAGCCAAAAGTAAAAGTATGTTCAAGTCCTGCACTTATGGGAAGTCAAGACATGTAGAGGAGATGTGACATACATCTACCCAGTAATCTACATTGCCAAGCTTTCAGAAATGAGTTGTTTAGTTTCCAGAGAAATGGCCGGGTATGGATTGTGGGAGCTGGAGGTGACAGACCCCCATCTTTAGTGACCAGGTCCACCTCTACGCATTTGCTCTGTGGATTTCTACTTTGCCTCATACACTTGGCCAGTGATGAGGGAAGTACCCAGACGTGGGATTGGAAGGAAAATTCTTTCTAGGAGTCGAAGGCTCTAATGTGGTTTGGGGAGCCACAACAGGATAATTGATTCATTTCCCAAAATAAACCATGGATCAAGTGGCCGGCGGGGGAGCCGGGCCAGTGGGGAAAACCCAAGTAGTGTACAAGTCGGGCTGTGTACCCAAAGCTGCGTGCAAGTCCAGGCTGTGTGCCTGGTGGGTTCAGAGCCTGAGGGCTAGAAATAGTAAAGAAGTGTTCTGTTGTCTCTAATCTGCATTACCAGGAATGTAGCCCCATGGGGGGCCGTCTATGCTTTGTTTTGTTCAGCTTGGATGTGAATAAAAGCCACACTGCAGAATCCCATTTCTGGTTCTGGACATTACAGTTATTGCTTCCTGTGTTCGGATTTACTTGGGTGCCCCTGTGCAGAGTAGCCAAACCTAGACCCCCTGTGCCAAGTAACCTCATCCTCCCCGAACCCAGTCCCCACCAGGTACTGCTGTCAGCTTCAACATCATGCCACCTGTCATTTTGCAAAAAGGCAGGGGTGAGAGGTTACAAAAATGGAGGTACCGCTTTGGATTTAATTCAGGGAGGAAAGATGCTCGGGCAAGGGGCTAGCATTTTGGCTATCTGGCAGTGGGTAGCCCAAAAGCTGAAGCAAGTAACTAGTGTGTTGCTGTGTGCTGTGGATCTTATGCTGCTGTTTGAAAATGCCAACTGTGTACCGAGGAGCAGTAAAGCCAAAGAGTGTGCCCTTGTCCTGCATCAATTGTTTACAGCATTTTTGACTGCTTTTAAAATGACCTGTGGTAAAGAAAAGTGTGGAAGACTAGGGGTAGCAACAGGAAAATTGTGCCCTGGATGTTGGAAATGCTTTTAAAATAAACTGTGGTAAAGAAAAGTGTGGAAGACTAGGGGTAGCAACAGGAAAATTGTACCCTGGACTTTGGAAATGCTTTCTAAATGAACTGAGAGACTTGCAGTGTAATGGCTATGATAAATGGCTAAAATGGGCTCCCGCCGTGGAGTCAGCTGAAAAAAAAAAAGTTGCATTCTGTAGTTTAAATTTGCCTGCTTGACGATCACTGTGAGGAGAAGAGCACACGCGAGGAAGAAGAGGCTCATTTGCATGGCGTCATGTGATTGGTCAGGCTGCAATCAGTCTCGCCCCTCAGCCAGCTCTACAGTGACTGCCCCAGCATTCAAGAGGGAATGTGAGTGGAGTGCGTGTACTGGCTAGTGGAGGAGCATCCCAGAGTGTTAAAATCACTGTAAACCTTCTAAAAATAGACTTTGCTTGTTCAAAATCGGGCTCAACCCGCTAATCGATCGTCTGAATTGCAAGTGTGGTGGTCAAGGAGATGATAGGCAGGACTGCCCGCCCGTTTCTGTTCTGAGGCCTCAAAGAACTGGCTGTAGGCCGTTTTTCCCCATCGCAGCAAACTGCCACTGATAACAGTGAGTACTAACATGGAAACTGCTCGAACAGTGATTTTCTGCCCTATGCCATATAAATATGTGTGCAGCAGTGTAGTCGCTTTGCAAGTAACGACTGTGTCAAGTCCTGCCAGCAAGTGCAAGTCTGTTAAGCCATTGACTGTGTGCATAGTAATAAGTTCAGCCTCAGTTTAAAGTTTAAAGCCAGAGAGAGACTGTGAGTTGTAGCCAAATGTGCAGCACTAGTTTTACAGGCAATCCTCTGCTTAAAAACCTGAAGCTTTAAGGACTGTGAGTCAAAGAAATGTTTCCAGCAAGTGAAAAGTCCATGGGAAATCATGTAAATGTGTTTAGAACAAGAACAGTGCAAGTTTGTGCAGTTTGAGCAAAAGTTATCAGTAGTGTGTAAACCGGGTGCGCAGTGGCTTGACCCAATTTCTGAATGTTGATGCACAGGAGTGCTGCCGCCACCATTACAGGGTGGGGTAGTAAAGTAAGCACAGCAGCAGAGGAGCCATTTTAAAACTAAAGAGAGTGTTCAGTAAAGTGGGACTTTCAGTTACAGTGAAGTTTTGTTTGTTTTTCTGCAGTTATGGCCTCAGGACCAGCTCGCTATCCAGATTATGCCTGGGTTGCAGTAACAGCAGCAGTAAATAGACTGAGGGACATTGAAAAGTGGTGCTATGGAGGACAACTGCCTCCTTATGTGGCGATTCCTGGTTTTCCAGTGCATGTATGTCAAATATGCTTGACAACTGGAAGGGACGGCTTCATGATTCCTCACTGTGCTGGATGCCTAGAAAAATATGGCTTGTATAAAGTGCCTCAAATTTGTTTGGCTCCCACATGGACAAAAGTTCAGGAATCTGCAGTTGGCAGCACACAGCACCAGGTGGAGCCTGTGGAGGAAGGCCCCTCAGGGGAGTGTGGCACATAGCTAGATTGTGCAGAGTTAGAGACAGAACCAGAAGTTGAAGTTTTGGATGCTGGATCCCAGAAGGAAAGTTCTGATAAAGCATCAGTGGACCCCTGGAAGGGGGGCCTAGGCCAAATCTCTTAGGAGATGAGATACGGGAGGCCTTTGAGTGGGAGGTGTCAACCTCTGTGCCTAGTGATTAGTGGATAGTCTCAGGAGTGAGAAAGACTGCTCACTCCTGGGTTCTGATCCTCAGTGAAGAGGAAGATGAGGGGGAACCTATGTGGCCTTGTGAAAAAGGAACGGGTACGCAGCCTCAAGATCTTGCCTCGGAGGAATGCATGGAAGAGAGTGGTGGTGTCACTGCCCTGGCTTTGCAGGAAGAAGAAGTCAGGGATCCGTTTCTAATTTCGTTAAGGATGCGAAGCTGGCAGAACCAGGACTGGCCACCCCCAAGCCAGGCCAGCGGTCTCAGGTTGATCAACGCTAGTAAAGAGGAGAGACTGGTTCGTAGGAAGGCGATTGAAATCTATGGTATGACCTTTCCTACCTTTCCTCGGAAAGTCTGGAAGGAGATTGAGAACAGTAGGAAATCCTGGATCTGGGCCGAAGCAATGAAAGGTGTGCATCCTGGGGCAAATGAACATGTAAAGAACAGACTGTTTCATGAGAAATATACCCAGTGGAAGAGAGGTAGGACACTGTGTATGGACAGAGTGCGAATAGTGGATGGAGAGGGACATGAAATCTCCCACTGTGTGAATTATGTGCACCCAGATGGGGTAATAATTCAAGCTCCTGACCCCCGGTACTATTGGCCTCAATGCAAGGACCTCCCAGCAAATGTGCCCGTGCCTACTAAATGGAAAGCCGAGCAGTGGTAGTCAATACTGCCACACCAGCCTTTGCAGTGCCTTTATTGATTCACCAATATGGACATCCAGGACTCAGGTGCCCCACATTCATCAGTTCTACAGTGTACTGGCCTTTCCAGAATCCATCGACTGGCCCACCAGATGACTTCAGATCCAGAGAGGACACCAGCCCAGCTGTATCCTGTTTCATCGCCTGGTAATCAGATGACATCAAACCAGCTGTTTTCCTTTTTTGTTCCTGTTCTAAGGTTCCATCTCCAGAGATGACATCAGCCCAGCAGTTCTCAGATGTGCCCTCCTGTAGTTCCCAGAAGATGTGCGCCCAGCCGTATTGGAAGAAATGCTGCCAGGGAGAGTCTTCGTCAGAGGTGCAGGTCGGTTCAGAATTTTCCATTCTACAAGGGGCTGGTAAGTCTGAACTTTCTATCTTTATGACATTGCAATACACACTCTACACTAGCAGACTCCAAAATGTGTGAACTGTCCTCAAAGACTCTCCGCTTCGGGACTTTGACCTGTTAGAACTGTGCTTCACTGGGCTCCGGCCCAGGAGAGACTCTTTATTAGACTAGCCTTCGGGCATTGTGGTCACTAGTTGGGACTTTTAGGGCACTCCATCCCCCCAAATGTGTATTGTAAATAATGTCATTGTTTTCTAATGTATATACTGTTTTTTCTACCTTTTCTAAAAAAAATCTTTTTGGGATTCTTCAGTGTTTTGATGGTAGGGGTTTAGGTAGACTGTATATGCAGGTTAGGGTGTGTGTTGTCTTTCTTTTTCTTGCAGGTGTTCCTGGAGAAGATAGAGAGAAGACAAGAAGAGCAGGAGGGCTCATCAGAGTTCCTCAATAGTACTAGTGTGTAGTGATTTAAAGTACCTTGGTGTTGTTACTGTTGCTGTTATTACTGTATTAACCCTTTCCTTCCACAGGTGTGGTTGTGGGGGTAGGAGGAGGCAGTAATATAAAAATGTGGTATTATTCTTGTGTGTAGTTGCAGGTTGCCCAAGGTCGGGAGGTCCCCGGTTGTTTTTGTTTTTGGGTGTTAAGACAAAGGCAGATAGGTTTTCTCCTAGAGGGTTAGGGGGGATAGACAGACTGTGGTCCTGAATGGCCATAGGGACCGCAGTGCTGATCTATTAGGGCTATGCTCTGGACAGTTCTACCAGAGCCACTAGGCATCCATAGTAAATGGATAGAGTAGAGGCTGATATGTCAGCTAAAGGCCTCTAGGCTATTAGTGTTGCCTGCCTGTGCTCGCACATGGTAGGAGGGGGCCTGATCACCCCCCTCCATAGGTAGCACATAGGGTGGGATGGCCTAAAGCCGGATAAGCAATGACTGCGGACAGTCATTTTCCTGGTCAAGGGTGAGTGTAGCCCCCTTGTTACCCGGGGTTACTAGAATCCCAGTAAGACCTAGTGGTAGGCAGAGAAGGCAGCTTGTGAAACTCCAGTTAAATGGATTTCACACTGTCTCACTCTGTTCTCAGTCTCAGCTGAGACTGAGGGATGACATCACCATAGAACTGTCACAGCTTCATGAGCCACAATGGAATCTGCATCAGGGAGTTGGAATAGAATGTTGGGAGGCTTGAACAGTAGTCTTTCATCAGTTGGAGTTTGGAGCTTGCTGAGGGAGCAGCACAGCAGCTCTGTGTAGGCTCTTGGAGCCTCAGCCCTGACATAGGGCTACATTCTGAGAAAAAAGGGTGTGTGTCTCCACCAAAAGAGAGACACAGAAGTAGTTTGAAGTGGTGGAGACCGCTGATTTCATGTCTCAGTGCCCCCTCCCTCAGGGGATGGGGGCAGGAAGGTTGTTCTGCATATTCTTGGGGCAACCCCCCTGGTTCTGCTACTAGTGGAGAAGCTGCCTATTTGTTCCAGAGTTTTTGGGAAACAAGAAGATTTGTGAATCATCTGTGAGGCACCTGCAACCAGAGGGTGAGTGTTTGCTCTTCCTAAGGGCCTATGTTTTTCACCCTGGGACTTGTGTGATAGTGGGGATTGGACTACTGAAATAGAGGGAGGCCTAGAGTAATAGGCTTAGCCAAAAGTAAAAGTATGTTCAAGTCCAGCACTTATGGGAAGTCAAGACATGTAGAGGAGATGTGACATACATCTACCCAGTAATCTACATTGCCAAGCTTTTAGAAATGAGTTGTTTGGTTTCCAGAGAAATGGCCGGGTATGGATTGTGGGAGCTGGAGGTAGGAGACTCCCTATCTTTAGTGACCAGATCCACCTCTACGGATTTGCTCTGTGGATTTCTACTTTGCCTCATGCACTTGGCCAGTGATGAGGGAAGTACCCAGACGTGGGATTGGAAGGAAAATTCCCTCTAGGAGTCAAAGGTTCTAATGTGGTTTGGGGAACCACAACAGAATAATTGGTTCATTTCCCAAAATGGCCAGCAGGGGAGCCGGGCCAGTGGGGAAAACCCAAGTAATGTACAAGTCGGGCTGTGTACCCAAAGCTGCGTGCAAGTCCAGGCTGTGTGCCTGGTGGGTTCAGAGCCTGAGGGCTGGAAATAGTAAAGAAGTGTTCTGTTGTCTCTAATCTGCATTACCAGGAATGTAGCCCCGTGGGGATCCGTCTATGCTTTGTTTTGTTCAGCTTGGATGTGAATAAAGCCACACTGTAGAATCCCATTCCTGGTTCTGGACATTACAGTTATTGCTTCCTGTGTTCGGATTTACTTGAGTGCCCCTGTGCAGAGTAGCCAAACCTAGGCCCCCTGTGCCGAGTAACCTCATCCTCCCTGAACCCAGTCCCCACCAGGTACTGCTGTCAGCTTCAACAGCATGCCACCTGTCATTTTGCAAAAAGGCAGGGGTGAGGGGTTACACTTGTCTAGTGCAATATAACCCAGTTCTGCTTGCTGTGTGTTCAGAATGTTGCTTTTGTATCACACTGCCCTCATCTCGTGAAGAAGGATGGGGGAGGCGTCACCTTCTTTGTGCCTCTTTTCTAGGTCACTGAATTTCTGCACAAGTTCACCCATCTCCCTGCCTCTCTCCTTGCTGAGGCATATGCAACAAGTCTTCCCCTCAAATGGGTCTCAAGCCCCTCCCACACCCAGTTATTCTCCACCTCCCCTGTATTATTATCAGCCAGGTATGCTATGACCTAATTCCTAAGCCAGAGCTTGGACTTGGAATCCCCCAGAAGGCCTATGTTGCACCTCCACTGCTTCTCCTCTGTGCCCAGCCCTGCTTGCTGAAACACAAAAGTGATAGGAGAGGGATCTGAAATTAGCAGGGGCTGGGACTCTAATGAGGTACTCAACTCATCTTTAACTAAGTTACCGGATGCCAAGATCATATCAAGCCTACTGTAGGATGCATGAGATTGGGAATAGTAGGTGTAGTCCCACACTGACAGGTGGCCCAGTTGCTAAATGTCCTGCAGCCCATATTCTTTCATTAGACTGAATAGCACCCTGCCACCTAGAGAATCTTGTCTGTTCCCTCTTAACTCATATCACACAAAGGGTCAGGACAACATTCATGTCTCCACCTAACAGAATGTCCTTCTCACCTATCTCCAAAATGGCTTGGGATAGGCTATGAAAGAAAGAAGGATCATCCTCATTTGGTCCATACACTGCCCCCAGGAGCATGGGGGGCACCATCTAATTTTCTTTTCACTAGCAGCCATAGACCCTCCTTATCCTGCTTCACCTGCCCCAGAACCAAGTTTACCCTCTGGCTGCAAAGCATGACCACCTCCCACTTCTTAGTTGAGAATGATGCCTCAAATACCTGCCCACCCCAGAAACGCCCCAGCTTTTCTGCCTCATTCCTTACCAGATGTATCTCTTGTAGGAAGATTATTGGCCTCCCAACTTCCTCAGATGGGTTAAGACTAATTTCCTCTTAACAGGACTATTTAACCAATACCAGGCATTATCTAGGTATGTCCAGGGCTGTACCCCCAATGTAACCCTTGGGCACCTTGTATATGACTGTAACCTATTATAAGTAACATTATTATGTAACCTATGTGTACTCTATGTTTAATGTTCTGCACCTGTACTGTTCCCACTGTTGTAATCACACTATGTAACTCTGTCTACCCCCCTTGCGACGAGGTACCTTTGTAAATGAGTCCATGACTCAAAGGTTGTAAATCCAACTTTTCTAATAAATAAATAACCCATGAATGATCCAGGAAATGACCTTGTAAACCATTAACCAGGGCTTACATCACCCCCTCCACATGTACCCATTGCAGTCATTCCTCAACACCAGCTAAGCAGTCAACAGGGCTGATAAACAGTAACACAAACAATGAAAAAATAACTGTGACTTCATTTAACTCTCAGGTATGTAGATAATACCCCATTCCCCTTAGTATATCCCTCAGTCTGCCTAAGCCGTGGTTGCATTAAAAGCCACTTGAGCCCCATCTGGGGAGTGAGCTTCTAACCTCTTGCCTACACCTCCCCTTGCTTGGGATTATGCTCCCAAGGATCCCCTGTTGCTTCACTGATCTTCATCTCCAATAACTTTGACCACCTCCCCCCAGTAGCAGATGGCAGAGTCCCCCAACTGCTGCCCCCAAGCAGTTAAATCTTTCCCCATCCCATGGTAACGTTCATAGAGTTACTCCCTAAAATTAGAGATGGGTGGTCAATTCGGTTGATTCTTCCCTGTGGGACCCTGTACACCCTGCC
The DNA here is from genome assembly GCA_016271365.2 of Neoceratodus forsteri. NCBI lineage: Eukaryota > Metazoa > Chordata > Ceratodontiformes > Ceratodontidae > Neoceratodus > Neoceratodus forsteri. Next base: position 193,707,588 of record CM028129.1, read on the forward strand.
AGCTTCAACCTGCTAATTAGGAACTTGTGAGCTATCCTGATCACCACTCCAACTCATCAATGACATGCCCAGACAACCTGAGTCGCTATATCAGGTGACTGTACCTCCCATGGCCTGCTAAGTGAAGCTTTGACCTGCCACGTGTACACTCCCCTCAGCTTCCCATGCAAGTTGGGTGGGAAATTTCAAGGGCTTAAAGCTGCATGCCCCTCTACCTCACACAACCCCTACCGCCAAACCCAAATGATCCCTGTAATGATCCCAGCACAGGGTTGCCTTGAGCTACCCTATCAATCACATCCAACAAAATGTAGGCATGAGTGAGGGTGCTACTTATCAGCAATGGTGCAAGCGCCACATACTGTGGTAGATGCCCCTTCCCCTTGGCATCACAGAGCTCCATTTCCCAGGTACAAACCTAGCTTCCCATTGTTACCTTCCTTTCTTCCTTCCTCCCAGTTACCACAGGTGTCCCATGTCACAGCATGAGGGAATAAACTATAGACGAGGCAAGTCTATAGGTTTAAAACACACCTTGGTGTGATATTTATTTTTCAAAAGTTCAAAAAATAATAAATGAAAACAAAAAAATTGCAAAGAAAATCACTACTTAACATCAGTAGTTTCTTATACAATACAGTCCTGGATTCTAGAGCTCCTAAGACCCTTGTCATCTGCATTCAACAGCTTGTCAGAAGTAGCACCTCTCTCCTTCACTCTCAAGACTGAACCCTACTAGACTGAACATAGTGCAGAGGTTTTTATATCTTTTGGTGGGGTCACCTGACTGAGCCCTTACACGTCTGGACGTTGTTTCAAAACCGGGGTGGGGGGTGTTCAGGGGATTTGCTGATTCAGCTAAAGGCACAGTGTATATCTCCACAGATATTGACTCTGTATCTCTGAGCCACAGTGGCAAATCTCTTTGATAACTAGAACCTTATACAGTACAAGGTCTATAGTGTGAATTTGTGACAATACCTTAAGGATTTCTTATAACTGTACTAATCATGGAAATTATTATTCTTTTATATGGCTTCTGAGTCCTTTTTTCTTTAAAAAGGTTTTATTAATTATATTCATTCCTGCTATCTCAAATAGCCTTCATGCTTTTTTTGTACACAAAATGCACTTATGCACTTTACACAACACCTCTCCGGGTGTTTGGCACCATTCCAGAGACTGGATGGATGGAAATGGAAAACGAATGAAAGGAGAGAACTAGTCGTAAGTTTAGTAGGGACAGTAAAGAGCTACATTAGGTGGCCAACCTAGGGTAGGGGGGAAGAAAAAAGCAAAGAGAAAAGCGTTAATTGTTGTACAACAGAAGTTCTGGTAGCTAGGAAATGAGATATAAAAGTGGTCCACCAGTCACAGCTGAGGGTGTAGCCTAAGTCTGCCACACACCTCACTCCTTAAGAGAAAAACAATTCTCAAAACTATACTGTTTTTTCAAGAATCCCCTCTCAGTCATAAATATTCTGCCAAAACAGAAGAACAGGTGTTAGTTGAAACTTTCTGTCATCCACTATGAGAGCTTCACCCCAGGGTCCCTTAATTTAGTTATTTTTAGTATTGTCTGTGACACTTGGCCAGCTGGTTATGATTTCTCTATGAGTTTTGTAAAATAAAAATGTAGTGTGATTGTCTGTCATGAGACATCCTGTACTCCTGGATGCCCTCCCCCAGGTAGCAGTTAAATAGCAGATCTCTGAAGGTGATTAACTTCCTAGTTTGCTTTGAAGCCAAAGGAAATGAAAATATCCATTTTATGACATATTCAGAGGAAGAACAGTTAATTGCAACTGGTATTACAAAGCATATTACATCTCAGTGAGATCTGGCAGAGTTAATCATAAAATGTCCTGTGATGTCTTTGAGAAAAGGAAACTGCTCATAGATCAAAGACCGAACAGGAAAATCACAGACTTAATTAAGAGTGTCATCATTTGGGAAATGAGTTTTGCCGAATTCACCGTATTTAATATACCTCTTGATAGGAAATCCTGTTTTGTATAATTTTTAATATTCTAGAAGGAGGAGCTGGTAGCATCATAGAAGGGGTGGAGACACAGGGTTTAAACTGTATTCTGTATTTCCACTTACACACATTCCTGTTGGACTCTCTTGAAACAACAACATCTAACTATAATCACTGTAAGAGGACGGACTTCCGGTGACGTAGCAGGCGGGAATGACCACTTAACTCTTCGCTCTGGCTCTCCAACAATAAACTGCAGCGAATCCAGTGCATTGTGGTGACATCCTGCGCTCCTACTCTGCACTCAGGACACAAGAAGGGACCCGTGATGGTCCGCATGAAGAAAAGGGGATCATTGGTTGCTAAAATAGCCACAGTTAACCCGCAAGATAGATCTATGGCAGGCCTCAGTCCAGCTCCGTCTCGCTTGTCTGTGCTCTCAGTGTCGGGGGCTGAGGATTCGTGTTCTGACTCCGGTTCCATCAGCATTAGGGCGGAATCAAGAAAAATAATAAAGCTCCTACACAAAATAGATGCAAAAGTTTCAGACATCCAGCGGGACTTTAAAAAACTGGACTACTGGAAAACGGAGTCTAGGACAACCGCTGTGGAACAGCACCTTGAGGGTCTGCCAGCCAAGCATATGGCCTACGGCTGATCGCTGGCTTTCCTGTACGGTAGGGAGAAAGCTCTAACAGCCAAAGCTGAAGATGCGGAGGCGCGTTCCAGGTGTAATAATATATGGGTGGTCGGCATACCAGAAGGGGCTGAGCAGGCTGACATGGTGGCCTTTATGGAGTGCTGGCTAAAAACGGAGCTACAGATGGAGGAGGAAACCCAATTGGAGATTGAAAGGGCACACAGGGCCCTTGCCCCAACGCCCAAGCAGGGCGCCCAACCCAGAGTCATCATAACTAAATTCTTGAGGTATCCTACTAAAGATAAGGTCCTTCATCTCGCGTGGGCAAAGAGGGATCTGAACTTTGATGGGACGAAGGTGTTTGTTGACCAGGATTTCCCCCCTGCTTTGGCCCAGCATCGGAGGAAGGTGCTCGGCATTGTGAAACAGCTTAAGGAGAAGGGCATGAGGGCTCAACTGCGTTACCGCGCTAGATTGTGGATAGACTCCCCCGAAGGTCCTAAGATATACGATTCTTTACTAATGGCCCGTGATTTCCTGGTTTCCAAGGACATTCAGGTTCCAGATATTAAAGAAGAGATAGCAGAGGAGATTGAGCAGCTTCTATGGGCAGTGGCTCCAGGCTCGAGGAGCAATAACCGACCCCACTTCAGAGCGGACTCTGTTTTGCCTCTACATGCCGACCTATCTAAATGGATCACCAAGGAGAAACACCCTGAGAAGATTACCTGAACTGCATTAACTAATTTTTTCTCCCTTTCTTTCCAGGGGACTGTTTGGTGAACCCAAATCCATCTCAGTTATGCGTACCTTAGGGTGTTAACATTGCAGTTTAAGCTAAGTGTTTCAGCAGTTACAGTTAAGCATTTCAGATGGTTACCTTTTTGTTTTTCTTCCACTAGCTGCCCTGGCCCTGGTTGTGAGAATTTGGGGGATCCCCCCGCTTCTTTTGTGGGACGTGGGTTCGCATTGGTGCTGCGGGGGGGGGGGTTAGTGGGCGGTCCCTTCGCCTCGGATGCCAGAGTGGATGGGATCTATTTTGGGGGTAGCACCTTCCTATAGTCTGGCCCTGTTTCCTGTCCCCCTGGCCTCATTGTTTTTATTTCCTCCCCTCCTTAAGACGCATGCTGATTCGGTGCGGGTCTTTGTGATGGAAGGCACTGTCCTCTTGAGCCATATACTAGACAGCTATAAGAAGGGCAGCCTGCATACTTTAATTTAAGATAAATCTCGATTCCAAGCGGGTCACGGGCATTTTGCTTACTTATCCTCTTGAAATAAATAATTACAGTTGGTTCTTTTCCTCATTAGCCTAAAGGGGGATTGTCTTTTTCTCCTTCATGGAGATGGTGGAGAGAGGGCTGAACCCCTGTGACTTAGGTAGCTACGTTAGATCGCCAGGCAGACTGGAGCTTGAATGGCCTTCCTGGAATTCTGGTGTGCCAGATCTCAGCCCATTCGTTTGAGGCATAAATGTGGATGTACTCCACAATTTTCCATTTTTACTTTTATCAGGGCATGGCTTTGAGGGGGTTATCTCAGCCGGATTCTTGTTTTTTTGGTTTTTTTTTCCTTAACAGTGGGGGAATTTTTTTTTTTTAGTCAAAGATGAGATAATCCATACTATAGCCTTCTTTTTTTTTTATTTGTGTGAGAGCTGATGTTGGCATGCCTCCTCCCCCCCCCCATCCATAAGATGGTCCAAAATCTTTTTCTGTTGCACTGGATTCCTCACTGATAACGATTTTGGCTAGAAGGTTAATGTTGGAGACCCGAAGGGTTCTTTTTTCCCAGCCCTTCCCGGAAGTTTTTCTTTAGGAAAACTAACAGAGGGCACAGGTTAGTGACTCCTTAGGTTTCTGGGGAGCCCTTAACCCTTTCACTCCTAGTGGAGTGTTGTTCCCTTTTGGGGGTGCAGTTTTTTCCCCCCTCCTTCATTCTGATGCGTCTGTTGGGCTGATTGCTGTCAACACAGATAGACGCTTTGGCCTTTAAGCCATGTAAAAGTAACAGCTTTATGTCGTTGAGCTCCTTTCTTGGAGCTAGGTTCAGTACTCTATGTGCTATGCTTATAGCTATATCTTATTTAATGTATGTCTGGATTGTTGTACTGTTTTTTGCTCTGTCTTTTTCTTACTCTTTTTCTTCTCTCTGTCTTTACTTTTCTTTGAGAGAGTGCCTTTTTCTTGTGACAAAGTGGTTTGATTGTGCAAGTGGATATAGGGTGCCAGGTAATTCCTGGAATTTTCCTAGACAAAAATTATGACTGACTTGGCAATTGGCTCACTTAATGGAAAAGGAATCAACAATGTTGTTAAACGAGCGAAGGTATTAGCTGAATTTAAAAGGGAAAAGTGTGACATTGCTTGTTTACAGGAGACCAGGTTGACTCTGGGAGAGCACATGAAATTGTGCAAGGATTGGGTGAGTATGGTATGCTCAGACGAGCATCCACAATCCAAAAAGAGGGGAGTAGCTATCCTATTTCACTGGGGCCTTCCCTTTCAAATTCAGTCTGTTATTAAATCAGGCTCCAGACAACAACTGATGGTTTCTGGCATTTACAAGGGTCGAATACTAGATTTGGTAGGAATTTATGCCCCTACCCCAGCCTCCGGAGAGTTTTTTCGCTCCCTTTTTACTTCGGTAGCGAGATTACCCCCTGGACAAGTCATTCTCATGGGGGATTGGAACTGTGTGGAGGACATTAGTAAAGATAGAAGCTCTACTAAAACTCCGGGATCAAGGTCCTGTTCTCGGTTACTACGTAACCTACTTGCGGAAGCCAGACTAATAGATCCATGGAGACAGTTCAGTCCCTCAGTGAAGGATTTCACTTTTTTCTCCCCGGCCTCCAACATGTACTCTAGGTTGAACAGATTTTACACCCAGAGAAATGCTTTACACTCATTCAGGGATATTTCCATCCTCCCGATCACGATTTCTGATCATGCCATGGTTAAGGCACAACTCCATTGGGACACAGTGGTGGGGGGTGGACTCTGGAGATTTGATCCGGGCCTACTAAATGACAAACAGTATAAAGAGTCCAGTAAAAGGGTTGTTCAATGCTACTTGAAAGAAAACACAGAGGCATTTTCCAAACCCAAGTATCTGTGGGATGCCCTAAAGGTAGTTCTGAGAGGGCATACGATAGCATTTGCCTCTCACAGGCATAAATTGCATCAGGCTTGTATGCAAGAGGCGCTCACCTCTATCATGACTTAAATAGCATAAACTTACAGGGTCTAGTCATATCCTCAAAAAATTGAGGGAGGCCAGAGATCCTTACAATTCTTTACTACAATGATGGATGGAGAACTCCCTCGGATATGCTGGGCAGCAGTATTATGAGAGAGGGAAGAGGGCAGGTAGATTGCTTGCACTAAGGCTCCACAAGCAGGCAGCTGATAGGTATGTGGCTAAGGTTAGTATGGACCAACCTAATCTCCCTCATAGGGTTCTTCCCAGTGAGATAGCACAGGAGTTTGCTGATTTCTATAAGCAACTCTATGCAGCGGAGGAAATACAAGATCACAGTGAGAAAGTCTTAAATTTCTTACAGGGATTGGAGCTCCCTGACTTGTCTTGCACTCAGAGAGACTCCCTGGAGGCTCCTTTCACTGAGGGAGAGGTGGGGGCGGCTATCAAGGCTCTCAGCTCTGGCAAGGCTCCCGGCCCGGATGGGTTCACTTTGGAATTTTATAAGGGGTTCCAAGAGGTGTTAACACCATTGCTTACCAGGGTCTGTAATGTGGCGCAGGAGCCGGGGGGCCTTGCCAGACCCATGGGGGGAAGCCCTTATATTGGTATTGCCCAAACCGGGGAAGGATCATGCCTTTTGTGCTGGGTACCGACCAATTTTGCTGCTCAACCAAGATGCAAAAATCTTTGCTAAGATTATCAGTGAACGTTTACAGAAAGTGGTCCCTGCCCTAGTTCACCCGGATCAAAAAGGGTTTATACCCGGTAGGCATATCCAAGACAACATCAGATTGCTGTTAAATGTCATTTCAATGGCCCAGCTCCCCATAGACTACCCACGTTTGACAATTTTGTCTTTAGATGCTGAGAAAGCATTCAATCATTTAAGTTGGCAATATCTGGACTTGGTCCTGGGGGGCTTTGGGTCTGGTGGTAAATTTCAGTCCTGGATAACCAATTTATATCTCAAACCTAGGGTAAGGGTCTGGGTGAACGGGATGGTTTCCACTCAATTCAGGATTGAGCAAGGCACCAGGCAGGGCTGCCTCCTCTCCCCCCTCTTGTTTGCCCTCAGTTTGGAACCCCTGGCAGCATATATTCAGCAAACTGATATCTTTCAAGGTCTCCGGGTCAGGGGGGTGGAGGTCAAGGTCTTTTTATACACCGATGACACCTTGTTATATATTTCAAATCCAGTAATTGCAGTTCCCAAGATTTTTGACCTTCTCTCTGAAATTCGGAGTCCTCTCTGGCTATAAGGTTAATCTGGATAAATCCAAGCTATTCCCTCTGGGGTGTCCCCTGGATCAGCCCTTACCGGAGGTGCAGCAAGTTAAGTGGTGTAAGTCCGGGTTTAGATATCTAGGGATATGGGTCCCCAGGGACTTTAAGGCTATATATTCCACAAATCATCTAAGGGTGCTTCAAGAGATCGGGAGGACTGTAATAGGTGGAGGGAGCTCCCCCTCTCAGCCTTTGGCAGGGGGGAATCTATCCACATGAATATTCTCCCTCGCCTGCTGTTTATATTGAGTGCCATTCCTTTCAGACCCCTGAGGAATTTCTGGCGAGATCTGAACTCTACTCTCTCTAAATTTATTTGGTCTGGGAGGAGGCCCCATATAAGATGGAGGACCATGCTGGCTCCAAAAGATAGGGGGGGTTTGGGGATTCCAGATGTCCAGAAATACTTCTGGGCTTCCCAACTACAACCATTTGGTTACTATGGCTCAGGATCCCCCCCCCCAAGTGGGTTCAGATTGAAAGGGCTGATTCTCCTTAGGGAAACATTTCAGACCTTACATTGTTAGATATCCCTAGACTGTGCCAGCTTGACTTTAGGAATCCCTTTACCAGGGTGATTTCCCAGGCTTGGAGGGAAGTGAACTCGAAACTAGGTATCCCCTTAAAGCTATACCAATCCACGACTATATTGAGCTGCCTAGACTTTGGCCCACTTAGGTGGGGCCTGGGTTTTCGCTGGTGGGGAAGAAATGGTCTTATCAATCTGGGCCAGTGTTTTGATGGGAATCTAATAAAACCTTTCCAACAATTAAAGGCCGAATTCAATCTCCAACATACTGATTTTTTTCGTTACCTCCAGCTAAGACAGTATGTCCGCTTAAATGAAAGAGAGCTGGAGCTGGGTGCGGAACCTCTAACAAACCCAGTGCAGTTCATTCTATCTTCCCTGATAAAGTCCCCTCACCAAAAAAAATTGATTTCAAACTTAGTGCAGGGGATGAATTTCGCAGATGGTGACTCCCAAACTCAGGTCAAGGACACTTGGCATAATGACCTTGGGGTGGTCCTATCAGATTCGGATTGGATCTCCATCTGGAAGGCTATCCAGAACACCACGTCATCCCTTTTTTGGTGAGAATTTCGGTGGAAGTTGCCCGTTAGATTTTTTAGAGTCCCAGCTGTGACAAAACACTATGGACTACATCACTCCAACCTTTGCTGGAGAAACTGTCAGTTGATTGGTACATATCTTCATATATTTTGGGAATGCAAAGTTATACAGGAATACTGGAGGGAAGTAAGAGACACTCTGGAGAAGATTTTTGAGATAGTGATTCCAGAGACACCCCAGTATTGGTTATTGGGGTTGCCCCCCCTTCTGACCTCCAGATCTTCCCTTTACCTGTATGGAATCTTGGTGGCAGCAGCCCTTAAGGCTATTAATTTGTTATGGCTTACTCCGGATAAGCCTACAATCACTTCATGGTATGATATCTGCACCAGGATCTTAGACATGGAATACCTGACGGCCAAATTGAGGCTATCTTTAGATAAGTTTAGGGAGATATGGTTACCATTTCTGCATTTCATGGCCTCTCGTGAGGGGAAACCTATATTAGAATTGCTGGCCAGATATGTTTAGTAGGAGTCTCCAGGTTCAGTCGAGACGGTCTGGCTGAAAAAGGTGGATAGGAAGTTTCTCATCTTCTGAGGCTTATATTTGTTTTGTCACAAATTGCAAGGCATATTATATTTAGTATGTACATTCAATATAGGTGTACTATTTTGGGGTTTATGTTTGCCCGGGCCTTAAATTTTTTCTCTTTTTGCTAGAGTCAATTAATTCTAGGCAGTAACCACAATGCTTGACCCATAGTTGATTTACCATATAAATATAATTTAAAAAGGTTTTCTTGCATTATTTGCTTTTCTTAAGTTGTGAGGGCACTCTCTCATCTCATATTCTCTTCTCTCTTTCTCCTTCCTCTCCTGCTTCTCTTTCCTGTTCTTTTTCTTTTTATTTTCTCTGATACTGGTGTTAATATTGTTTAAGAGGGCAGAAGCTGATTTATTGTCTGTTTGTCAATATACAGTATGCATTTTATGGAAAAAAAGTTCTCCAATAAATTTCAATTTAAAAAAAAAATAATCTCTGTAAGAAGGTATGCATTAGATAGAGAAAGTCTAACTATGTTGGTAGGAATTTGTACTTTTGCTTGTTTTCTTTTACGTGATTGTATGCATTGTGATATATTGTTCTGTGTTTACATTTTACCTATTTTTATCCATTTTTTTAGTAAACCTTTTATTTTAAAGAGACTTCCTGGTGTGCCTTTGAAATTCTTTTGTTTTGAATGTGAAGCCTACATGGCTAAAGTTGACACTGTTCATAAGCTTAATGGTATACCAAACTGGGAAAAGGTGAGAATTTATCTAAGGTCTTTCATAGAGTTTTTAAGGGTTCATTGTGTATACCTGGTTAGGTGCCCTGGCGAAAGATATCTGGCATCTCCCTAAAGAGCAGAATTATCTGAGCCTGTACATTTGGGTATGCTAGAAGAAGGTTCACAGTTTGAATCCCTCCAGAACTTGAGATCAAAGGTGATTCTGACCCACAAAACAGACAGGAGGGTTACCCTGTTCTGTTACCCTGTTCACAATACTGCGCTTGGAGGTTGGCACTGTGGGAGCCGAGGGCCTGACCTGTTGAGTCGGGTTGTGACAGATTGGTTGGCAGTGGTGCTGATAAATTTGGTAAACACAAGCTTTATATTGTTCAGTGTGTCAGCTTGATACTGTACAGCTCACTTGCAAAAAAAGAAAAAGGCAATGATTTATTTTTTTAAAAAAAGGAAACAGAACTATATCACTTGGCTTACAGTCAAGTTCCTACCTGTTTTATTTTTTTTCTAAAGTACAAGTTAGAGTAGCTGTAGTTAGGGAAGAAGATGGCTTCCAACTACAGCAGGCACACTGTAGACTACTTAAAGCAGTTGTGAAGGGACAGAGGAGTCCTGTATGAGGTGAAAGCCACCAAGCAGAACCTTGTGGATGCCCTGATGGTAGCAGATACCCAGAGCATCGAGTCATAGACAGTGACTGTAAGGGACCAGATCTTGCATGTGAAAGGGCTAGCGGCCAGTGCAGTGTCCAGCTCTGGTGAGAAAGACAGCAGGGCCAGTGCCAGCAAAGGGACACAGCAGCAGGGGAAGGTCACCAGTATTCTGGAGCCAGAAGTACTCAGGCTACAGATTGAGTTGTGCAGAATGGAGCTGGAGTTCCCAGAGAAGAGAGAGCAGGAGTAGCGGGAGGCTGACCGTGAGGAGTATGAGCACCAGCGAGCTGCAGAGAAGAAGAGGGACCATGAACAGCATGAGGTGGACCGTGAGGAGTGTGAGCACCAGAGGTGATATGAACTGGAGATTCTACAACTCCAACCACCAGCACCAGACCAGGTCAGTGGCTTGAGTTTTACTGTTTAACTAGAACTACAGGACTGAGTTACAAATTGAATTCCAAACTGATAGCTGAATGTAAAGATGGGGAGGATATGGATGCCTTTTTAAATTCTTTGGAAAAGATTGTATTCAGGCTAAAATTCCTAGAGAGTCCTGGAGCTTCCAGCTATCCCCACTACTTACCAGGAAAGCTCAGGATGCATTGGATCAAATGGACAATGAGGACAGTAATGATTACAGCAAACTTAAAGCTGCACTGCTAAAAGAATTTGAATTAACTGCTGAATCATACAGAGCTAAATTCTGTAACCTCAGGAGACACCCTGACATGAGCTACAAGGAGCTGGCCATGAAACGACGTCAGTTTTTAAAACGTTGGTGGGAAGGAATTGAAGCAAACTCTGTAGATAAAATTGAAAATGTGATTTTGTTAGAACAGTTTTTCTGGGCATGCCCAGCAGAGCTGAAAACCTGGCTGGAGGACCGAGATCCCAAAACAGTGCAAGAGGCTGCTGAACTCTTGGACAGCTATGCCAAGAGCAGACCTGTGCTGAGAGTGAATGGGGCAGGCGTGGCAGTGCAGAAAGGGAAAAGTGCACCCACAGGACAGCTAAAACCCTCACTGCCTCCACTGAAACCAGTTAGCCACAGGTTTCAAAGAAAAGATTTCTCTGAAAAATGAAGTGAATGTTGGTTGTGTAAAGAAACTGGGCATATTGCCAGACAGTGCCCCAAAACGGTGAGAAATACACCACCAGGGGCTAGGAAAGAAGTGGGTTATTTGTGTGTCTCTGGAAGCATGCCTGTGAGCATGAAGGAACACATGCACCCAGTCATGGTAAATGGTGTACAGACGCAAGGGTTAAGGGACACAGGGATTTTATTTTTTTTTATTTTTTTTTATTTTAAAACATTTGTTTACCAGGTAAGTACAATGAGTCAAAGGCCCGTTTTCATGTACGACCCGGAGACCATACATATACAGTCAAGATGTTTACAATTAACAAAACTCACATCACAATACAATACAACATTAAACATACATTACCAAATTACGAATAAATATGTATAAGATAATTGATGAAAACAGCAACAATGCAATTTAGCAAGAAAATAATTTCTTAACCTAATTTTAAAAGTTTGATGACAAACATTTTCATATAAAACAATAAGAAGCTCATTCAGGGATATCCCTGACATTGGTAAAAGGGAATCTAGTAGAACCTGGTCAGCTTATACCCGATAAATATGTCACTGTACTAGGGTTCACTGGTGAAGAGAAAACATTACCCCTCACTAGTGTTCTTCTAGGCTGGGGTGAAGCAGGTTGAACTGTGCAACAGGTGGCTGTAGCCAAAACGTTAGCAGTGGACGTCATCCTTGGCAACAATCTCCAACAGGGGATGGTGTGTGCAGTTATCTGTAGCCAAGTGGCCAGGGAAAATTGTAGTTCCCTGAATGCCACAGTAGCTATTGTGGAAACCACTGGGAGGCTGGTTCCCCAGCCTGTGTCTCCTGATATGGAGACTAATGAAAAGGGGGTAGAAATTTCCCCAGTAGCAGTTAACCACACAGCTATGAAGGGTTACTCCGAAGAGAAGGGGTGACCCATTATCAGAGGGTTTGGGATGACAGTGATCCTGAGTGCCTTGACGCTAGTGCTAGGGACCCTAGTTTAAAGACAGAAGGGGACCTGTCCCATGCCTTGGGAATGTGTAAGGAGTTTGCAGCTGCTCAGAGAAGTGACACTAGTCTAGAGAAGCTGAGGGCTTGGGCAGACTCTGACGGAGCACAGGGAGGTGACAGTAAACATAAGGTTTATTGGGAAAATGGGCTGATGTATACTCAGGTTGTGCAGACAGAGGGAGGGGTGCTAGGCAGGCAGCTTGTCATTCCCCAGGGGTATCGTGAGCAGTTGCTCAAGATTGCACATGATATTCCCTTGTCTGGTCATCTGGGAATCACATGCACTATGCAGCAGTTGGCCCAGAATTTCAATTGGCCCAACTTCACCCAGCAGGTGAAGGAGTATTGCAGGTCTTGTCACCGGTGCCAAGAAATAGGGAAGGCGGGCAAGAAAACCTAAGCTACCCTAATCCCATTGCCCATAGTGGAGGAGCCATTCCAGAGGGTGGGAATGGATATTGTGAAGCCTTTAAATACCCCCAGCTCCTCAGGGAAGATATTCATCCTGACTGTGGTGGATTATGCCAACCGGTACACAGAGGCAGTCACCCTATCTTCACTGAGGACAGACAAAGTGGCAGATGACTTACTTGGGATTTTCTCCCGTGTTGGGTTTCCACAGGAGGTTATCACCAATCGAGGGGGTTCCTTCATGTCAGATCTGGTGAAATGTTTGTAGGAGAAGTGTGGGGTGGTGCAGAGATGCATGATACCATATCACCCACAAGCCAATGGGCTTGTGGAAAGATTCAATGGCACCCTGAAGTCAATGCTCCAGACATTTGCTGACCAGCATGGGAGGAACTGGGAGAAATACCTTCCCCACCTGTTGTTTGCATACAGGGAGGTACCCCAAGAGTCAACAGGATTTTCCCCCTTCGAACTTTTATATGGACACCGGGTACTTGGGCCCCTAGACTTGATCCGGGAGGACTGGGAAGGCAAGCACACCACCCAGGGAACTCCCATAGTCGATTACATCCTTAGGTTTAGGGAAAGGCTGAAGGAGCTTATGGGGACAGCCCAGAGCAACCTGGCAGCTGCCCAACAGAAACAAAAAATGTGATTCAACCGCAGAGCCAGAGCTCGCTCATACATGGTGGGTCAGGGAGTTATGGCCCTTATTCCCGTCTGGAAAGACAAGCTGCAGGCTGAGTGGGCAGGACCGTACAAAGTAGTTAGGAAGGTAAATGATGTGAACTATATTATAGAGTTACCTGAAAGAAGACAGAAAGGATGTACCATGTCAACATGATGAAGCCATATGCTAATAGGGCTGACATGTTGTTTGCAGTGTGTAGTCCTGGGAAGGGGATGGACGAAGGAGACCCCCTTCTGGACTTGCTGGAAGAAAGCAAGCAGGAGTCCTCTGTGGAGGCAGTTAAATTGTCTCCCCAGCTGGCCCCGGACAAGATCCAGGAAGTAAGGGAGGTTTTAGCAGACTTTTCCCCATTGTTTAGCACCAAGCCTGGATTAACCCCCTTAGCGACACGTGATGTGGAGACGGACACAGACGCCCATATGGCAGACAGCATATTGGGTGTCAGAGGCTGTCCAAAAAGACATTAGGAGGAAAGTGGAGGAGATGCTGGATTTAGGGGTAATCCAGAGATCCTACAGAACCCTGGGCCTCACCCGTTGTCCTTGTGCCCAAGCCAGATGGCTCTACTCATTTCTATGTGGACTATCATGGGCTGAATGCAGTCACAAAGTCGACACCCACCCGATGCCCTGGACGGACAAACTTCTGGACAAGTTGGGAGAGGTGACCTACCTTATGACCACTGACCTGACCAAGGGGTATTGCCAGGTAGCATTAATGGACAGAGCTAGGGAGAGGTCGGCCTTCATCACTCTGATAGGCTTATTTGAATTTACAGTAATGCCTTTCAGAATGAAGAATGCCCTAGCCACTTTCCAAAAGTTGATGAACCAAGTGTTAAATGGTGCTGAGGAGTACGCTGTGGCGTACCTGGATGACATTGCTATCTTTAGTGCCAGCTGGGAGGAACACCTGTCCCACCTTAGGGAAGTGCTGGGGAGGATACAGAGGTACAGATGGTCGAGCTCACTGTCAAAACTGAGAAGTGCCAGGTGGCCATGGGAGAAGTGGCATACCTCAGGCATGTGGAAGGCTGGGGACAGCTCCATCCTAACCAAATAAAAATAGAGGTGATCAAGGCATGGCCCAGACCAGAAATGCAGAAGCAGGTCAGGAGTTTTTTAGGGACAGCAGGGTACTATAGGAAATTTGTACCCAATTATAGTGCCCTGGCTGCTACCCCATCTGACTTGATAAAGAAAAGGATGCCAAAGAAAATTACCTGGGGACCAGCCTTTGAGAAAGCCTTTACCAGACTGAAGGAGGCACTGTGTAGTGCTCCTGTTTTGACAAGTCCTGACTATAGCAAATCCTTTATAGTTCAGACTGACGCCTCAGACATGGGTATTGGGGCAGTACTGAGTCAGACATCCCACCAAGGGAAAGATCACCCAGTAGTGTACCTGAGTAAAAAGTTACTTCCCAGGGAGCAGGCATACTCTACTGTGGAAAAGGAGTGTCTTGCCATAGTGTGGGCCCTAAAGAAGCTAGAGCCATACTTATATGGGCAGCATTTTGTGGTACAAACTGACCACAACCCTCTGGTTTGGCTGATGCAAATGGGGAAAAATGAATGGTAGATTGTTAAGATGGAGTCTTGCTTTGCAAGGGTATGACATGACAATCCTACATAGGGCTGGAGTGACCAATCAGAACTCAGATGGCTTGTCTCATGTCTATGAGGAGTGAACTGATTTGGGAAGCTCATCCCATGCAGGGGATAAAGCCCCCAAATTCAGTCTAGGTGGGGAGGATTGTGACACTTTGCCAGCTGGTTATGATTTCTCTATGAGTTTTGTAAAATAAAAATGCAGTGTGATTGTCAGTCATGAGACATCCTGTACTCCTGGGATGACCCCCCCCCAGGTATCAGTTCAAAGGACATGATATGTTAAACTGCAGATCTCTGTAAGGTGATTAACTTCCCAGTTTGCTTTGAAGCCAAAGGGAATGAAAATATCTATTTTATGACGTCTTCAGGGGGAAGAACAGTTAATTGCAACTGGTGTTACAAAGCATATTACACCTCAGTGAGATCTGGCAGAGTTAGTCATAAAAAGTCCTGTGATGTCTTTGAGAAAAGGAAACTGCTCATAGATCAAAGAAGGAACTGGAAAATCACAGACTTAATAAAGAGTGTCATAAGTTGGGAAATTAGTTTTGCTGATCTCACAGTATTTAATATACCTCTTGATAGGACATCCTGTTTTGTATAATTTTTTAATATTCTAGAAGGAGGAACTAGGTGGTGTCATAGAAGAGGTGGAGACACAGGGTTTAAACTGTATTCTGTATTCCCACTTATACACATTCCTGTTGGACACTCTTGAAACAACATCTAACTATAAGCACTGTAAGAAGGTATATATTAGATAGAGAAAGTCTAACTGTATGTTGGTAGGAATTTGTACTTTTACTTGTTTTCTTTTAAGTGATTGTATGCATTGTGATACTGTATATTGTTCTGTGTTTACATTTTACCTATTTTTATCCATTTTCTTAGTAAACCTCTTATTTTAAAGAGATTACCTAGTGTGCCTTTGAGATTCTTTAGTTTTATGTGTGAAGCATATATGGTTAAAGTTGACACTGTTCATAAGCTTAGTGATATACCAAACTGGGAAAAGGTAAGAATTTATCTAAGGTCTTTCATAGAGCTTTTAAGGGTTCATTTTGTATATCTGGTTAGGTGCCCTTGGCGAAAGATATCTGGCATTTCCCCGAAGAGCAGAATTATCTGAGCCTGTACATTTGGATACCCTAGCAGAAGGGTCACAGTTTGAACTCCAGAACTTGAGACCAAAGGTGATTCGGACCCACAAAACAGACAGAAGGGTTACCCTGTTCTGTTACCCTGTTCACAATACTGTGCTTGGAGGTTGGCACTGTGGGAGCAGAGGGCCTGACCTGCTGAGTGGGGTTGTGACATTGTTCACCATAACAAGTTACAGCAATATGACAATATTTTCACATTACCCTGGGGCTGTCATATAGTTCAGCACAGTATCCATCTATGCTCTCAGAGGACTTCAGTCTGTAATGACTGTCTACCCCCTATTTCATTCTGGTTACAATGCATACATTTCATGTATAATATCAGGCACCCATCAATAGGCATCGTTTCAGCACCCATCACTTGGCATCTTTTCAAAACCCTGTGCACCTACTATCGTACCTTCATCAGTACATTAAACAAGAGGAAGCAATACACATCAGTTTTATGCTGACTTTGAGCTTCCTCTGTACCCAAGATTCCTCATTTTATATCATACAGACATTTCTTTTATGTTATACATTTCTTGTACTCATTTCATGCATTTCATTTATCCATTTCCCTTTCATATATTTTCTGGTAGACAAGGAACCTTCTCATGCTGAACATCAACCAGCCAGTTCCTAACTCCCAAACCTTTGGTGTTTCCTTTCAACCCTTATTTTTAAGATACCAGGGGTTTCCTTTCGACCCTTACACCGTTCTGGTACCCTCAGCTGACTGTACTTAGCACCAGCCTTAATGCTATATTCATTTTAAACATTGCATGTTTCTTACATTTCATACCACATCACAGGGTGTTCAAAACATGGGAAAATCCATTCAGCCACCATGGTGTCTTCCCTGTTACTTGTAGTCTTCACCCCAGTATGCAAATGTCCTGAAACAGTCTTACCTGGGGCCTTCATCTCATCATTCTCCAAGTAGCTGCAGCCTGGAAAAATGGGCAACAGGATTTCAAAAGTGACTGACAACAAAGTTTCCATCAGGGGGTCCTCCTTCTCTAGAACCCATGGATTCTGATCCTCTGCCTCCGTCACAAAATCCTCCAGTTGGGAACCCTCCATAAGCACCTGGCAGCAGTGCTCCACCTCTCTCCAGTGCTGGTCCACCTCTGCATTCCATCGGAACTCCAATCTGATTAGTAATTCCCCACCAGTCCTCCTCACCTGGGCTCTGGTATGCACACCGGTAAGCCCCTCCTCCTTCAACACATCCTTAGCTTCCATGAGATCCTGGAGGTATGCCATCCTGCTCTTTGCCCCCTATATCTAGATACCAGGGTTGGTATCTGGGTACTGGTCTCCCCCTTGTTTCTCTGGACAACCAGTACTGTCCCACTTATGACATCAAGTTTGTCACAGCGTGAGGGAATAAACTTCAGACAAAGCAAATTTACAGGTTTAAAACACACCTTGGTGTGATATTTATTTTTCAAAAGTTCAAAAAATAATAAATGAAAACAAAAAAAAAATTGCAAAGAAAATCACTACTTAACATCAGTAGTTTCTCACACAATACGGTCCTGGATTCTAGAGCTCCTAAGACTCTTCTCATCTGCATTCAACAGCTTGTCTGCAGTAGCACCTCTCTCCTTCACTCTCAAGACTGAACTCTACTAGACTGAACTTAGTGCAGAGGTTTTTATATCTTTTGGTGGGGTCACCTGACTGAGCCCTTACATGTCTGGACATGCTGTTTCAAAACCGGGTGGGGGTGGTGTTCAGGGGATTTGCTGATTCAGCTAAAGGTACAGTGTATATCTCCACAAATATTGACTCTCTATATCTCTGAACCACAGTGACTAAGCACTTTTATAACTAGAACCTTATACAGTAACAGGTCTATAGTGTGAATTTATGAAAATACCTGAAGGATTTCTTATAACTGTACTAATCGTGAAATTATTATTCTTTTATATGGCTTCTGAGTCCTTTTTTCTTTAAAAAGGTTTTATTAATTGTATTCATTCCTGCTATCTCAAATAGCCTTCATGATTTTTTGTACACAAAATGCATTTATGCACTTTACACAACACCTCTCCGGGTGTTTGGCACCATTCCAGGGACTGGATGGATGGAAATGGAAAAAGAATGAAAGGAGAAAACTAGTAGTAAGTTCAGTAGGGACACTAAAGAGCTACGCTAGGTGGCCAACCTAGGGTAGGGGTGAAAAAATGAAAAGCAAAGAGAAAAGCATTAACTGTTGCGCAACAGAAGTTTTGGTAGCTAGAAAATGAGATATAAAAGTGGTCCACCAGTCACAGCTGAGGGTGTAGCCTAACTCCATCACATCCCATTACCAAGAAATAACACAGATCCACAACAATTGTACAGCAAGTGACATTAACAGAGATACCTCTTCCCCAATAAGGTCAGTGTAACCCCCTCTTCCCTCTAAGTCTAGGGGTACTGGATGTTGTGGGGAGGAAAGGAGGCCACAGATCAGAAACACTCCATGACACTTCTTGCTGCTGAAACATTGAAAAAAAAAAAGATGGCCTACCTTATGACATCTTCAAAACTGGATACGGCTGACCTCTTCCCCCCAGCCAAATCTTCTGGGCCTAGTGGCAGTAGCAGTAATAAAAACTTTATTTTTATACAGGAAAACAAATCTTTGGGTTAGTTGGCCTAGTTTACAAGATTGTCCTGTTTCTTACAAGTTACCTAAATATTAAAACATCAAGTACAAGTACAAAAAGGGTACAAACATTCACAATAAATATGTCTGAATCTCTCATCGAGGTTCAATAACATTCTCCAGACTTCCTATAATCCATTCTTACTTTTCAACCAAAACATTGACATACAACAAAGCTTGGTGTAGTTAATTCCTGTTTGAACTGGCTATACAATGGAAATGTACGCGCTAGATTCGATAAAGTATTCCAGTGTTTTGCTGCCTGGTAACGTAATGTCTTTTCCCCAAATTTGTTTTTAAAAGCAACAATGGGGATTTAATTTTTATAACTTGCTCTCTTTTGTCTTAAATGAGTTTGGTAACACCCTCCAAATAAGTTTTTATTTATATAGTGGTCAGGACTATTCATGTGATATTTATAAATTAATGTTTGCCATTTTGTGGCACATCTCGTTTCAAGTGATAACCATTTCAAGGAGGACAACAAACTGCAGTGATGTGTTCTTGGACTACACCACAAGACATACCTTGCAAGCTTGTAATACACTCTATCTAAATTATTTAATGATGTCTTATTTGTGGTATGATACAAAAGATCCCCATAAGTCAGTACCGGAATAATTAATTGTTCTGCAACCCTTTTTCTACTATTTTCTGTTAAACACTTAGTTGTTCTTCTAAGGGCTCCCACCCTTTTATTTACCCTTTCAATTAGCGCCCCTATGTGTTTCACAAAAGTCATGTTCTGATCAAAAATAATTCCCAAATAAGTATATTCAGTCACTTGTTCTAGAAAAGCATTGTTATTCACTTTTATTTTTAGCTGTTTGTTTCCTTTTGAATTTGACCCAAAATATAATAATTTTGTTTTTTTGGTATTCATCACAGGCCCGATCTGGTAAACCACCACCACCCCCATATTGTTGAAATCCAACTGTATTTTAGTTTCTAATTTCTAGTTTCTAGTTTCTAATCAGTGTCAGTGGCTCAGCAGGTAGCACACTCTCCTCTGAGGCTGGGAGATCAGTAGGCTGTGGGTTCTGTCCCCACACCTGGCACTGGGGTTAATATCCCAATACTGACACTGTAGTGCAGCATGAGGGGGGTGCTGCACTCCTGAGGTGTCATCTCTCAGATGAGATGTTAAACCGAGGTCCCATCTGCCTGTTCTGGTGGTAGTTCAGGTGGATGTTAAAGATCCCATGGCGCTTCTCGAAAAGAACAGAGGAATTTCCCTGGTGCAATGGACAAATTTCCTCCATTCATGAAAAATACCACCAATAGCTTAATCTGGTTCAAGGTCAGTTGGTATTCATCTGTATCCCCTTCCCCCCGGTCGTGCCTAAAAATAGGCAGGATTTGTCTAGTGCACTTACCCGGTCAACAAAAACTAACTAAATAAATAATTCACTACTACAACAATCTGTAACTATTAAAGCAGTATCATCTGCGTATAACCATACATTTGAGTGCTGTATAACTTGAGGGAGACTGTTGTTAAAGATCAAGAATAACAGGGGTCCTAAAATGGACCCCTGTGGTATTCCCCTAGTTACTACCCGCTTTTTGGAACTTTCCCCATTTATTGAAACATACTGTATATGACCCCCCCAAGTAAGATTTCAACCAATCCCTTGGGCCTTCTGTGAGACCCATTTTTTTCCACTGTTTGTAACAAAAGGGGGTGGTTCACCAGGTCGAAGGCCTTCGATAAATCCACAAACACCACTGCGGTTTCCAGGCCCTCATGCAATGATGTGTTCACAAGGTGATTAAACTCCAGCAAGGCTGATGTAGTAGAGTGACCTTTTCAGAAACCCGATTGACATGATGTAATTAAATTGTATTTCTCCAAATACTCCATCATTTGTATATGAATACGTCTCTCCAAGCATTTTGCCAAGACAGATAGTAAAGCAATTTGCCTGTAGTTATTTAACTCAGTGGATAGACTCCCCGCCCCTTTGAATATGGGGGTGATTTTACTCATCCTACATTGATATGGAAAATAACTTTCTTGTAAACTTCTGTTAAATATATTAGTCACTATAGGTGCAATCTGTTTAGCAGCTATCTTTAAAAATCTCCCCTCTAGTAAGTCCGGCCCCACTGACTTGCTGACATTTATTCTTGTTAACCCTCTATAAACCTCGGACACTTTTAAAATTCTAAACTGAAAAGGTGTATGTGGTCCTGTAAAGTTAACTTTATTTTGCTGTTCTTGTGGACCTAAATTCGGTACCGTCACATCAAGACCTGGCAGGTCCACAAAACAATCATTTAGTAAGTTTGCTATTTCTTGAGTATCTTCTATCAAACTTTCACCAATTTTAAGAGTAGAATTACTTTTAGTTACTTGCCCAGGTCTAGATAGCAAATTTATGAAATTCCAAAATTTTCTGGGATCCAATTCATTATTCAAACGGTTTTTGTTGTAGAAGGTTTATCCTTCTTTATCTGTTGCCTACATCTATTTCTTTTCTGCTTAAACAGGTCCCAATCTTTCTCTTGCTTTGATTTTTTTTTGTTTTTTTTCCAACATCTATTTTTTACCCTTATACTTTTTAAGATATTTTTATTTATCCAAGGTAATTTTATCTAATTTTTGTTATTTTTTATTTTTTTTATTTTTGGGGCATGTTTATCACATAATTCATTAAATGTCTCCATAAAAAAAATAATTAAAGTTGAATCTAAATCAGGGATAAGTTTACAGTATATCAATCCCACCTCTCCCTGTCAACATTTATGAAAAACGCATTTTCTGAAAAGACTCGCATGTTTCTAACCCAGGTGGTATTTGCCTCTTGTGTTTTCTGTCCTATCTCTAACAAGATGTCACCCGTATTGGATTGTGATCTCCGAGGCAAGGAGAAAAAACTCCTGATGCTTCAACTCTTATAGCATGGGATACAAACAATAAGTCCAATATCATGTCCTTTTTAATAGTGCTAGTATATCTTGTAGGTTCTTTTTTTGTTTACTTTATTTTTTTACCTCCTCCTATGTGCACCACTTTCAGCCTCTCCTTTGGGCTTACCAGTGCTGGCTCTGCTCCATCTGCCCTCCGATCCTCCAGTCCCATATAGCAGCTGGCCCCAGGGTAACCCAGAGTAACCCTTCTCCGCATGGGTCCCTCTCCTCCAAAGAGGAATGCGCCAGCCCAGGGGCAAGCCAGAGGTGCACTTGTCCCCAGTGTGCTGCTGGGATGGAGGATTTGGCAGGGACATGAATGGCACCATACAGCTGGGTAGACATCATCTGGCTCAAAGTGGGGCAGTATTTCCACTTTTTCTGGTACGTCCCTGACCTTCATCTGTTGTGCTCCTGGTCTCCACCAAGGGCTACCACAGTGTGATGTCAACCCCACTACCCACTCCAGGAAAGGAGAGCAGTCCTACAAATGCTCAATCTTCTCCTTCCCCTGCCAGCCCCCGGCATCCGGAGTCCATTCCCGAATCCAGGCTGGCATCTTGAATGTTCTAATATCTGTTGGGTCACCCCAAGACAGATATGACATCTTTAGGGACTTGCTCTTTTTCTTCCCAGTTACAGTTAAAGTCCCCATGAGGACAATGTGTTTATCACCTACAACCCCTTGAATTATGTTTAAAGTTTCTTCTATCAGTTTAACATTTGTTTTGGATGGAGAATAAATTACTGAAAAAACAGTTTTTAATTTACTTACCTTTACTACTATGTTTTCAATATTATTTTGACTTCCCCTGTTTAGCAATTCACTGTGGCCCAGACTACTTTTAACATACAAATGTACCCCCCCTTCAGTCTATCCTGGGGAAACAATGTATAGCCTAAAATATCAAGTTCTTCATTGTCTATGTCTTTTACTAGCCAGGTCTCCGTTAGCCTGACTACATCTGGATCTTGTTCCTCGATCGTAACTTTTAGAGTATCCATTTTGTTTCTTAAACTTCTAACATTATCATGTAGAATCCTAACTTTTTTGAAAACATCAGGCCCAGGGTTTAACTCTACATCCCCACCTAAAGTCAATAATATTAAAAAAGCAACTGTACCCTGTTTTGTCTGTAGGGTGTTACAGATGTATGAATTTAAGACTACGATCCTGCCCTGCTGGTTCCACTGTCTCCAATTATTTGTAAACTTGTTTCTTCTTTCAAAAAAATTATTTCTATAATGAGTTTCAAAGCTGGATGCCAGCCAAAAAGCTCCCAACTTTCTTTTAGACTCTACCTCAGTGGTTTTACCTGCAAAGCAAGGTAGCAGTATAGTTAATAACAGACGACTATACATTTTTAGCCCAGTGCAATACTAAAGTTAAACAAATATGTACTTTATTTCTTTATAAAAGCTCTCACTAGTTAATATTGTAAACAAACTTTATCTTAGCCCCCAATGTTGCTGTTTTTTATTTTTTCTCTGTGGAGTGGTACTCGCACCACACAAGCTCGCACTAGGTGTGCAGCACATAGCTTTAAAGTGCTGCCTCTCCTCCTCCTGTGCAGTCCATTTTAGCAATCAGCTGTGCAGTCCCCATGGAAAAATCAGGCTCAGTTATTTAAATGCACACAAGTCCACAATTAATGCAAAAAGGCAGTTCAGCTCACTGCAGCCCTGGATCTTGTAAAGGGGGTAGAAATAGCCACTAGAGATGTTGTAGCCGGCAGAGGAAACAAGATCAGCACCAGATCTAGGTAGCTCCAGTTGCTACGGTCCCCCAAGCTGGGAGGGGCAGGACTGTTATCTCAGGAAGTAAAGTGACAAATGGAGCAGTTAAAAAACATAATTCATTAATATCCACTTCGTTAGATCAAATAGAAATGCCAGCACCATAATTTCTGCAAATCAAGAACTTTATTTTAGGCATGAAAATGATTGGACCCAGACCATTTTGATCAAGCCATAAACCAAACTGGAGCAGCTCTATGGGGCTGAGAGTGTAGACAGTACAAACGGCAGGATTAGGTATTAAACATTCTTTTTCAATCAGCATGCAGCAAGATTTTGTACACACAGGTCTAAGGACAATTAGACTAAACTGGCTCCTTAAAAATCTGACAGCTTCTTCCATAGAAACCCTTTTTACGACTGCAGTAGGTGGAGCCTGCAGACATTTTGCATGTACAAAAGGAGTGATGTCATGTTTTCTGTCCGTGGAACTGACTGAAGGAGTAGTCTCCTCCACCTTACCCTCCTCCAAGAAATGTTTTCTACCCTCAAATAAATATGCTTTCATGTTAGTCAATAGTTGCAGGGTACTATTTTCTTTCTTAAATGGGCGGTACAAGTACTGGAACCTGAGTAGTGTGAGGCAGCATTAGTTTTTGGGGGAGTAAGATCCACCCCACCTCCACCTGAGAAGCTCCTAAAGATCCACCCCACCTTTTTTATTCATGTGGAGGGGCATGAGGTAGATCTATCATGTTGGAACAGCTGATTATGAGAGCTGCCTGGGGAAGTAATTAAAGGAAAACTCCATGTTAAAATCAGAAAAATATATGTTTTATCCTTTTTTTCTTTGTTCTAACCTCTTCCCAGTGTTTTTCCCCCTCTAGCTGTGAGAGTTTTTTTTTCAAACTTTCCATGGCTGTTTTATTGCCCCTGGAGGTTGCCATTCTGGTTTCTTTTATGGCCTCTTGTCCCAGACAGTCTTCCCAGAGTGCCCTTTGATATGATATCTAATCTCCCCTGTACGATGCCAGTGTCTTGTTACAGGGTCTGTCACAGCTCAGCCACAGAGTGAATACTGCTTACAGAGGAGACACACTGCTAGATTTTGGGTGAGTTTGATCAATATTTTTTTAGATACAGCATTGGTACCTTGTCCAGCTGGGTTCTGGTACATGTACGTGTGTGTGTGTGTGTGTGTGTGTGTGTGTTTTAATCATGTCACTTGTTACAATGGTTGTGTCTGCACTCATCTGGCTATTCCTCTCAATCCCTTTCAGCTTTTGCTCCAGTTCTAAGTAACAAAAAATTCACCTTATAGGTTGTTAGAGTATACCATAAAATGAAATATGCAGAATTGAAATGTTTTATATAAGCTAGCCTGGAAACATCATGAAGCTCATCTATTTGTAATACAAGTTAGTGTTTGCCTCTCAACAGTGCTGCTTGATACTCCCCCCCCCTTTGCATAATACCTGAGAGCTAGCTAACTGGAGTTTCTATAAGACAACAGCTACTAAATAGCTCTAATTCACTATTTTTGTTCTCTATGTGTGTCAGCTCTAGCTAGCAGAAGTGTTTCAATTTTAAAACTTTTAATTTTATCAAACTATACACAACCATAAAAGCACAGAAACTGCCCAGATAATTAATGCTATAATTAATATAGACTCTAGCTGTTTTCTTGAAGAAACCCCACTCAGATTTCAAGTATTTGCTAAACTGTAAATGTAGGTATCAGCATTCTATTAGCAGTTAGTGCTGATTTTGCTCTGTGACAAGATTTTATTTATTTATTTTTTACAAATGAAGTGTATGGTATGAAGCTGCAGCCTAGAAACTGCAAAATACTTTGAAGTCATTTTTTCTTCAGTGTGTGGTATGGCATGAAAGCAATAGGATGACAGAGACTATTCCAGCTACACATTTGATTCCATATTACAGTGGTTCACTGCACTACACATTTAGTGTATCACACTTTTCAAATAATAAAACATATATTCTCCAAACTAAATAACTCACACATACATATTTGTATACTTTATTAAAAAGATAATTCACATTTGTAATAAAAAACAAACAAAAACATGCAGACTAAAATAACACAAATGTAGTTTCACATTTGTACTATGAGGGAATCAAGAAGATGAACCAGCATGGTTAACAAATACATTGATTAACACCTGTGAATGAGTGGGGAGGGAGAGATTTTTCTAACATTCCTGGTGGTTTTATACTCCCTGGAACCTGCTAATCAGTTGTTTTTTTATTGCATCTTATCCCATGCAATCTTCCCAGAGTGCAGTTTGCTCTATTGTTTAATAGTTCCAGTGGAAGCCAGTGTCTTGTTACATTGTCTTGTGTTTCAAATTAACCACTGACATCATGGCAGCCAAAGGAAACACACTTTGAGTCTTAGGGTATGTGCAGCATAATTAATAAGTTTTCATATGCATAATCTTTCCATTCATGTTATTGCTAGACATACTGCAGCTAGCTTGGCTTGAGGAAGGGTGAACATGGTCAGGACCTCTTAGCAATTGAGATTCATATGCAGCAAATAAGTCCAGATGCACTAACTGCCTGCTGAATAAGGAAGGGTTTCAGGAACCCAGGAAATGATTACCGGGGGGGGGGCTGATGGTCAGCAAAATGGAAAGGGATTTTGGGGTAATCATATTGGATGAACTAAAGATGGCTAAACAATGTACCAAAGCTGTGAGGAGAGCCAGTGGAATGCTGTGGTACATAGGGAGAGGTATTACCAGCAGAAGGAAGGAGGTGGTGATGCCTGTGTAGATCACTGGTGAGACCTCATTTGGAATATGGTGTCAGTTCTGGAAGCTGCATGTCAGTCATGCAACTTTAAATCACAAATGGGTTAAATGATTCTATTTTAGATTTCTAACCCTTCCCTACTTCTCTCACTGGTTATGCATAATCTTTCCATTCATGCTATTGCTAGACATACTGCAGCTAGCTTGGCTTAAGGAAGGGTGAACATGGTCAGGACCCCTTAGCAATTGAGATGCATATGCAGCAAATAAGACCAGATGCACTAACTGCCTGCTGAATAAGGAAGGGTTGCAGAAACCCAGGGAATGATTACGGGGGGGGGCTGATGGTCATCAAAATGGAAAGGGATTTTGGGGTAATCATATTGTCTGACTTAAAGGTGGCTAAACAATACACCAAAGCTATGAGGAGAGCCAGTGGAATCCTATGGTTCATAGGGAGAGACATTACCAGCAGAAGGAAGGAGGTGGTGATGCCACTGTGTACATCACTGGTGAGGCCTCATTTGAATATAGTGTCCAGTTCTGGAAGCCCGTATTTCTGTCGTGCATCTTTAAATCACAAATGGGTTAAATGGTTCATTTTAGATTTCTATCCATTTCCCTACTTCTTCCACTGGCTAGCTTTATGGAACACAACCAGAACATATCATGGCTAGCATGATTAATGCACCTACAAGCTGCTTCTCAGTCTACAGCACTGTCTTTTAAAATGCTAACTTCTTGTTGAAAATATGGCATAATTTTCCATCCATGTTATTGTCAGACATCCTGTAGCTAGCTTGGCTTGAGGAAGGGTGAATATGGTCAGGACCCCTTAGCAATTGAGATGCATATCCAGCAAATGAGTCCAGATGTGCTAACTTATCCTGTAACTGTTAAGTGTCACCGTTTGCATTTTCTTCTTGAAATGGTTACTTTTGTATTTATGTTTATTTTAAAATATTTAATATTCTGACCATGTGGTTATGTCATGGACCATAACTGATCTCCAGCCTTAACCCCCCTCTCCCCCGCCATGCTCCAACTTGCATAGAAGATAGTGCTTGTAGACAAATCTAATCATTTTGCCTCTGTGTTCTGGTGTGTGTGTGTGTGTGTGTGTGTGTGTGTGTATGTGAGTGTGTGTTTCTGTGTGCTTTTGAATCAATTGCTTGTGTCTGTCATAGAAAACAGTGCTTGTAGACAATCTAATCATTTCACAGCTGTGTTCTGCTGTGTGTGTGTGTGTGTGTGTGTGTGTGTGTGTGTGTGTGTGTTCCTCTGAGGCTGTTCTTGCAACCAAGGAAAGGTACTTCCCCAGACATAGCAGCAGTACATTGCATAGCAGATATAAAATCTCAATAAGCAGGTCATGCAACAGATGTGCTGAGCAATTACTGAAGCAAGAAATGTACAGCTGTCATTTTTTACATCCTGTTCAAAATGTGTTTTTGCACCTGTGGTGCCGAATGGCACAGTCACTGTGCAAAATCTCCTTTCGGCTACTAATGAACAGATAGTGTCACTGATCATGCGGTGGGGTCACAAAAAGCCCATGCTGAAAATTTGGAGTGGAAATACCAAGAAACGCCCAAGGCATTAGGGCTTCTGACCATAACACTCTGCACTGTAGTGACTGATAGGCATCAGGGGTGTGACTTGGGATTGTCAACAGTAATGTTCACGCCATTCCACCCCATCCCCACCCTGCAGCCAGTGACAGGTATCAAGGTGTGCCTTTGATTCTTCAGCCCCAAAGTTCACTCCATTCTCTTTTCTCGCTACCTCCAATAGCTCTATATGAAGTCTGAACTATCCATTGTTTCCCTGACACAAAATGGCCACCCAGGAGGTAATGAGTTATACTGTACCCATTTTAGCATATTTCCTTATGGAATGGGGTGAGTGTAAGTTTGAAAACCCCAAGGCACACCTCAGCTCTTGTCTGTGTCTGCAGGAAGGGTGAGGTGAGGTGAATGGCGTGGCGTTATGGGCAATGACCCAAAGGCACACCCCAATGCCTGTCCATGCCTGTGGGTGGGGGTGGGTTACGCCACTTCAATACTTCACTGCCATTCCTATTTTGCCTGTCTGTCTGTCTGTGTCTGTCTCTCTCTCGATCTACTGTATATGTATATGTAATTATCTATCTTTCTATTAATTGCATGTATCGTATATTTTTACCTGTTTCTAAAACAAACCTGCATATCACATTTGCCTGCACTCTGAGCACATACTTATGAAACTGTGCATATTTGTACTCCACTTCTGCGTGGACCTCATACTTTCCTAATATTCTCATTATCAGACGCATAACTACCTTGCCCTTATCAAAAGTGACTCCCTCTGAAAGTTAATATCACATTTTCTCTAACAGTCCATCATCATTACACCTGACTTCCTGACATCAACACATTGCTTAAATATAATTTACATCACCTCATGCACAAAAACCCTGTTTCTCTTAAAAAACAAACAAAAAAAACTGTGTAAAAAATCCCAAGGCTGAACATATGCCAGCCATTACTTTTTCATGTACTGTCACCTTCTGTACCATCATGGGGATTTGCATATGTTTCCCTTGATGCTTTGCATTATTGGGATATGTGCAATTGTGTTTTCTTTAAAATGTGGCTGTCTGGCCAATATCATCCGGGATAACATATACATCAGTGGCATTTGCTCTGGGGTTCTTTTGTAAGCTTCCTATCCCTTCCATTAAAATGTACTCCTCCATATATTTTCCTAATAATGTATATGCCTTCCTTAGAACAGCAACTAAAACAAATCTTACTACTTACAAATCATTGTGTTGTTTCTCCATACCTCCTTAACAATTCCTCACAACTTCATTAACCATTATGCAGCCATGCTGGATCTGACCAGATTTTGTTCACAGTGCAATCCCTTGTTTACATTTCCATATCCCTTAGACCTCCTGATGGGGTAGTGCCTTACTCCTCCCATGCCAGCTGAGCCATAAAGATATCAGGGCAGATTAGCAGCTGAAGCCTCTGCTGCTGCTCCCAAACAGACTTTCCAAACCAACTCCCAGAGCCAAACGGTGCACTTTACATTGGGCTACTCCACACCAGCACCGGGCTGCAAAAGTACATGAATGGTGGCTCCTTTTCTTCCTCAGTACTTCCGTTACCCACAGGAAACCCTTGGCCCTTAATGTGTCTGACAGACCTACCCCAGACACGGGCACGGTAGGTCCCAGGGCCTGCCAGAGACACAGGCATGTCAGGCCCTATAGTGAATCCTAGGCCAAAACTCTCCCAACCCTCTGTACTTTACCTCCAGACAGTGTGCCACATGGGTAAGCAGCCCAGAGCTGCCACCTCCAGAAATGCTCCGGTACAGTACTGCCACCACTGTAGCAGCCCCACTGCCTGGGTACCCCTTACCTTAAATGGGGTACCGGGCCCCCCTACTCCGCTGAGGGATTTCTGCTTGCCACTTAGATCTTGCTCCTACTGCCTCCCGCACTTTGCTCTTCTTACCCACCGCAGCTGATGTCCAAATCTAAAGGGGAGGATTCCTTCTGGACCCACACGACCACTGCTAATGTTTCATACCTTCCCTCGGAGCACCATACCCCATGTTGCACCGACACTGCAGCTCTAGCGACCTACCAGGCTGAAGCGGGGGACCACCTCTGGAACACTGCTCACCCACCACCGACTCCTGCTCTCTCCCTTTTCCTGGGCAAACCAGGGCCTTAAATACCTTTCTTGCTGCTGCCCCCTGGTGGCAGCATGGATACAAGGCTGGAGGGCACTCCCAGACTAAACGGCACCACGGGGGGGGGAGGAAACAAGCACAGGCTAGTAAACCCACCCAATGGGGGGGCTTATACTGTTCCCCCTTAAACCATTTCCTCCTGGAAATGGGGCATACAAAGGCCAACCAACGACCCCAAGAAGCCAAGCGAGTATGCACACTCCCTACATAGTAACTGAGGCCACCAGGAATGCCAGCCCCCAATCCTAAACCCCCCTCCTAACCTTATTTTAAGGAGCAAGGATGGTCTGAATAATATTAAGATAAATTACACATTAAAACACTTTTTAAAACTGAAAGTTAGTTGCCAGGCTGTCTCTTTAAACATGTTAAACTGGAAATAAGCGATCAAATAACTTATGCTTTCTTAAAAATACAGTGGCGTGAAAAAGTATTTGCCCCCTTCCTGATTTTCTCTATTATTGCATATTTGTCGCACTGGATGTTTTCAGGTCTTTAGAGAAAATGTAATATTAGATAAAGGGAACCTGAGTGAACAAATAACACTTGTTTTTTTTTTTAATTTCACTTATTTAATGAAAAAAAGTTAACCAACACCAACTGGCACTGTGTGAAAAAGTAATTGCCCCTTACACTTAATAACTGGTTATGCCACATTTAGCTGCAATGACTGCAACAAACACTTCCTATAATTCAATATCAGTCTTTCACATCGCTGTGGAGGAATTTTAACCCTCTTCCTCGCAGAACTGCTTTAATTCAGTAACATTTGGTAGGTTTTCGAGCATGAACTGCTCGTTTCGGTCCTGCCACAGCATCTCTATTAGGTTTCAGTCTGGACTTTGACTAGATCACTCCAAAACTTTAATTTTACTTCTTTTAGCCATTCTGATGTGGACTTGCTTTTGTGTTTTGGATCATTGTCTTGCTGCATGACCCAACTACGCTTCAGCTTCAGCTGACGGAAGGATGACTGGACATTCTCCTTAAGAATTTTCTGGTACAGAGCAGAATTCATGGTTCCTTTAATTATGGCAAGTCATCCAGGTCCTTAGGCAGCAAGCATCCCACACCATCCACTACCGCCACCATGTTTGACTGTTGGTATGGTGTTCTTACTGTGGAATGCTGTGTTTGCTTTCGCGAGACATTATGGGATCCATGTTGTCCAAAAGTTCCACTTTGGACTCATCTGTCCATAGAACATTTTCCCAAAAGGCTTGTGGATCATCCAGGTGCTTCTTGGCAAATGAGAGACGAGCATTTATGTTCTTCTTGGTTAGCAGTGGTTTCCGCCTTGCTACTCTCACATGAAGCCCATTTTTGCCCAGTCTCTTTCTGATTGTGGAGTCATGAACACTGACCTTAGCTGAGGCAAGAGTAGCCTGCAGTTCTTTGGATGTTGTTTTAGGATCCTTTGAGACTTCTTGGATGATTTTACACTGTGCCCTTGGAGTAATTTTGGCAGGCCGCCACTCCTGGGAAGGTTCACTACTGTTCCAAGTGTTCTCCATTTGGAGATTATGGCTCTCACTGTGGTTGATGGAGTCCCAGAGCCTTAGAAATATCTTTGTAACCCTTTCCAGACTGATAGAGGGCAACAATTTTTTCTGATCTTTTCAGGAACTTCCTTTGATCATGGCATAATGTGCTTGTTGAATCTTTGTGCTGGCAACGTGACTCTGATGGTAAGGGCCAAAATAAGTGAGGTTTATATTGAGCAGGGCTGGCTGTAATCAAGCCTGGCTGTGTTCAATCAGCTAACTCTAATTATCCCTTTAATTGGGTTGATTTAACTAGGGGCAATTACTTTTTCACACAGTGCCAGTTGGTGTTGGTTAACTTTTTTCATTAAATAAATGAAATAAGTAAAAAAAAAAAGTGTTATTTGTTCACTCAGGTTCCCTTTATCTAATATTATATTTTGTCTAAAGACCTGAAAACATCCAGTGTGACGAATATGCAATAATAGAGAAAATCAGGAAGGGGGCAAATACTTTTTCACGCCACTGTAAATATCAGAACACATTTTATTTTTCATTCACCCACCACTTACTCATCAAACACTCTCTCACTCACTCTCCACTCACGCTGAGGTAGATATGTATAAACCTCGCCAGGCATACCAAAGGAAAAAAATGTGCAAACAGGTCTTTTTTTTTGTTTTCTTAAACACTTGAACAGATCAAAGTTCTCTCCACTGTCTCAGGGAGAATAAGCAAATTATTAAGTGCCAGTCCTCTAGGTGGAAACAGAAGTTCTCCCTGGGCACAGTTTGTCTCTTTGCTTAACAATGTCCAAAACCCAGGCATACAACTTGGTTGGAAATGGTCATTTTCATTTTGCATTAGTCAATCAATAAGACAGTCCTAGCTTGGTTTTGGTTCCTTCTCATCAACTTTGCCTCAAATAGGGGACCCACCGCTCCAGGGAGAAAATAGTCTGGGTCAAGCTTGGTTGTTTTTATCTCTGAAGGAATCTTTTGAAATAATGTTGTACTTGGCTGCACCCTGCTAGGTCTTGCACCAGGGCAAAATGTTTAAACAGCGTAAAGCCAGCCCAAGGACCAGAGAAACACATGGAATGAGCCTTCTAAATGAGTTGCTGAAAGGAGTGACCAGCCCTCCAGGCCTTGACTGCAACTTGGTGAGACACTCTCGAAAAACCCACTCTGACCTCTTTTCCTCAATCCATCCCAGAGGCGTTCAGATGGGTATGGTACTCTACCTATCTTTTCGCCCGATCAGGATAGAGCTCTCTCAGTATTTAACAACTGCCTTGCTTAAATCCAGGATTGGATGAATTTGAGCTGGCTGAGGTTGAACTGAGAGAAGACTGAGGTGATGGTTGTGGACCCTGGTTGCTGGATAGAGGGGGTGGGAGCTGATTTACCTTCAGGACTTTTCCTTGATGGTTCCCAGCTCCTTACATCTGAAAGGGTGCGAAACCTGGGGGTGATATTTGATGACGGGCTGACACTACAGTCACAGGTGTCAACAGTCATCAGATCTTCCTTTTACCATCTAAGGAACATCTCCAGGATTAAGCACCTGGTTCCGTCTGGTGACCTGCTTTCATTGGTCCACACCTTTGTGACCTCACACCTTAATTATTGCAACTCCCTCTACCTTGGGGTACCTGGGGGTTGATAACCGCCACTTGCAGCTAGTGCAGAATGCTGCAGCCCGGTTATTGTCGGGTACTCCTTGGACTTTTCATATCTCTGCGGTGCTGCGCAAGCTGCACTGGCTGCCGGTACAGTGGCAGATCACCTTTAAAGTCAGACTTCTGACTTATAAAGCCCTACAAGGACTGGGCCCAGACTACGTGAAAGAGCTTCTGATGCCATACTGCCAAAAGCGATTGCTCCACTCGGCTGACAAGGGGTTGCTAGAGATTCCAAGGGTTTCTTTAAAATCTTCAGGGGCCCATGCATTTATGTACATGGCCCCAGCCCTTTGGAATTCTCTACCCTGTCAGCTCCGGGAGTGTGCGACCATGAAGGGATTTAAACAGGCCCTCAAGATCCACCTGTGGCTTCAAGTCTACCCTACCTGATGGTATTTTATTGAGTTTTATGAAACCCTCTATTTATTGTATTGATGGTTTTATTGCATCCTATTTTATTCTCTTGTATTTTACTGTCAAGACACCTTGATTTTAGAAAGGTGTGGTAAAAATAAAACATATTATTATTATCATTACTCAGCAGTGGGATACTCAGGACGGATTCTTCTTCTGATCCACCGCTCAGCCTGGGACCACTCAGGCAACCCCCTGACACTGGTTCGTCTAGCAGCCTCCCAGCTCCAACCACACACCATTTCTATACACAGTATTAGCCAGCTCACCACTCAGAAGGCTGTCCATCCAAGCTCTAAGTGCTGTGCTCTGCGCTGTCAGGCATGAGGTGGTATCCAGTAAGGTTATGGCAGGTCTGTGGAAAGGCTTAGGGATCACCCGCTGTATCTCTTGGTTAGAAAACTGATAGCACTTTATGGGTCCTCTGGCATCTACTGGGGCAGCAGACTCCTCCCAATCTTCCTCCTGAGTTACCTCCACCTTGGTGAGCCCCATTTTTATAACAAGCTGAACTCTACGGAGGAGGAGCTTCACTTGCTGCCAAAGTGTTGGGACCACTGTTACTGGGCAGGGATCCTGCCGGAAACCCCCTCAGCCCTGGGGGGGGGCTCCCGATGCCAACTACAGACCACTGCCCCTCCCTCTGCTATGGGATAGTCAACAGCTGGTGGAGTGGAGCTGGGCAAATGGCTGTGCTCCCCTCGCCGCCCTCAGGAGTCTCTTCCATGGCCACAGCCAAGTGAGTATGCACACTCCAGACAGAGTCCCTCAGGCCACCAGGAATGCCAGCCTCCAAACCTAAAACCCCTTCCTAACCTTACTTTAAGGAGCAAGGATGGTCAGAATAATATTAAGATAAAGTACACATTAAAATACTTTTTAAAAGCCAGCCCATCGACGTAGCGGTTGGATTTCCACCAGTGACCCAGGTTTGGGAGCAGACTCGGGCTGTTGGAGGGCAAGCCGGGGGGGGGAGAAGGTTGGAGCGTCCAACAACAGCTCGCCTTCTCTGGGGGGGGTGGGGACACATCTCGGCATGTGCTGACTCCTTTCGGAGGCATGGGACACAGCAGCACATCGGTGCCTTGGGCTTGACCACCCACAGGTGAAGGTCTGGGGATTGGCAGCCTCCAAGGCAGATGCAGTAGGGGAGGATGTTGCAGAAGTCAGTGCTCGCACGTGACATCAGGGCACCCATGACATCCACGAGAAAAGCAGAAAAAGCCTTCCCATTCTGGGTAGACAAAACCTCCAGGAGCTAGCCCTCATGTGTCTCCGCCTGCCAGTTCACTGCGGGACTGACGAAACCTGGATTGTTCAGGGTGTACGGGCCCCACCTTGATCCCCACCCAGGGGGGATAGCTGCGGCTCCATGGGGGACTGAGGATGGTTCAGATAAGGCAGGAGTGCAGGGGTAGACTCCCAGGGGGCTCCCGAAGAGACAGCTGGAGGGGTGGGGGAGGAATAAAAAAAAAAACACTTTTTAAAACTGAAAGTTAGTTGCCAGGCTGTCTCTTTAAACATGCTAAACTGGAAACAAGTGATCAAATAACTTGTGTTTTCTTAAAAATAAATATAAGAACGCATTTTTTTTTATTCACCCACCACTTATTCGTCAGATACTCTCTCTCTCACTCTCTCTCATTCTCCACTCACGCTGAGGTGGATATGTATAAATCTTGTCCAGGCATACCAAAAGAATAAAAATTAGCAAACAGGTATTTTTTGTTTTCTTAAAACACTTGAACAGATCAAAGTTCTCTCACAGTCTCAGGCAGAATAAGCAAATGATTAAGTGCCAGTCCTCTAAATAGAAACAGAAGTTCTCCCTGGTACAGTTTGCCTCTTTGCTTAACAATGCCCAAAACCCAGGCATACAACTTGGTTGGAAATGGTCATTTCATTTTGCATTAGTCAATCAATAAGACAGTCCTGGCTTGGTTTCGGTTCCCTCTCATCAACTTTGCCTCAAATAGGGGACCCACCGCTCCAGGGGAAATAATAGTCCAGATCAGGCTTGATTGTTTCATCTCTGAAGAAATCCTTGGAAATAATGTAGTACTTGACTGCACCCTGCTAGGTCTTGCACCAGGGAGAAATGTTTAAACAGTGTAAAGCCGGCTCAAGGACCAGAGAAACACATGGAATGAGCCTTCTAAATGAGTTGCTGAGAGGAGTGACCAGCCCCTCCAGGCCTCAACTGCAACTTGGTGAGACACTCTCGAAAGACCCACTCTGACCTCTTTTCCTCAATCTCATCCCAGAGGTGTTCAGATAGGTATGGATACTCAGCAGTGGGTACTCAAGACAGATTCTTCTTCTGATCCACCACTCAGCCTGGGACCACTCAGGCAACACCCTGACTCTGGTTCATCTAGCAGCCCCTGGCTCCAACCACACACCATTTCTATGCACAGTATTAGCCAGCTCACTACTCAGAAGGCCATCCAGCCGAGCTCTAAGTGCTTTGCTCTGCCCTGTCAGGCACAGGGTGGTATCCGGTAAGGTTATGGCAGGTCTGTGGAAAGGCTTAAGGATCACCCGCTGTATATCATGGTCAGAAAACTGATAGTGCTTCAGGGGTCTTTTGACATCTACTGGGGTGGCAGACACCTCTCAATCTTCCTCCTGACTTACCTCCACCTTGGTGAGCCCCACTTTTATAACAGGTTGAACTCTGTATGGAGGAGGGGTTTCACTTGCTGCCAAAGTGCTGGGAACGCTGTCGCTGGGCAGGGATCCTGCTGGAGACCCCCTCAGCCCTGGGGGGGTGTCCCCTGATGCCAACTGCAAACCCCTGCCCCTCCCTCTGCCATGGGGACAGTCAACAGCTGGTGGGGTAGAGCTGGGCAGATGGCTGTGCTCCCCCTCGCCATCCTCAGGAGTCTCTTCTACGGCCTCAATCTTCACGTCCAGGAACTCCACTTTCACTTCAATGAAGTCACCACTCTCTTGCACTTCCAGCTTGGCTTCAGCTCCCCAAACCAGGCTTCTGCATGACAACAAGGAAGCCGAGCCCACAAAGATATTAGCTGGATGACACCAGGGATCCCCCATGGGTGTCCCCTCAAAAATTTCTCCTGGTGCAGTACTGGAGCACAGCGCGCAAATGGGCAACTTGACGACCCCTTCTCCTCTGTATCCACATCTTACACACTTTCCTCAGCCTGTCCCCTCCCTGCTAAGTCCCAGAACCAGGACAGCAGGGAGGTGGGCATGGTAGCATGGGGCTCCTCTTTTGGTGTATAACCTTCCACCATGGCCTTCCGCACATTAATTGTCTCAGTGGTCCTCAAAAGAATTCTGCACTGCTGCTGACACCTTATATTCTGTCGCTCTCTTTATATCTCTGAGTCTATCAGTATCCAGGCAGAAAATAGCACCTCAGGTATAGCTCTACTTCAACACCTTTCATGAGCTGGCCAGTCACAGTTGCCTTCTCTCATCACATGACCAGTCTCAGCCACGGAGGTGCCAATGAGAGAGAGAGAGAGAGAGAGAGAGAGACAGGCCTCGTGGAGCTCCAGAACAGGTCTACAACCTGCCATAACTGTGCCACCACGGACACAGGCCTGGACTAGCCAGGCCTCATGTGACACTCAGTAGCAGTGCCACCAGGTGTTGGGGTACGAAGAAATAAATCCAGATGAGCCCCCACATCTGTAACCCATCCTTCCTCTAAGTCTAGGGGTACTGGATGTTATGGGGGGGAAGGGGGCCACAAACCAGAAACTCTCCATAACACTTCTTGCTGCTGAAATATTTAAATAAAAAAGGTGGCCTAACTTATGACGTCTACAAAACTGGATACAGCTGACCTCTTCCCCTAGCTGAATCTTCCAGGCCCAGTGACAGTAGAAAGAAGATCAGCACTGGAATTGAGTACCGCCAGCTGCTACGGTCCCCCCAAGCTGAGGTGGGGGGTAAGGACTGTTTTTATCTCAGGAGGTAAAGCAACAAATGGAGCAGTTAAAAAAACATAATTCATTAATATCCACTGTGTTAGATCAAGAAGAAACCCCAGCATCACGATTTCTGCAAACCAAGAACTTTATTCTATGCCTGAAAATGATTGGACCCAGACCATTTTGATCAAGCTATAAACCAAACTGGAGCAGCTAGATGGGGCTGAGAGTGTAGACAGTACAAATGGTAGTATTAGGTAGGCATCAAACTTTTCTTTTCCAATCAGCATGCAGCAAGATTTTGTACACACAGGTCTAAGAACAATTAGACCAAACTGGCTCCTTAAAAATCTGACAGTTTCTTCCACAGAAACCCTTTTTCACAGCACAGTCCCTTGTTTATATTTCCATATCCCTTACACCTCCTGATGGGGGAGTGCCTTACTCTTCCCGTGCCAGCTGAGC
The DNA here is from genome assembly GCA_016271365.2 of Neoceratodus forsteri. Lineage (NCBI taxonomy): Eukaryota > Metazoa > Chordata > Ceratodontiformes > Ceratodontidae > Neoceratodus > Neoceratodus forsteri. The sequence continues at coordinate 193,745,446 of CM028129.1, forward strand.
CATAAAGACCTCGGGCGTATTAGCAGCCTAAGCCTCTGTGGTTGCTACCTAACGGACTTTCTACAGATGGTTAGCTTGACCTCAGTGGTAGGGAAAATTATGGAATCACTTCTGAAAGAAAGAATTATTGAGTACCTAGAAGCCAGTAGGGCACAGGACCCAAGGCAGCATGGATTCACAGCGGGAATGTCATGTCAGATGATTCGAATAGATTTCTTGGACTGGGTAACTAAAGTAGTAGACCAGGGAGGGGCTGTGTACATGGCCTACCTAGACTTTAGCAAGGCATTTGACACAGTCCCACACAAAAGATTAATAAAAAAAATAGCCAGCCTGGGAGTGGGTCGCAGGGTGGTAGCCTAGGTAAAAAATTGGCTGGACAACAGGACACAGAGGTTAGTAGTACCTCAAGGGAATCAGCAAAGTCCAAGAGGGTAGCATCTTTCAGAAAAAGAGATGTGCAAGAACAAGGGGACACAATTTGAAGATAGAGGGGTGATGGCTCAGGGGCAATGTGAGGAAGTATTTTTTCACAGAGAGGGTGGTGGACACATGGAACGGCCTTCCTGAGGAGGTCGTGGGGTCAAAAACAGTGGAGGAATTCAAGAATGCATGGGACAGACATAAGCAATTCTGGTGGGGGGTAGGAAGAAGTAGGCTGTTGGTTAACTAGGATCTGCAGCTTATCCAATAGGTAGGGAAATGGGCAGACTAAGTGGGCCAAGCGGTCCTTATCTGCCATCAAAGTCTATGTTTCTATGTTTCAAACCAACTCCCTGAGCCAAACGGTGCACTTTACATTGGGGCTACTCCTCACCAGCACCGGGCTGCAAATGTAAACGAACGGTGGCTCCTTTTCTTCATCAATACTTCTGTTATCCACAGGAAACCCTTGGCCCTTAATGGGTCTGACAGACCAACCCCAGACACGGGCACAGTAGGTCCCAGGGTCTGTCCCAGACACAGGTACGGGAGGCCCTATGGCGAATCCCAGGCCAAAACTCTCCCAACCCTCTGTACTGTTCCTCCAGACAGCGTGCCATGTGGGCAAGCACCCCAGAACTACCACCTCCAGAAATGCCCTGCTACAGTACTGCCACTACTGTAGCAGCCCCACTGCTTGGTTACCCCTTACCTTAAACGGGGTACCAGGCCCCCTACTCCACTGAGGCATTCCTGCTTGCCACTTAGATCTTGCTCCTACTGCCTCCAGTACTTCTTACCCACTGCAGCTGATGTCCAAACCTAAAGGGGGGGGGATTCCTCCCAGACTCACACAACTACTGCTAACTTTTACACTCACTCCCTCGCAGCACCATACCCTGCGTCACACCAACACTGCAGCACTGTCAACCTACTAGGCTGAAGGGGGGCCCCCTCCTGGACACTGCCCCTACACCCACTGCCGACTCCTGCTCTCTTCCCTTTTCCTGAGGAAAAACCAGGGCCTTAAATACCTTCCTTGCTGCTGCCCGCTGGTGGCAGCATGGATACTAGGCCAGAGGGCATTCCCAGACTAAACAGTGTCACAAACGTACTCCGCAGGTGAGGCCCTCTGCTCCCACAGTGCCAAACCTCAAAGTGCAGTATGTGAACAGGAGACAAACAGGGTAACCCTTCTGTCTGTTCTGGGTCCGAAACACCTGCTAGTCTCAAGTCCTGAGGTAAAATATGAACCTTTTTCGCTAGCACACCCAGTTAACAGGAACAAATATCGCACCCTCTTCTAGGAAATGCAGTGCAATATTTAACCCAGCGGGCACCCAGCCTGATTCACAATTCTTCCCTTTTGGACTCAATTGAGACCCAGGTATTTTCTTACCTTTTGTGCAAAATGGTAACACTATAAGCCCTTTAACAGCTATGTCAGAATTATCAACACTGTTCCAGCTTTCACATGCAGAAATGAGAAAAGACTTAGGCAGAATTAAGGAAATCAAAACGTGTACTAAAAAAAAAATAGTAAATACATAAAAATATAGAATCTATATAAATAAATGTTTACAGTCCAAAATAAATGGAAATTACAGAAACGCCTTGTACTTGACTTTCTATTACCTATTTTGAAAGAAGTGCCTTTTCAGTCCAGAACACAGTGTGTGTGTGTGTGTGTGTGTGTGTGTGTGTGTGTGTGTGTGTGTGTGTGTGTGTGTGTGTGTTCTCTTTGAAGTCAAGACAAAGAGGACCAAAACTCCTTCCAGCCAGAGTGGTGATAATAAACCCAAAAGTCCTTCACATCCTGTGAGGTCACAGCTCATGAGGTCACTGTTAGTCCTGTAATTAATTTGTAACATAACCAAGAATATCCAAAACGGTGTTATTTTACTGCTTGCTGGAAATCTGCAAAGTTGGCAATATTAAATTATAAGTCTCTTTGATCGGAGCATTCCCTTTGATCTTTCAGAAACATATCTTGACAACTATTTTCTCTCCTAGTGGTGAGAGATGTAACATGTCTCTGTTCAGAAATGGTTTCCTCCCAATATGTCATAAAATGCATCCTGGTTCCTGGACTTCAAAGTAAAGGGCTAGTTTACAATGTGTGATAACCTGGCCTTTGAAGGAAGCTTTTACTTAGAGTTTCCACTGGGTCAGTTTTACAACAGCCAGCTGTTCCAGCAAGCAGGGGCCTTTGGGGTCAAAAGGTCAGGCCCCTTTAAAAGCTAGTCTTTCCCATGGGCCTGCTGTCATATTTTACCCAGCAGACATTCACAAAACATACGTTTATATCACAAATATGATACATAGAAACATAGAGTCTGATGGTAGATAAGGACCACTTGACCCACCTAGTCTGCCCATTCCCCTACCTAACGGATAAGCTGCAGATCCTAGTTAACCAACAGCCTACTTCCTCCTACCCCCCACTAGAATTGCCTTATGACTGTCCCGTGCATGCTTGAATTTCCCCACTGTTTTTGACTCTACAACCTCCTCAGGAAAGCTGTTCCATGCATCTACAACCCTCTCTGTGAAGAAATACTTCCTCACATTACCTCTGAGCCGTCCCCCCTCTATCTTCAAATTGTGTCCCCTTGTTCTTGCACAACTCTTTTTGTGAAAAATGCTACCATCTTGGACTTTGTTGATTCCCTTGAGGTATTTGGAAGTTTCTATAATGTCCCCCCCTCCTTTCCTCAAGGCAATACATCTTAAGCTCCTTTACTCTTTCTTCATAAGTCTTCTGGTGCAGACCCTGCATCATTTTGGTTGCTCTCCTTTGGACAGCCTCCACCCTGTCTATGTCTTTGCGGAGATGGGGTCTCCATAACTGTACACAGTACTAGAGATGTGGTCTTACCAACTGTCTGTACAGAGGGCCAACAACTTCCTGTTTTCTACTGGTGATGCCTCTCCCTATGCATCCCAGTATCCCCCCAGCCTTCCTTACTGCCTTCTCACATTGCTGGCCCACCATTAGGTCATCTGATATGACTACCCCCTGCTCCCTTTCCATTTTTGTTGTTGTTAGTATCTCACCCCCATTGTGTACTCTTCCCCTGGGTTTTTGTTTCCCAGGTGCATTACTTTGCACTTCTTTGCATTGAATCTAAGCTGCCATACATTTGACCATTCCTTCAACCTTGCCAAGTCCCTTTTCATCCTTTCCACCCCACCTTGCATATCAACCCTGTTGTAGACCTTTGTGTCATTTGCAAAGAGACATACTTTTCCTTCCAGTCCTTCTGCAATGCCACTTATAAAGACATTAAAAAGGACCGGACCCTGTACTGAACCCTGTGATACCCCACTAGTAGCCCCCTTTCTTCACTGTGGACTCCGTTTACTATTACTCTCTGTTTCCTGTTGTCCAGCCAGTGTTTTACCCAGGCTACCACCCTGGGACCCACTTCCAGGCTGGCTAATTTGTTTATTAATCTTTTGTGTGGGACTGTGTCAAATGCCTTGCTAAAGTATAGGTAGGCCGTGTCCACAGCCCCTCCCTGGTCTACTGCTTTGGTCACCCAGTCCAAGAAATCAATTAGATTCATCTGACATGACCTTCCTGCTGTGAATCCATGCTGCCTTGGGTCCTCTGCCCCACTGGCCTCTAGGTACTCAACAATTATTTCCTTCTGAAATGATTCCATCATTTTCCCTACCACTGAGGTTTCCTGCCTCTGTCTTGCTCCCACCTTTGTGAAGGGGAATCACATCTGCCCTCCTCCAGTCCTCAGGTACCACACCATCCTCAGGTACCACACCATCCACGATTTATTAAAAAGAGTAGTCAGTGTTGTTACTAGTTCTTCCCTTATTTCTTTTAGAATTCTGGGGTGAATCCCATCAGGCCCTATTGCTTTATCCACCTTCAGTTTTAAGAGTTCTTTCAGAACCCTTTCTTCTGTGAAAAGACTAATATCAACCCCCCATCCAGAGTGTTTCTATTTATGGAATTAGGTATCTCTCCCTGCTCTTCCTTTGTGAATACTGAGCAGAAGTATTCGTTCAGTATCCCTGCTTTTTCACTGTCGCTGTCTGCCCAACCACCTTCCTCTTTATTCAGCCTCAGTATCCTGCCTTAGTCTTTCTTTGCTCCCTAATGTACCTATAAAAGGTTTTATCCCCCTTCTTAACCGAGTTGGCTATCTTTTCCTTGGTTTGGGCCTTTACTATTCTGACTGTCTTCACCGCTTTCTTCTGCTTTAACTCGTACAGTTCTCTGTCCTGCTCCTTCTGCATTTCCTTGTACTTCCTGAATGCTATTGTTTTCTCCCTAACCTTCCCCGCCACTTCTTTTGAGAACCAAATTGTTTTTTTCTTTCATTTTGATTTATTTGTTTGCTTCACACAAAGGCTTGTTGTTGTCTCTGTGATGGCAGTTTTGATGTTTTCCCATTGTTGCTCCACCCCACCTTCTTGCCTGTTTGCTAGTGCTTTTCTGAGGCACTCTCCCATTTTGACAAAATCAGCCCTCCTGAAGTCCAGTACCTCCACTTTTGTATGGCTTGACTCTACAGCTAAGTTTATCGTGAACCACACTGTTTGATGGTCGCTTGTTCCCAGGTGGCTACCCACTTCTAGATCTGAGATCCTCTCTCTGTCCCCAGTTGAGTGTACCAGGCCTAAGATTGCTCCCTCCTGAGTGGGTTCCAAAACTAGCTGTCTGAGGCATGCCACCTGTAGGGCATCGAGAATGGCCCTGCTCTTGGATGTGGCTGCAGCAAAGGTGCTCCAGTTAACATCTGGCATATTCAGGTCCCCCATCAGCACTATCTCCCCTTCCTCTGCCATCCTAAGGATGCCTTCTATCATTTCCTTGTCCATTTCCTCCCCCAAAATGGGGGTCTGTAAACAACCCCTGTGCGGATTGTGGTGCCATTTCCAGTCTCCAGGGTGACCCACAGTGCCCTTCTTTCCTCCCTGTTTACCCTTTAGTTCTGTTGCTTTGATCCCCTCCCTTACATAGAGAGCTACTCCTCCCCCTCTTCTACCCTCCCTGTCCCTCTTGTAGATTGTGTACCCTGGTATGTTGACATCCCAGTTATGGTTCTCTGTGTACCAAGCTTCTGTGACTGCCACGATATCCAGGCATCCCTCTTCCATCAAGGCCACCATTTCGGGGAGCTTTTTGCCTAGACTATGGACATTGGTACTCAGTACCCTCCATTTATTTTATGGCCTTATTCCTTTTTGTCCCATCCTTGTCCTTATTGCCTTTGTCTTTTTCTCCATTTACCCCTGCCCTTCTCCCTATCAACTGCCCTATCTTGGTGTTTACCTCACTAACTACCTTGATTCGTTTTTGGGGGGGCTAGGATTTCCCTTCTCCTTTTCAGTGCCTTCCCCCTTGGCTAGTTTAAATGCTTGCCAATGAAGCATTTAAACCTATCACCTAGGATCCTGGTTCCCCTCCTGGACAGATGCAGACCATCGCACCAGTATGGCCTGCATCCCTCCAGGTGGAGCCCTAGTCCCCAATGAAGCCAAATCCCTGAGCTCTGCACCAGTTTTTTAACCAGTCATTGAATCCCATGGTGCAGAGTACTCTAGCCTCATCTATGCCATAGACACGTAGCACTTCTGAGAACGTTACCATATGTGCCACTTATAATAGCAAGCAGATGCTTTCTGTCACAAATGGCACCACGGGGGGGGGACAAAAGGAAACAAGCACTGGCTAGTAAGCTGACCCGATGGGGGGGCTTACATCAGGAATGGTAGTCAAAGTTCACCGCAGCAGTCCAGCAATGAAGAATGTTATCTGATCATTTTTAATGATGGCTGCTGATGATAAAGAGGTTGAGCCCCTGGACCAAAGCATTAGCCCCAGCGGTTCAAGTCCTATCAGCTAGTTAATTCCCTGCCCAGTTCCATGCTCTCCTCCTCATCCTCCTCTTCTAACCAGTTCTTCTGCTCTGGGTCCTTGTTCAGGGATCTGGTCCCTCTGTGCCTTGTGGAACCTGAGGAGCACCTCGGCTTCAGCTCCTGCTGCTGTCCTCCACTGGTTCCTGCCTTAAGCTGCTGTATCCTAGTCAAGTTCAAGGGCTTGCACCATAGGTCATATGAGGAGAGATTGGAGGAACTCATTGGGGGACATTTTCAAAGGAGATGCACCACAGCGTGATTTTCAAAGGTAGGAGATGCATTGTGCAGCGATAATGTGTGTGGAGTATCTCCAAGGGGCATGCCCATGAATATGCAGCACATCCCCATATTCAGCAGAGATGTGCGGCACAGCTGCCCACGCATCTCAAAGATGTGCCACACAAACTTAGGCATGGAAGAACCATGCCTAAGTCCAGTCCACCCACAGGTGGGCTACTGTACTGCACACAGCAGCACAGCAGCTGCCAGACCCTGCAGCCTGGTGGCACCCCCCATCACCCAACCACGATCGCGATGTAAGTCAAATACGAAAACGACTCCAAAGTGCCCTGGTAGTCTAGTGGCCCCCCCATCCAGCAACCCAGATCACGAGTACAGACCACATACCTCTTTCCATAGTGTTGTGGGCCCTTCTCCATCCCAATCCCTGTTCGTATAACAATACATTACCTCCTCAGCCCTTTTCCATAGTGTAGTGGCCCCTTCCCCATCCCAATCCCTGTTTGTATAACAATAAATTACCTCCCCAGCCCTTTTCCTTTGGGTAGTCGCCCCCCACCCCACCACCTACTCAGGCACCCACATCCCACCCTGCTCCCGCCATCCCAGCATGGACAGTCAGACAGCGAGCGGCACAGCCCTCTGCACACCTCCATGGCTGCCCGCTGGCTGAACTGTCAATGACTGACAGCTTACAGTGAGCACTAGAAGCCCATTGGTTGACACTGTCGACCAATGGGCTTACAGTACACTCTGCACACACTGGGTGCCTGAGTGAGTGGTGGGGGGCCACTACACTATGGAAAAGGGCAGGGGTAATTATTTTAATTTATTCAAATGGGGATTGGTATGGGGAGGGGGGCCACTACACTATGGAAAATGGGATGGGGACCTTATTCTGTTTTTATATGAATGGGGATCGGTACGGAAGGGGCCACAACACTATGAAAAAGAGGGCTGGGACAGTAATTTTGTACATTCAAATGGGGATCGGAATGGGAAGGGGGTCCCTCCACTATGGAACATATGTTGGGACAGGTATTTTATTTTATATGAACAGGGATCGGTACGGGAGGGGGGTCACTACACTATGAAAAGGGATGGGTTATGGAGGAAAACAACATGGGACTGGGTGGGGGGTTGCAGGCTGCCCGGCGCATTGCTGCAAAATGTATGCAAATGCAGCCATAATGGCATGCAAATTTCCTGTTTTTATGTTTTTTTTTACCAATTATTTTACCAGGTGAGACACACTAAGCTGAAAGCTTGTTTGCAGGTGCAACCTGGGAGCACAAGGAAGTTAAGTGACTTGCTCCCACATTGCCTGTTTCCGCCTTGCATGCCTAATGGCCGCATTTCCATTTTTCTGGCTAAATATCTGTAATTTGGGCCTGATGCATGTGGGGATGTGTCACGCATCCCCATTCCAGGTATTCAGGCCGTCCCCCAGTAGGCGCTGGTGCACTGTCAGCAGCCCCCATTTGCACCGCCCGCTAGCATTGTTATATTCAGATGAGATACGCAATCGCGCATTTCATTTCAATATAGCATTTTTTTGTGCGGTCCATATATTTGGGCGGCGAATCTAGATGCGCCGGCCATCCTCTGGGCTTTGAAAATGGGACCAATATGTATATGCAGGAGGAGAGAAGGGAGAGGGAAGACATGATAGAGACCTTCAAGTATCTCAAGGAGATTAATAAGGTACAGGAGAGAAGCATCGTTCAGAAGAGAAGCTGCTCTAAAACAATAAGAGGGCATGACATGAGACTGGAAGGGTGTAGACTAAGGGGCAACATGAGAAAGTACTTTTTCATGGAAAGGGTGGTGGATGCTTGGAATGGCCTGCCCCAGGAGGTGGTGGGAGCAAGCACAGTGGGGGGGGGATTTAAACATGCATGGAATAGGCATAAGGGAACCCTGGGGGGGGAGAGGAAGCAGCCAGTGACCAAGTAGAGTCAGCGGCAGCTAATTAAAAGTAGGGTAAATGGGAAGACTAAATGGGCCTGGCAGTCCTAATCTGCCATCAGTTTCTATGTTTCTATGTGTGTTCCCGGACTTCTTTGAGGAAAGTGAATGTCTCCATTTTTTTGCCAGTCATGAGCGTCAGTGTTGTGGGGGGGCCAAGCGAACACTTTATACCCTTCTCCCATGCCAGATCTCTCACCCTATCAAAGGACTTTCACTTCTTGATAGTCTGCATAGGGGGTACTCAGTTAGATAAGTGCTACCAGAATAGAGCCAGTCAACTGAGCACTAGTCTGGATAGTGCTGCCTCGGACAGCGAGCGGGGATTTACAGTGCTTGCAGTAAGCGCTCCCCTCATTGCTGTTCATGGTGCTGCTCATTTAGAAGGGCATCAGAATCCAAGGAGCTGGCTGAGCTGCTCCTGTGGTGTGGAGGGCTGGGGCATAAAGTAACCTAGCCAGTGCTATTGGAGACCACAGTTCTAATCCTGGTCTCCAGTCATTTTGCTTTTTTTCAGGACTTGTGTTTTTTCTCAAGGGGCCGTGGAAATAATATTCCATGGCCTCAGACATTTAACTTGCCCCGTGATCCACTCCCCCCCCCCAAGTGAGAATAATTAAGTCCGGGGGATGCGGGGAGCAGAGGCCTGTTCAGGTGGGGTGCGAGGCAAAGCCCCCCGCAAAACAAAATTGGTGCCCTTTTGCCACGTGCACCTAACGTGCGCTGTTCTAACCAGCACTGTTTGGATCCAGTGCAGCTTAGGGTAGTCAGGTTGCAGGGAGAGTCTTGCGCTTTGCCACTGTAAGTCCTTCACAACTCGGGCTTTGAGAAAGATCTTCTCTCTATCCTGGTACCACCATAACTGGAAGATGATAGGTCTTGGTCTGGCATTCTGGTTGCTGTAAGGCAGGCCAAAGAGGATACAATAAGCATGGTCTGGCTCAATGATCCAGAACTTGGAGGAGGGTGCATTGCAGAAAGTCGTTCATGTTCTGCCCCTCTGCTTTTTTTGGTCAGCCCAAACAGGCAGACGTTGTTGCATCTATTTTTGGTTTCTTGATCATCAAGCTTTTCCCAGATCAGGCAGATTTCCTTTTCAGTGGTGGTCAGTCGCTGCTCCGCTAGGCCCACCCAATCCTCCAACCTACTAACCCCCTCTTCAGCCTCCATCTCACAGATTCCCAGTCCATCAACTAAGGTCTTTATACTGTAGCTGCCAGTGCCTCCATGACCTTCACCTGCTGTCCTGAGATGGTGCCCATGAAAGTTTTGATCTTGAAGAGTTCTCTACTAATAGGCCAGATTCCATCTCACACCAAGGGTTCACCATCTTGAGAGCCACTTTGTTAGCACTGCCCAGTGAAGCTGACAGTTTGTGCTTCTTAGGGGAGACTGAATCGACTGACTGCATTCTCCGTGCTCTAGACCTCCTGAGCTGCTGGTAGGTGGGTGTTTCTCGAGGTTTACTACTGTTTAAGGGTGCAGATTGCCATAGATTGAGTTCCCTCAGACAGAGCCCTTAGAGTCAAGCTGTTCTTAGCTCAGCTGCATCACATGACCCCCTCCTACAGAAGTCTTTTAAAGCATAAAAGGGTGGTAATCAGATGGATCTCTCTCAAAAGTGCATTACAAAGGCAAGGGGGTCAGCAACCGAAAAAGTTCTATTGCCAATAGATGTAAGTTTATAAGAAGGAAAAACCAACAGTCCCCAACCGACAGAACAAAAGTTCTACTTATCCAGCAGGGTGCGGCAGGTGGCACTTGGCTCTTCCATGTCAAGCAGTGCTTCACTCTGCAGTGGTGTTCCCCAGCGGTCGATTCTGGCTCCCTTGTTATGTGCTGTGTACTGTACATGCTGCCACTCAGGGAGATCATTAGACCCCATGGTTTGGGTTTCCATTGTTATGCTGGTGACACCCAGCTATATGTGTCTTGTATGCCAGATGACGATACGGCTGTCCTGGAATTGATAGAGTGCCTTAGGGAAATCCAGTGATGAATGGCAGACAGCCGGCTCTGACTAAACCCCATTAAAGACTGAGGTGTTACTAATGGAGCTGGGCCGGTCTGGTTTAAAAATGACGAGTAGTGGTGCAGTCCTTCCTTCTTTGGATGGTGCACTGCTCAGAGCCATGGATAAGGTGAGAAATCTGAGGACCACTGCAGACTCCAAGCTAACTCTAGAATATTAGGTGCCGGCTGTTGTCCCAATGGCTTTTACCATCTCCAGAACATTTCCTGGCTTAAACCCCTTTTTGGAATCAGCAGATCTGATGACTCTGGTGCACATCCTGGTTACACGTAGATTGGACTACTGCAACGTTCTTTACCTCGGTTTATCTGCAAGGTTGTTGTTTCACTTGCAGATGCTCCAGAGTGCACCAGCCCGGGTGGTTGCTGGGATCTCTAAGTTCAAGCATATCATATCAGTTCTCCATGCTCTGCACTGGTTGCCGGTGCAGTGGTGCACCAACTTCAAGGTGTGCAGGTTAACAAACAAGGCCCTGCACAGTCTGGGACCAGGCTACCCAAAATATCTCCTGACTCCTTACACTCCTGGTCGTCAATTCCAGTCAGCAGATGCAAGTCTCCTTCATATTAGCAGATCGCGTTTGAAGTCCTCAGATGATAGGGCATTTGGCATTGCTGCCCCAGTTCTCTGGAATGCTCTTTCAAGAAGAGAGAGACTCACCACCCCTGACATTTTTAAAATCATGCCTGAACTCATATTTATTTTTGCTGTGCTTTGGATCATGACACTGAAGTATAATTTTGCATTATTTTCATTGTATAATACTTTTATGAATGAATTTATTTATTTGTTTAACTGTAAGATGACACGTAAATAAAATTGCCTTGCCTCTTTCTAGTACATGGGGACGGGAGTCAGGAACTCATGAAGGAAGAGGGTGCCTTAGCTAGTGGAATGAGTCTTTCTCCTCTGTACAAAGGGGTCAGAAGGTCACAGAGGTAACAGGGGCCCGGTTCATTCAGGGCTTTGATGATCAGTAAAAGAGTCTTATAGTCAATCCACTGCATAACGGGCAGTCAGAACAGAACCCGTAGTGAGGAAGTGACGTGCTCTGTCTTCAGAGTGAAAGTCAGTCGCCTCGCTGCAGCATTCTGCACCAGCTGTAGATGGCGGATCCGGTCATGAGGCAAGCCCTGGTAGAGTGCATACCAATTAATAAAAGCTGTTTGGAAAACATCTGGCAAAAATAAAAACACACTAATGAGGACCCTAATTAAAAAAAAAAGACGATATTATGAAATGTTTTGCTGACTAACAAAACCTGCTGCTTTAAGAATACCAGGTGTCAGCTGTTGTCTTCAGTGGCTTTTACCATCTCCGGAACATTTCCTGGCTTAAACCTTTTCAGGAATCACCAGAGTACACCAGAGTCACCAGATCTGCTGATTCCAGAAAGGGTTTAAGCCACGAGATGTTCTGGATATGGTAAAAGCCATTGCAGACAACAGCTGACACCTGATATTCTAGTGTAACCCCTAGGTGGCACTTTTCTAAGGGCTACTACCCCTGCCTGTATGGCTATACACAGGTTGAGGGGCCTGAGTTCTATAATTAGGTGCCTCCACCCAGAGACATGGTATTGGGGTTGCTTATCTGCTCTGGTATAGCACTCTGAGAAGCTATAACCACCCACTAACCAGCATAGTGGCCTAATATCTAACACAGTAGTGAATTCACACCCAGTTGGAAACAGTAATAATATGCTCACACCCTTCACAATTATCACCAGGGCTGGACCTGCAGCAGCTTCCCTGGAGACCCCCTGTAAAGTAAGATCAGCAATAAAAGTACACACTGTGAATGCAGAAACCCAACTAATAATATGCACACTAGCCAGGTTAAATGTGAAAAAGACAATCAGGTTTATTAAGGGGACGTGAGAAAGGAAGAGGCATGAATCTGGTCAAATGATCTGTGTTCTGACTTAGATCAGGGTTTTCTGGCATGCACTTTAAGTCCCAGTTATACAGTTCAACAACACTGGGTACCCAGTATGTTATGCAGGTTAGCCTGAAGCATTGTCCAGAGGTGGTCGGCATTGCTGCTGATGTTGGGGCCCTTGGTGGAAGAAAAGGCAGTTAAACATGCAAACAACCCAATTATTTGTAATCCAAGCCAGTTGGCTCAGTCCTTTGTAAACCCAAGAAAAGTTAAACAATTAGATGGTACCACAGATGATTTAAACCCTTGTTGCAGGGTGCTACCCTGATTGTACTCACACTACCAGGATTTCACTGCAAGGCAGGCGATATGTAGACATCGTGGTGATGATCGATGGGCAGGGGGAAGCTGGGCCATTGCGACACACCTAAAGATGGTCGCAACCTACATGACGTTGTTGTGCAGGGGGCCAAATCCCTGAGCTGGTCTCTCACCAAAATGGTCTCTTCTGCAGGAGTAGCAGCCTAGGCCAAATGGCAGGGCCCAGGCAGGGTGAACAGTTCTAGCAAAGTTTGTGATCTTCTGCTGGTGAAGCCTCCAGCTGGCGTAACAGATTTGTTTGTGGGGAACCAAATCACAACCTACGAAACACATTCAGCACATTTAAATCAGTCTACTTCTGTAAACAGTTCTAATTCAGTCCGGTTGCAAATTAGCAGCTTTACTGCACAAACCTTTCAATCGGAGTATACTCTACACACAAGCTTGGCCAATCGCTTCAGGAGCAAGTCTTCGGTCCAAATCACTAGTCGCACTGACACTTCTTCTTCTCTCTGCCGCAGTTCCAGGCTGGAATCGGACATGTCCGACTTCTGCAATAGGCAGTTCAATGCAGGAGAAAGTGGCAGGAAGGCAAGTCTAGCCTCTTCCTATTGATTCCCCTATGCTCCTTCTGGGAGAAGCTGCTCGAAAGCTCAAGCTGTTCACATTTCAACCTCCAACTCTAACTGATACACTGTCTCTTGGCACACAGGGCATTTCTCTAGTAAATCCAAAGGTTCAGTTTGCTAAAGGAGCTGTCAGTCACAGTAAGGGCCCCCCCCCAGGTCCATTTGCTCACCAACTGGATAAAACTACAAGACTACAGAATTTCCTTCCCACAAGACCCTTGGGGACAGGATCCATTTTAGGTCCCCAGTGGTTCAATTGGTCCAGTTACTGAAAGTTCAGGACCTAACATGGTGGCTTCCATCCAAGTGGTCGACCTACAATTAAAACAGGTTAGACAAACTTCTCTAGCTTTAATATAACAGCAGATAAACAGTAAATAATCACAGTTCGTATATAAGCTCCCTCTGCACAAGTAGCGACAGCAGAATGGAGCAAAGCAGATCACTGTCTGGCCAGTTGCAAGCCCTAAATCACTTGGACCCAGCGCAGACCAATTTCTAAACACAGATTAGCTATTCTCTTAAAGGGACAGGTGCGGAGGCTCAATATGGCACTTTCACGCAAAGATACAAAACTACACTAAGACGGGATACCAGCCTGACAGTGGGCATTAGGGGCCCAGGAAGACATTATAGTGAACCCCAATTTGTAGGGGGGGGTTACACTAGAGTTAACTTGGAGTCTGCAACGACCCCCAACAAAAGCACCTCAAAGACCCTTGCCACTGTCAAGGACAAATTACACACTGACCAACCTCACTGCTACCTTCCCCTCACCCTGCCCTTGGCTTATCCTGTGCATTACTGTCTACATGCCATATTTATCTTAAAGCAGCAGTATGTGTTACAGCGAAGAGTCTGACCCATACTTTTTTTAATTTTTTTTTAGAGTGTCCTTGTTCTCTTGTCTTGTGAAGTGCCCTTTTCCCTGTTTTGTGTCTACTCTAAAACTTTTTTTTTTTTTTGCTTTTGAAATAATAAAAGGAGTGTTGTTTTTATTATGCCTATCCCCAGGTTTTCATCATTCTTCTTCACTGTTCGAGCACTCCTTGTCCCACAAGGTAAGGTAAGGTTGCAGTGTATGTTGCATCCTTGTTCAGCTTAGTCACAAGGAAAGTGATATTAACGGAGTAGTACACCCAGAATTTGCAAAAAACATATGTTGTGCAGAGTGTTTTGATGTGTGTGAAGTCCTAGTGTGTCCTGCCATCTGTGTGCTATTAGGATTTTTTCCTAAATTATTCTGCTAGCTTTACATTAGTTTTACAACCCCCTGGGGATCTCCAACTTAACAAGATTTTTATCGCTTTCCTTGTTTCTACAATGTATTCTGTCTCATGTGACAGTGATGTAGCTGGGACCATAGATTCAGCAGGAAGCATTGCCTTACAATTAGTTCACAACAGTAGAGATGGCTATATTTTAAAAACTATACAGAGTTCAGCTTGGTGACTACCCTCACTGCAATGGTCTTTTTGTTGTGAACAATTGTGACACTGGTTGTGTATGTGTAACTTGAATGGGTTTCAAGATATTTACATTTGTTTGGCATGTCTACTAGAGTGTTAACTCAGAGCGAAAAAAGGCATCTGCTGTTTGCAAGCACATCTGTACACATGCCAAACAAATCTAAATAAGGGGTGTGCTTCAATGCCAGAAGCCTGGGTAACAAAATAAGCGAACTACAGGAAACAATGGCAGACACCCAAATGGACCTGGTGGCCATCACAGAAACATGGGCTACGGACAACAATGACTGGGACTGCTCGGTCCCTGGTTATACACACTGTAGGCAGGATAGGAAGGGTGCCGGGGGGAGGGGTAGCTCTATATGTTCACGATGGAATAAAAGGAAAGGAAAGGTGTAGAATCCCTATGGTGCAGCTCAGAGTGGCTTAAGGTAAGAAGATCTACATAGAGGTGATATACAGACCACCAGGCCAAACAAACGAGGGGCGATTCGACACTCTTAGAAGAAATCAGAGTTGTGGTAAAAAATAGGGAAACTGTGGTGGTCAGTGACCTGAACATGCCAGACGTCAACTGGGTTGTTCAAATTCCTAGACCCTCGAGAAGTCAAACTATGGTAGATGCCTTACAGGACTGTGTGCTCAACCAGCTGTTCAGAACTCCGACTAGGCCAGATGCCATCCTCAATGTAGTCCTCACAAACTCAGAGGTAGTTGGAGCTGTAAGGGTTGGAGAACCACTGGCAAATAGCGACCACAACTCCGTTTGGTTTGAATTGTCCCCAAGGGATGTAAAATCTCAATCCCTTGAGGAGGTCTTGACTTATAGGGGAGTAAATTTCAAAAAAATAAAACCAATTAGGGGCAAACTATCCAGGATCCAGGAAAAAGTGGAGGTGGAAGACATCTGGGGGCTAGTTCAATAGGCCTTAACAGAGGCTACAAAACTTTGCGTCAGGTCAGTGACAAAAAGTAAAAAACACAAAAGACTGATATACTTCACAGACCAGGTTAGAAATACAATTAGAATCAAAAGGGAAGCTTTCCTCAAACATAAGGAGATAGAGCATAGATAGTTGGGATAATTTCACCCAGAAGAGTAGGGATGCAAAGGAGACTGTGAGGCTAGCAAAGGCAGAGGCAAAACTTAGGATTGCTGAGGGAATCAAATCCAGAAATAAACAATTATTTCGCTACATCAGGGAAAAAAGAAAAAAGGGAGGGGGTAGTCAGACTCATAGATGGAGGCAAGAGTATAGGGGATGACGGGCAAAAGGCTGCTGTTCTGAACAGCTTTGTCTGCTCGGTGTTCACAAAGGAGCACATGCGTTCACTGCCTGAGAGTGCCCTTAAAGCTGCAGATAGAGGGAAACTCCATTAGGCACCACTGACAGAGTTAGAGAGGCACTGTTGAATCTGAAAACTGACAAAGCAGCAGGACCTGATGGGCTGCACCCAAGGGTACTAAAGGAGCTTTCGGAGGAACTAGTAGTCCCCTTGACACACTTGTTCAATTGGTCACTTCAAACAGGTGTCATACCAAGGGACTGGTGAACAGCAGATGTGGTCCCATTGCACAAGGGGGGAAATACAGAAGAGGCTGGCAATTACAGACCGGTCAGCCTCTCATCTGTGGTAGGGAAACTTATCGAGTCCTTAATCAAACAAGATCTGGTAGAATATCTTGAAAGGAATGGCCTTCAAGATATCAGGCATTATGGGTTCGTGGTGGGTAGGTTATGCCAGATAAACCTCCTTACGTTCTTCAGTTGGGTGACCAAGGAATTGGACAGGGGGCATCCAGTAGACCCCCTATACTTCGACTTCAGCAAGGCCTTCGTCTTGGTGCCACACAGCCATCTTTTAAAAAAGTTAGAGGACCTTGGCACTGCTGAGACCATAGTCAGGTGGGTGGGAAATTGGCTCAGTGATAGGAGTCAGAGAGTGGTAGTCAACGGAGTAAAGTCAAATGATGGAGGTGTCACTAGTGGTGTGCCCCAGGGCTTGGTCCTGGGCCCAGCCCTGTTTAATATGTTTATTAGTGACATTGGAGTAGGTATTAAGGGCAAGCTTGAACACTTTGCGGACAACATGAAACTAGGCGGTAGAGTTGACAGCGTGGAGGCAGGCAGGGACATGCAGGAAGACTTACAGAAGCTAGAAAAATGGTACAATATCTGACCACTTAGGTTCAATGGAAAAAAGTGCAAGGTGTTGCATCTAGGTAAAGGAAATCCCAAAACGGAGTACTGGCTCAGTGGGGTCCAACTCACCACCTCGCAGGAGGAGAGAGACCTTGGGGTCATCATAAATGACACCCTGAAGCAGTCGAGCCAATGCAATAAAGCTTAGATCAAGGCTAGTAAACTGTAGGAGTGTATAGCTAGAGGAACTGACAGTAGAAACAAGGAGGTGATCCTCACACTCTACAGGTCCTTGGTGAGGCCTTACCTGGAGAACTATGTCCAGTTCTGGTGACCACACTGGAGGAAGGACAGAGACAGGCTAGAGACTGTGCAAAGAAGGGCAACCAAGATGGTGCAGGGTCTCCAAGGACTCTCATATGAGGAATGCCTGAAAACACTAAACACGTACTCACTGGAGACTAGGAGAGAAAAGGGAGATATGATCGAGACATTCAAATTCTTGGGCGGTATCAGTAAAATTCCCTACTCAGAATTATTCAGTAGGGTAGACAGCTCAACCACTACAGGGCATGAATGAAAGCTATGGGGGAGGGGCTTCAAGAGAGATATAAGGAAGTACTACGTAAGGGATTGAGTCGTGGGCCCATGGAATAGTCTACCAACCGAGGTGGTGGGTGCACGGACTATGGTAGCATTTAAGAAGGTTTGGGATAAGGCAAGAGCTCAGGTAGTAACATATGGGTCAGGAACAGTCAAAAGCTGGGTGGGTGGGCTAGATCCAGAGATCGGTAGTAGATCTCAGAAACTCTGGGCAGACTAGATGGACCATTGGTCTCCTTCTGCCATCATGTTCTGTGTTTCTATGTTTTTAAATCCCTGTAAGTACTGCAACAATATGTACATACAGTAGCATTGTGTTTGCAAACTGGTGCGTCTTGGGGCGCCCATGAAAACAAGATATTACATCCCATCAGCCTATCCTGTTATTCTACTGGATCCAAATTTATAATTCAGTAGATAAACAGATTGACCAAGAACTTTCACAAACTGTATCACTAGGACCAAAAATAATGTAAATCAATGCAAAAAATTAAAAACTCCATAAACTAAACAGTTAAACTGTGATTATGTAATGAGCCAGAGTTCAGCATTTTGAAGCCTGTCCTCACCGGACAGCATCCACAGCCTCTGTCCATGAGTGTGAAGCTTCTCATGGGGCAGGGGGCAGTGGGGGGATATCCGATCAGGTACCCAGGTCAGCACTACAGTGGATCCCCCATTATAGACAGGGGGGGGGATGGAATATAATTAGTCCTCTGAAAACTGCCATATCTCCATAGAGGAACTTACTTAATGTTTTGAACTTTCAGAGTGCCAGAATAACTCCCTGGCCCTCCTTTCCAGTCCATAAAGCTCAGTGCAGGTGAAAGGGAGGCTGGAGGCCAGTTGAGTCCACAGCTATGTCATGTGGCGAGGCAGAGGGGGTGCACTGCTGCTATGGTAGGGTTTTACCCCGTGTAGCCTTGTCCCATCTGCCGGTACTCCACACTGCAGAGATGCATTCATGAACTGGGTACTACCTAGCATGCCCCCTTACCTGCACTCAACCTGGTCACCCTAGTAGCTGTGCAAGTGGCTCAGGACTGGGTAAAGAGGGGGCGTGAATCCCAGAGTGTGGATGTGCAAAGGTCTCCCATGTGCGGAGCGGGACCTCTGTGTATCACCATCCAGCACATGCACCGTTCTATGGGAGCACATCCTTTTTGGATCCAACCCAAAGTAAACAATAACTCACAACAGGGCATGCGTTTCTAGAGAATTAATGCACATCCTAGGCAAACTGGATAATGCATGCTTCAGGTGACCTGGAAGATGGCCCCATGACTTTCAATTCGCCTTGGAAGTGCATTTATTTACATAATTTTTTGTTGACCAGGAAAGGAGGGATAGGCAATTCTGCCTATTTTCAGCCTTCTCCCAGGGGGAGAGATACAGATGCAAACTGACATAGTGACTCAGGTTAAGCTGTTGGTGGTATTTTTGGTGGAATGGGAGAAATTCAGTTCTTTTCAAGAAGTGCTATGAGATCTTTCATGCACACCTACGCAACCACCAGAACAGAAAGACAGGACCTCGGTTTAACATCTCGTCCAAAAGATGGCACCTCAGGAGTGCAGCACCTCCATCATGCTGCAATACAGTGTCTGTACTGGAATTTAACCCACGTTCCTGGTGTGGGGCTAGAACCCAAAACTTTCCAATCTTCCAACCTCACTGGCAAGTGTGCAACCTGCTGAGCAACAGACACTGTTATTTCACGAGAAATGTATGCCCTGGAGTAGGTTATTGCACTTATAAAATGGGAAAAGGTTTTTTTTTTCTGTGTGTTTTGTTAGGCTGTTACTAGACAGAATGTGAGTTTTGCAATGAAGACAGAGTGCCTTTGCATGCACACAGGAAGTGCATTCATTTTAAAGAAACATATGCCGTTGTGGGTTATTGTGTTTAAAAAATGTTAAAAAGTTCTTACTTTAATAGAAAGAAAAACATTTCTTTTTGTTTTGTAAGGTTGTTGTTAGTTAGCTGGGAAATATGAAATGGGCTTCAGAATCCTTCCAAATCATGCAAACTTCATTGGTCTAAACATGTCACCTGACCATTTATTAATCTCTAGTAAATGGTTTGTCAGTAACCTGCCTTATTCTACCTAGTGACAACCTTCTTACCCAAACCAAAATCACTCCATCACTATGCCCTGAGACAAGCACCACCTGTTCCACTTTTTAAATTGTTCGATTCTCCCCTCCCCCATCTCAGCATCACCACCCTCCATATCCATCTGTTAAAAACGACCCTACAGGCACCTAGCAGTAATCATTTACTTTAGCAAGGTTTCCAATGCTGCAATCTGATCCTCCTATATGCAGTATGATTCCCAAGTGAATGCTGGTCTCCTGTCCAAGTACTGCTTTGCATGAAACCACAGAGTGCTACTGAGCTGAGAACCCAGCATCACAGTTGGGAATGATAATGCACACAGGGAGATCATTGCACAGCACTGGAGACTTTTGCAAAGTAAATATTTAGTACTACCTGCATCAAGGGTAGTTTTAAACAGACAGGTGAGGAGGGTGGAGGTGCACCAATAGGTGTGGGAAAGAGTGTTGGTGACTGAAATGACTGCAAACCAGGAACACTAATGTTGTCACAGACAGCTTTGAGGTGGGGAGGGGGTTACACTAACCATACAGTCAGAAGGACTATTCCTCCTGGCAGAGTAAATCTGTGTACATATATGGAATGAATACAAATTTAAACCTATTATTCTTGTAATTTACTCCCACAGACTTGTTCCATTTTATAAGTGCAATAACCTACTCCAGGGACATATTAATGCATGCCCTGGTTATGTTTAAAGGCACTCAGACTTCAGCCTCATTACTAACACATGCTTGCCCAGGCTCAAGGACTCCACATAGCTTCTATGAATATTTGCAGCCTCCTTAAGAAGGGTGCTGCATTCCAATGCTGGGTTACTCAGCACCAACCGGGACATTGTCGCACTTGTCGAAATGTGGTTATCCAAATCCACCCCTGACTCTTTCGTCTCCCTGTCCCTCCCTGGTTACACCCTTTTCAGGGAAGATCAGGTGGGTAAGCGTGGAGGTGGTTGTGCTGTCTACATGCGTGACTCCCTCCTTGGACATGCACTTCCACCACCCAAGCTTGATAACAGGGCACAAGCCCACATGCTAAAAATCTCCCCCAACCCTGGTAAGGGCCCACTCTTTCTCACCGTTGCCTATATTCCCCCCCCAGAAAGCAAGACCTCACCTTTCAGGTACTTGCTGACTACCTCTCTGGCCTGCTGCCCAAAATGGCCCAGATAATTGTTGGTGACCTTGATATCAACTGTCTCTCTGCCACGGCCTCCCAAACCAGAGATATCTTTGCCGCCCTTGACATGTCTCAGCTTGTCACCAGATTCAACCCCTCTACTGGCTCCAGCACCCTCCTGGATATCACCATTACCAACCACCTCCAGAGGGTGCTCGATATCAGTGTACTTCCCAACTCACTTAGTGACCACTCCCCAGTCGTATTCTCTTGGCCTGCTGCCAACAGCAAACCTGCACCACAAACCACCCAGCAATGTCATCTACTCCCAGGTGGCCTGCATCGCCTTAAACTGTACCTCTCACAACTGGATTGGTCCCCAATCAGGCTTGAACCGTCCATAGACGAGGCATTGGATTTTTTCACTCGCACTTTTAACACTGCCTGTGACCTCTATGCCCCCTTCGCTAGAAATTGCACCAAAAAACAAAGCACTCCCTGGGTTACCCCTTCCCTCCTTCACAAACTTAAAATGAGAGACAACCTATGGCACATTGCCACAGAATCTGCCAAGCCAACTGATAGGGAAGCATACAACGCAGAGCGCAATAAGTGTACTTGGACCATTTGACAGACCAAAGCCCAGTACTACCAATCCGCTCTTTTCTCCTCCTGGGGGTCGGCTAGAAACTTTTGGAATAATGTAAAGGAGCTGAATGGGAAATCCCGCTCCCCACCCCCCTCGCAACTCTCTTTTAATGGAACTGTCTGCTCTGACCCCCTTGGCATTGCAGACTACCTAAACCACACTTTCTCAGACCTGAGTTCAGTCCTGCCCAGTAACTTCTTTGACCCCATCCCAGTAGCATCCTTGCCCACTCTCCAGAGACCTCCTTTCTACCTATGTACCATCTCCCCTTTGGAGGCTAGACCCCTTCTGCAAAAAGCCGCTACTAGTAACAACCCCGGTACCGACCTACTGGACACTAGGTTGCTTTGTCTGACGTTGGATGCCATCCTGGTCCCACTTACTGAGCTGCTCAACCACTCTCTGTGCCTAGGAAAGTTCCCCAGCACATGGAAAACCACCATCATCACTCCCATCCTAAAGAGTGGCGATCGAGCGACCCTGGGAAACTATCGACCTATCTCCATCCTCCCCCCACTCTCTAAGGCCCTTGAAAAAGTAGTTGCCAACCAGCTTGCCGAATACCTGGCCATGCACAATATCCTGTGCCCTGAACAGCATGGCTTTCATGCAGGTCACAGCACCACAACGACGCTACTTGAATTCTCCAACCTCCTGTACTCTGCTCTTGATGCCAGAGGTCCTGCCAGTGCTGTGTTCACTGACCTCTCCAAGGCCTTCGACACGGTTTGCCATCCCCTCCTGCTTGACTCCCTCAGATGCCTTGGTTTCTCCTCTGGCCCCCTTGCATGGTTCACCAGCTACCTCTCTGCCAGAACTCAGTGTGTAAAAATTAATAGCACCCTGTCTGACACACGACCTGTCCGCTCTGGGGTTCCCCAGGGCTCCATTTTAGGCCCTCTCCTCTTCAGTCTCTACCTCAACTCCCTCCCTTTGGCCTGCCCAAGTAAGATCCTCCTCTATGCGAATGACGCTGTGCTCTATGCCTCTGACCCCAACCCCAACACGCTCCAGGCCACCCTCCAACAAGCTTTTGATAGAGCTGAGCATTGGTTCACATCACGAAGGCTAGTCCTGAACCTAAAAAAGACCAAAGCTATGCTCTTCTCGCATCGCCAAAGCAAAGCCAGTGGTACACCTCTCGTGATACTGCCTAGCACACTAAACCCCATTGAGCAGGTCTCCTCCTACAAGTATTTGGGCATTACCTTTAATTTGGCACTCTCCTTCCATTCCCATGTCAATGCCCTTTCTGCTGCCACTAATGTCAGGATTGGACTGTTATATCGCCATAGGGACTGCCTACCACAAGAGGCCCTTAGATTGGCAATCACCTCCTCTGTCCTGTCGCTAAATGACTATGGACTGCCCATCTATGCTGCAGCCAACAACACTGCGCTTGCAAGAATCCAGCTCTCTATAAACAAGGCCTGCAGGCTAATGCTGGGAGCCCCTAGGCGCACCCATACTTGCCTACTGTACTCCACCACCAACTTGCTCAACCCTGAAGAAAGACTTTGCTTCCAAACCTGCCTTCTTGTAAAAAAGACCCTGCTAGGGCTGTCCCCCCCCCCCGGGGTCACCACCTCCCTGCAGCATGCCTTCCCCTCAGTCTCCACCTGCAACACTGTCAAAACCTCACTTATTGTCCCCAGGGTAAGAACCTCTATGACCCAGAGATCCTTTTGCTATCGGGCTCTCTCCTGGTTCAATTCTCTCCCAGCCAACATAGCTGACTCCACTAAGCTTGGTCCTTTCAAGGTCTCCCTCAGAAGCCATCTGACAAGCACTCGCTGATGCTACTGCACATAATCCCCCACCTGCCCCTTACCCTCACCCCTAGGCTGGGTCTGCCCTGTCTACTTTTGCTGTATATACCTGGAGCCTCAGGCAACATCTGCTGATTAATGTAATAAAATATCTCTGGTTGCTACCTGACATGGTACTCGTGTACCTATATTATGACTACTGTGATCTACCTATTACCAAGTGTGTACCATCAGTGAATGCCTGAAACACTGGTTGCTTTTTTAATCTAAGCATTATGTACTGTACTGTTTTGTTTGCTGTGATGTATTGCTCTCTCGATGAGGTGCTTTTGTAAATGAGTTTTTGACTCAAAGGTCTGTAAACCGATGATCTAATAAATAAAATAAAAAATAAATAATGCACCTTCGGCATGCATTGTTGTTCAAGGAATGTATATCCTATCAATCGCTAAATGATGTGTTTAAACTAATGAAGTAGCTAGGATTCCAAAGTCTGTTTTATAAAATAAATTAAAAGGTACATGAATGGCAGTTAGGTTACCCTGCATTAATCACTTCAAAATGTAATCAAATACAAGACTCCTGTCCAAATTTCCTGTAATGAAGAATGTCACACAAAACAGTAATTTAAATACAAAATACATACCTTTTCAGTAATTTCTGTCCAGCATTCCGCCTCTTCCCACCCAGGCAATCAAAAGGATTTGCAAATAGCTTCATATGTTGATAGATAAATGTGTTTCCACTGAAAGCATTTTTCAACACAAGGAAATTGGATAGGAGTAAAAAAAATAAAAAATAAAACACAGTATGTGGCAGGAATGAAGGCAAACGTATTGAAAAAAGAAAGGAAACAGAAAAACGGATTTGATGTCACAAGCATTGTCTGGTGTAACAATTTTTCATGAAGGTTAAATACATTTCTGAAACCTAAACAAAGTAAGTACTTGCACAACACACCTAGAATGTTTCACACCATTAAAGTGTTGATGTTACTTGTCATCACAGCTCTTGGAAAAGACAAACTAACACACAGCAAGCGAAGATAGTGCTGACTGAACTGTCGCCCCTCCCAAATTCCCTTAGGAATGTCTTCTGTGCCTATCAGCCAGTAGGGGTGACAATGTTACCTGATTCAGCATTACCATCCTCCTCATCTTCATCGTTATTAGTTGGGTACGTAACATTTGGTGGCTACAATTTTCTCCCTGCCCAGATAATTCTGTAGGCGTGCTCCACAGCATCTCTTTACAATGATGCTGGAGAACCAAGAGTAAGAATAAACGCAGTTTAATAAACTGGTTATAAAACATTTTGGTCTTCCTCTTCTTCATTGCTCTTGATGCCCTTTGTATAGCACCTGGTTCCTGGTTCTCCATTTGTGACACGAATGCTGCTGGATGGCATGAGCCAAAGGATTAGTTGGACACTGATAAAGAGTGCCGTCCCGCTCATACTTCATTCTTTTAACACCTAGGCTGGGGAAAAGGTGGCTCACTGTATACCTGTAGTTGAGGCAATTTTCTTTTTCTTTTTGTTGCTGCTGTTGGATATCTGTTTTCATAACTGTGCAGCCTTAACAGTCCTTATCCAACTAAGAAAGGAAAAGAACCCACAACCTTCTAATCTTCTGGCATTAAAGGCGAGTGTGCAACCTACTGAGCCACTTAAGCACATCAAGAAGGCAACAGACATTTATTGAGAGTACAAATTGGCAGCTAGGACAGTACTACTGTACAGAAACAAAATATGTTTCAAACATTTTATAGACTGATGAAGTACTCCTAACAAATTAGAGCACTCCTTTCCTCTGTGTGTGAGAGACACTCTTATTCTGTGAAGAGTGTCTCACGCGCAGCTGCCCCGGAAATGAGTATGCTCAAGGAAGCTGTTTTTTTTTTTTTTTTTTTTTTTAATGTATTATTGATCAGTCTTAATCAATAATATATTGATACTTTTATGGTTGTAAGAGTGGTGTCACTTGCATCCTTAGGCTGTCAGCTCCACTCACAATCGGTTTGTGGTTCTCTTGCCCTAAGAGTGCAGGTGAGACCACTCTTATAGCTGTAAGAGGGGCCTCAGCAGGGCTATTAACATACAATAGAAAAAAACCACTAAAAAGAAATGCTGATTGTAGAAAAGATCAAAATAAGGACTGATCATGTGGCAGAAACTAAGGTCTGACTGGAGTGAAGCAAGAACACAGGAAAGATTTGGAAATTCTTTAAGTAATCAGAAATACAAACCCAACACCAACTGTGACATCATTAATTTTGACTGCGTAACTATCCCACCCTGCCAGCAGCAGGCAGTGGGGTCAATTGCTAGAATGCCTGGCCCAGAGCATGCTAACTGGTAATGTGCCTGCCTATGACAAGGGAGTCCAGTGGGGGAATTTTAGAAAGCCAGAGTAAGAGGAGAGTGCCAGTTGGGCCTTCGGGGCCTCCTTGCCTCATGTTGCATGCCAGGCCACCTGAGGGGACGAGGGTGCCACACAGTAGCAGCTGTTCATAGATCCAGAGGTTTTTTTTTTTTTATATTTATTGGTTTTATAAAGTACATAGTACACTCATTGAAAAAACAAGTACGTCACGTGATACAAAATTAGCACATTACCTTAGAAAACTATCTTGACTTCTTTTGTTACATCTGAAGAGGGCTAACTTGAATCCAGTGGGAATTCAGCAAAAATAGTAATTATAATCAACACATAGCCTTCACAGATCTAGTAAACACATCCTGTCCATCTGAAGGGTCCACAAGAACAGCTGAGTTGTGTTTCTACAGTAGGCGTACTCTTGCTCTCAATCAGTCAGACAGTGGCTGGACAAGATGGTGAGCAGAAAGCTGTGCTGGTCACGGTCACTGAAGTGTTAACTGTCAAGGAGTTCTGGGGTGAGTGGGGGCCACTGGGAGTGGGGTGGAGGGTCCAGCGTGGGGACAGACGGGAAGGGGATTGTGCTGTACAATCATGGGTGAGGGTATCTGATTGGTGACTGGGGATGGGGAGGACCACTAGACACCAGGGATAATAGCAATACTTATTTAGGAAGCAAATCTATGGAGATCTGTGGCGGGTGGGTGGGGACCACTAGAGCCAGGATATGGCCCCTGGCCTCAGTGGAGAAAAAATGAAGCTCAGAGGTTAATGACTGGCTCAGGAAGTGGGGTGAGAGAGTGGGTTAGGGGTAGGAACTGGAATGGAGTTTGGGAGGATAAGGGACTATATGCCAAGGACAGGTTTCATCTTGCCCCATTAGGGAAGGAAGTCCTTAAACAGGGATGGCTGACTACATACAAGAAAGGTGGGGTTTAAACTTGTGAGGGGGGGAAGGGATAAGGGAGGGGCTGACCAGAAGCCTCTCCTCCAGATGAGGGGAGGGCCTTCACGCCCAAGGGGGGAAGGGGGAAACAGATTGGGGATGGAGGTTTCAGGAGGAGCAGAGGGAGGATGGAAGTATAAGGAATCTGGGTGGGGTTCAACAAAGAGAATCAGGGATAAGGGGTGGGGGTTGGTGTTAGTAAATGCCAGGAGCTTGGGAAACAAGTTGCCAGAGTTCCAGGCCATGCTGTTCGGGGTGGATGTGGCGGCGGTCACGGAAACATGGGCCAACAAAAACCATGACTGGGACCTAAACGTACGGGGGTACACTATGCTCAGGAAGGATAGAAAGGAGGGCAGAGGGGGTGGAGTGGCTATGTTCATTAGAGATGACATAGAAATTGCTAGGGTAAAAGAGGCAGAGGGAAACATGGAGGCCTTATGGGTCACCTTACGATCCTCAGCAGGAAATAAGGTCAAGCTGGTTGTAGCATATAGGCCCCCCGGCATGAGTGAGGTTCTAGAGGATGGTTTACTGGACAACATCATTGCCCAGTGTGGACCAAAAGGGGAAGGAGTGGTGTTGATGGGGGACCTTAATATGCCAGGTACAAACTGGGGAACCATGTCCTCTAAGGTGGCCAAGGAGCAGAGGCTGCTGGATGGCTTCCAGGATGTGTTCTTAACACAGCATGTGATGGAGCCCACAAGGGAGGGGCATGTCCTGGATGTGGTTCTGGCAGATGGGGATCTGGTAAGAGACATGGTTGTACAAGACCCCCTGACTGGGAGCGACCACAATACTGTCTGGTTTCAAATAAGCATGGGGGAGGGGGTGAGATCTAGGACACTGGCAGTGGACTTCAGGGGGGCAGACTTTATGGGCATGGGAAATATTCTCAAGGATCACTTGATGGGGATTACCTCAATGACAAGTGTGGGAAGGAGATGGGAGGTCATAAAACGGGGACTTCATGAGGCAGTCAGGATCTGCGCTAAGTTGAAACGTAAGGGAGCAAGGTCACATAAACCATGCTGGTGGTCCAGTGAGGTACAGGTAGCAGTCAGAGAAAAGAAGGCGGCCTACAAAAAATATAAAACAACAAGAGGGGATAGGGATAAGGAAATGTACCAGCTTGCATCTAGAAAAGTCACCCGTATGGTGAGGGGAGCAAAGTCCAGTAAAGAGCAGCGTCTGGCACAGGGGATACATGGAGGGGAAAAGGGGTTCTTCCGGTACATTGGGGAACAGAGAAAACTAAGGGCCATCTCAGCAGATTGAGATCAGAAGGAGGGTGGGTGGAAGAGGCGAGGACCAGGCAGAGGTATTTAACGAGTACTTTGCCTCTGTGTTCACTAGGGGAGGGGATGGGATATCTACAAAGCAAGGCACGAAGGGATAGAAATGTCAGTAAGTGGGATCTAGGAGCAACAAAAATGGAGCAAGAGGATAGAGAGGTACCCCAGGGGTGTCACATCTGGGTAAAGATAAAAAGGCCAGTAAGGTGGAGGGGACGGATGATGCTATCTCCGCCAAAAGGGTGTGGTTAGCCCTCAAGGCCCTAAAGAAAGACAAATCTCCTGGGCCAGATGGCATTCATTTTATTTATTTATTTTATTTTATTTTATTTTAACAGCAGTTTGGAAAACCTTTGAGCCATAGGCTCATTTACAAAGGTACCTTGTTCATCCGAGAGTACTATGGGAATTGGCGGACATACTGGCTGCACCCCTGGCAGAACTTTTCAGCAGGTCACTTGAGACAGGGAGGGTACCTAGGGATTGGTGAGAGGCACATGTGGTACCAATCCATAAAGGAGGGTCGAGGGAAGTACCAGGTAACTATAGACCCATCAGTTTGACCGCGGTGGTGGGAAAATTAATGGAGAGTATACTAAAGGAACGATTGGGGGTGTACTTGGAGGAGGTGGGAGGTCTGGATAGTCGGCAACATGGGTTTGTGCCAGGTAGATCATGTCAAACTAACCTTGTGGAGTACTATGAATGGGTAACATCAGAATTGGACAGGGGTAAGCCTGTGGATGTATTATTCTTGGACTTCAGCAAGGCGTCCCCCACAATGGTCTGGTGGAGAAACTGATGGGGTTAGGAGTAGGCCCTTTGATGGTCAGATGGATTGAAAACTGGCTAGCTGGACGCACCCAGAGAGTAGTGGTCTGTGGGGAGCTCTCGAACCCTAGAGAGGTTGGTAGGGGAACCGGGAGGGTTCGGGTCCTGGGTCCGATCCTGTTTAATGCATATATATCGGATCAGGGAGGGTATAGGGTGTGAAATGAGTCTCTTCACGGATGACTCCAAGATGGCAGCAGTAGTTGAGGGAGAAGAGGGGAGGTTGGCCCTGCAAGGGGACCTGGACACCCTGGAAAGCTGGGCTCACACATGGAAATTAAATTTCAATATCACCAAGTGCAAGGTGTTGCATCTTGGTCGGGGAAACCCTAAACACAGGTACACCCTGGGAGGGAGGGAGGCTGGAGGCCTCAATAGGGAGAAAAGACCTAGGGGTCATGGTGGATGCATGTATGAATAACTCTGAGCAGTGCAGGAGAGCAGCTAGCAAGGCAAACAGGATGTTGGGACGCATCATAAGGGGATCACCTCTAGGAGCAAGGAAGTGATTCTGCCGCTGTACAATGGACTGGTTAGACCACACCTTGAGTACTGTGTACAGTACTGGAGACCACACTTGAAGAGGGACATACAGCTCCTAGAGAGGGTACAGAGGAGGGCAACAAAGACGATACGAGGGCTAGGGGATTTGACGTATGAGGACAGACTTAAGGAGCTCTGCCTGTTTTCACTGGAGGAGAGGAGAGACAGGGGGGACATGATTGAGGTCTTCAAGTACCTCAAGGGAATAAATAGGGTAAACATGGAGGGGATCTTTAGACTAAAGCAGGGAGGTATCACCAGAGGGCATGGTTTGAAGTT
Source organism: Neoceratodus forsteri (assembly GCA_016271365.2). NCBI lineage: Eukaryota > Metazoa > Chordata > Ceratodontiformes > Ceratodontidae > Neoceratodus > Neoceratodus forsteri. The sequence goes on from CM028129.1 coordinate 193,774,971, forward strand.
GGAAGGTGGAAGGGTGAGGGGGGAAAAGAGGAGGAGGTTTTTCACTGAGAGGGTGGTGGACCCTTGGAATGCACTGCCTGGTGAGCTAGTTCAGAGATCCACAGTGGAGGGCTTCAAGAGAGGATGGGACAGACACAGAAAGTGGATGTATCAGATGATGGCCTGTCCCAGGGGGGGGTGGGGATGGATGATACGGGTTTCTGGAGCACAAGGGATGGGAGGGTCTCGGCACCCAACTAAGGATCTAAAGTTCGAGCAGACTCAATAGACCATAAGGCCTAATGTGCTGGCAAATAGTATGTTAGTATGTTAGTATATGACTACGTATGTATGTGAGGGCACCTGTGATGCAATGGAGGGGGGCTTCACTAGATACCAGGGATGTTAGACATATAAATATAGGTGGCAACAAACTTACAGCAGAAGGCCACTGAAACCAACAGGCAAGTCATATCATCCAACTTAGTTTCCTATAAATCCCTAATTTCCAAACTTTCTTCACTACCTAGAAGTCTGATTGTTTTTCATTGAACACCATGGGCAGGATTTTGGAAGCAGCCAATCGACGGAAGGTGGCCTGCATCAGTGGTCATTGATGCAAGGCAATGCTACGTCAATGAACCATGATGGAAGGGGTGCTTGCATCAAACCTTGCATCAAAGCACAATTTCCAACTATGGCAGCATCACAACTACTGCAGCCTGCATCAAATGAGCCTGCACCGCCTCTGCATCAACAAAAGCCATGCAGCAAGGCATAGGCATGGCTGCGCTATTCACAGGCCCCAACAGCAAAGGGACTGCAAATTTCCAATATGATTAGCAGAGCAGCCGATCACAAAGTGGCCACACCTGCTAGACCAGCCAAGGCTGGTCCAAGGTGCTCGGAGCATATAAACCAACACATAGCACAGGTAGGCCCCAGTCAGGCGACAAACACAGTGGTGTGCAGACAACACAGTCTGACCTGAATGAGAGGAAAATGCCTGGTGCAGCAGCTAGACTGGTGCTCAAGATTATCATGGAAATTCGGAAGTGGCGCCATGCCTGATGGCAATGGCAGCTAGCAGCAAGGCAGCGACAAGCTGCACAACAACAGCAAGCAGTAGTCTACAAGCACTACACACCCAGGGTGTACCACACAGGAACCTCATCCCTGGACCTCAGTGAGGAACAGTGCCTGGCTCGATACTGCCTGTTGAAGGCAGTCATGTCTACACTCTGCGATGTCCTGAGGCCGCAGCTGACAGGTTGGATCCGGAGTCATCTGTATCAAACTGCATACGGCAGGTGGTGGAGGAACTCCTACGCCACACAAGTGACTACATATGCTATCCACGGGGTGCCCATGAACAGCATGCCATACAGTAGGGCTTCTATAACATAGCACAGCTGCTCTGCATGCTTGGTGCAATTGACTGCATTCACATCAGCATCAAGGCACCCACAGTGGATGAGAAGGTGTACGCCAACCGCAAGGATGTGCACGGCATGAACATGTAGGTGATATGTGACAGCCGAAACAGAATACTTGACGTAGTGGTGAAGTACCCTGGATCGTCACATGATACATTCATCTTCAGGCACTGTGGAATCGCAGAGGCCCTTGAACATGGAGACATAACAGATGGCTGGCTGATAGGTGGGTTCAGGTACAATGCAGATGCACACACACCACACCACACCACACCCACAATACAATCCCTGCACTGTAACATGACAGCCGAGTCCCGCACACCAGCCATGGAACAAGGTCAGGGCAGTGCATATGGAACACAGCATGGTCGTTGGTGACACAGTGTACATAGAAGAATACATACGGCAGCCAGTGTCACAGATGCTCTGGCAGTAATGGTCACCACACACACACACACACACACACACACACATACACACACACACACATTTGCGCGTGGGCAGTGGCCAAGGGAGTATGCACACAGGTCCACATGCCCCACGATGACCAGCATATGGGCAGTGGGCAGCACGACACACATGGTGGCCATCACGGGCACACACACTGCACTGTTGAGGGGAACACCGTGACTGAACTGCAGAGCACCACACATGTGTGGGTGCTGATGCTGAGCTGCCTGTCTGACACAGACACAGCAGACACATAAACACACACTGCAGCATACACCATGTGGGAGCTCACACACATGGCACGGGACACATGCCATGGACAACATGGGGCAAACAACCATGTAGGTGTGGACAGCCCATTATGCAGAAACCCACAGCACATGTACATCCACACGCACTACAGTGCAAGGGCTGTACATGACCACACTGTCATGCGATGCAAGGATACAGCACCGGCAGCATACTGCACACCACAGATGAGCTATAGGCAGCATATGGCACAGGGGCATAGACACATGGGTGGGCCTGCAGGCAGCCGGAACATAGGGGACACACAAGAGCCACACAGGCCAGCACACATGTGATTGTGTGGCGCATGTGCGTAGCAGCACATGATACTACCATGCATGTATTGCTGGGACACACAGGCCACGCAGACACACAGGACAGCCACCCAGCATACCCCATGCATGCTAACTGTAACATATGTCTCCGCAAGTGACAGTGGATATCCGCTCCTGCCCTGGCTGATGACACCCTACAGGGCACCTGCCACAGAAGGCGAAAGACGATACAATGAGGCCCATGCTGTAACGCACTCAGTGACAGAGTGCATATTTGGACTACTGAAGATGAATTTCTGATGCCTAGACCAGTCAGGCAGTTCACTGCAGTACAGCTCAGCCACGGTGTGCAAGATATTCATAGCATGCTGGATATTTCACAACGTAGCCATTAAGCAGCACATACAGCTGCCTGAGGAGGACAGTGACATGGAAGACAGCAATGCAGGTGTGGCACCAGATGACAATGCAGAGGACAATGTTGATGGCAACATTGCAGCAGTGCATGGCAATGCAGCAACACGGGCAGTGGCTGAATGCCAGACACAGGCAATGCTCATCAGGAACCACTTTGAGCGAACCAGTGACAGATAGTGACACCAGCATGCATCCTGTTAGTGACATCTGTAGCACAGCTATAACACAGTGAACAGTCTCACTGTTGTACCCTGCACGGTCTGCATGGACAGGAAAAACAGCAGACACCCAGATGGAGGACAACCAGCCGATGCCCATCCCAGGGGCATCACAGAGCGACATGCTGCTACCTGGGATGGTGGCTACACTGCAGCCCTGTGCTCATCTATCATGTCTGCAGTGTCACAGCTGTGCCCAGGTAGCAGCACGACACATCATGAACATGGAATGCAGACTCCACTGCAATTCATGTAGGGACATAGCCCATGGGACTATACTGTAATAGTGATGCGTTATATGTACCAGCAGTCCAGTGCCCCTCCACTACCCAGCACCGCAGGGATGATCCCTGCATCACACACAAGATGCACACCGTGTACACCATGACAGTGCTGCAGTGCAGCTGTAGGCCCTGCCCATCCATGTCACCAGTACAGCAGCCGACATCACGACCCACAGGTGCCACTGTACTTGGTGGCCACAATGCCCTAGGGGAAACAGTTGGACTGTGGGGACATGATCCTGCCATCCAGCGGCAATGTGGGCCACCATCCGATGCTAATGTGGCATGGTCCCACGCTCCAGGTGTCAACAGTGGTGATGCTGACCACCACACAGTGATGCACATGCGGCGTTTAACACACTCCAGTGAGACACATGCAACCAGGTCCAGACACAGCTGCAGCAGGGGAGCGGCAATAGCAGCAAGGTGACGCAGAGGCAGGCACAGTGACGCAGCTGCATCAGAACCAATGGGATGGGCATGCTACTTGACGTAGTTGCAGACCGACATGTGATAGTGCGTCATACACGCAGGAGTGCTCACCACTGGAAAATGCCCCCTGGTACACAGCATCGGTGCCCACACCACTGGGTGTGAAGCGCCACCCTGCTCTGTAGCCAACCCCATCCTCAAGTATAGTCGCATGCGCTTCCCGCCCTGTAGTGTCGTGACAGGTACTCCATGGAATTGCGGTGTGTACACTGCGATGTGCGTCAAAGCCCCAAAGTGATGCTAAGGAGATGAAGTAGCCAACAGTGCACATCAGTCCCCACTGCAGGCAGTGCAAATCAGCCACAACAGCATCGGTGTAGGCCCACAGCAGTGCACAGGTGCAAGTAGGGCCTGTGGTCATCTAAGCCCTGCCTGACTGAGCTGTACAACACCATCACGTACCAAATACTAGTACCACAGCAGCACACATTGGTCTTTGTTACTGTCTGACCACACTCAGCAGTGGCTGCCTGCCATAGCAGAGGGGCATTGCTTCCACAGAGCTGCTGGGTGTTCTACAGTGCGCAGAGCACACCCTAGGTGCAGCTACACAACAGGATGGCCAGCAAACATACGAGATGGCCAAACTTCACAGATGCTGAGACTGTGCTCCTGGTCAGCTGTGTCCAGACATGGGCACAGGTGATCATGCCCCCAGGTGCCTCACAGCGTACACCCACAGAGCGGGACCGGGTGTGGCATATCATTGACAATCATCTAGAGGCCCTGTCAGGTGTGCCATGCACGATACGTCAGCTGAAGCACAAGATGAATGATATGGCACGGTGAAAGCCAGGACTCCTGCAGTGCCTACGAGACCAGGCAAAGGAGGCAGACATTGCCATGCATGGTGGACATCACAGGCAGACAGGTGAGTAAAGCAAGGGTGGCATGCATACACAGCCACCACTGCATGTGTATACAGCATTCACTGTGTGTAGAAGCATGGAGTGACCAGTTTCCTATTAATGTTCCCACAGTTACAGCACCAGCAGTGTCTACCGAGGGTGGAAGAACAGACATTGACAGCAACAGGGACAGCGATGGAGGTCGTGATGCACCAGATGATGCAGCACAAGGTAGATGTATACTCTGCACACATACCACATAGGACTGTAGCCATACATACAAACTGCCATGTGTGTGACATGGTGTGGGCATAGTCCTGCATGCTGTGGTGCAGCACATGCATCCCTGCATGTCCCTTGTGCATGCACATGGCAGCACAGGGCATGCATGCCCCTGTACCACAACAGATGTGTGTGGGACACCTGTACTACAGAGGGGCCTGCCGTAGTGTGCATAACTGTATGTGCCTGTGCCATGCATACAATGCAGTACCAGTGCCATGGTATTGGTAATGCATGGGGCCAACACAGGCACAACATCACAGTGAGCCATGGTGGACACACCGTGCTGTTGTGCTGGCCAGTGTGTACATTGCACGTAGTGAGCTATGTCCCATTATGTCATTTCAGGGGATGGCACAGAGGACCATGCACGTCAGCACCTGAGAAACCTGCAAGAGGCCATGTCCAAGCTGAAGTGCAAGGAGGTATGCCAGTATGCAGAGCAGACCCTATTGATGCAGTGGAACAGGAACAATGATGACTCTGGGGACACTGTAGCACATGGGGGACCTGATGCAGGTATGGCTACAGCCAATCAGGGGGCTGCTCAAACAACACAGGGGGAAGTGGGGGCACATGCACAAGCACCATCCCATGCTGGGGTGCCACCATCAGTGCTGCCAACCTGGTACTGATGTGCCTTCCACATATGTGCAGTCCGATGTGGTGCAGCCCTCAGTGGATATGGGTGCCAGTGCCCATGTATGTGCCGTGCCAGTGGTTGCAGGGATGGCTGTCTCCATGGGTTCACTGCAGGATGATGGCAACATGCAGGACTTTGTTGGGATACTTGGCAGGCAGATGAGGGATGTTGCCATGAAGCTGGCTGCTCTACAGGACTCAGTACAGGGTGTACTGGGGATCCTAGACAGGTATGGTGCATAATAATAGGTAGGTCCTCTGCGCACAAGGGTACTGCAGGTGTTGGCCACCACTGAATTTGTACTACAGCCTGGTGTAGAAGTGTAGTTAGCACACACAGATATTGTGTACTTGGACATCAGCCCATTGCATGCCTTGACAGTTACTCTTGTTACGTACTGTATGCATATATCCATGTAGGTATGTTGTTCCTGATGTTGTGTGTGAACATGTTATGCTTGTGTGATGTTTGATAGGTCAATAAACATATATGTTTCCTGTTATGTGATGGTGTGCTGTGCAGTCTGTGATCACATGGGTATATGCTATGCTGCTTGCTCAGTATGCAGATCCACTGGGTTGATTGTGCGCGGGTGGGATGGGTATATAGGATGTGTGCCACACTGGCCATTAATATATCAGTGAGTGCTACCCGTAGTGACACTGGAATGCTCAGTGTAGACTGGTCAGTGGTGTGCATTGTGGTCCACCCATGCACTGGGTATGTGGTGAATGGCACGCAGGAGAGGAAAAACGCCTGGTGGAGGAAACCTCTGGGACCCATGGCCACTGCGCCGCCCATCCTCCAGGCTCCCTGTGCCGGCATAACAGAATGCATGGATGTCCTTGTGCTGCACAGCTGGGGCTGGGCATGGCTTCCATGCCATCATGGTGGGATGGTGGCCCCTCAGATACATACATACATGCTGAGCATGTAGGCATCATGCAGCAGCGCATGACATCCATGTGTTCTGGTGATGTGCTACCCCCCCCATCGTGTGCTGCATGGGGATGGTGTACTGTGTAGTGTAATGGATGTTGCCTCTGTGTACGGATGATGAAGTGCCTTATGACATGTCTCAGACGTACCTAATACACACCATCGATGCTACAGCAGATAGTGCATGTCAGTATGTGTGATTGTGTATTTGCCTGGGTGCCTGTGCGTGTCTCAGTGTGTGTGGGTCCAGTGTGCAGGTCATGGTATGACATGACCTGATGTGTATCCACCACATTTGTGGCAGTTACCTAGATGCCCCACTGCATCCATTGCCTGGGACCACCAGGCGTAGCGATCATTGAGGGGACCTCTTCCTGGGGTATGCTTGCTGTTGTTCGCTAGGCCCATGGCCTACAGCATCCTGTTTTACCTGTCCCATGCTTGCTCTGACTCTGCTACCATTGGTGGGGGTGTCCTCCAGCTTCCTCTTCTGCCCATGGCTTCTGCATGCCGGTTGTGCAGGCACAGTGGTGGGGGCATGGGACATATCCTGTGGTCCGCTGTCCAGCATGTGTGGGGTACTATCATCAGCTGCAGCCATACTGGCATGGCCCCCTGTGCAGTGTTCCATGTGTGCAGCAGGGTCCAGTGATGGCAGGCTCCAAGTATCCGTCCACTCAGTGGTGGACTGCTCACCATCTAGTATGTGATCATCTGCTGGTGTTGCTGTGCAGGCTGTGCCCACTGGGGTGCATTCACACATTGGGCCTTGTCTCCCTGGTGATGTTTGCAGCTGTGTGGTGTCACCCCATGCACCTGTGCGTACACCACCTATGGTGTACTGGCATCCACCAGTTCCACCTTGTGTAGGGTCCCCAGTCTGTGTCTTGGGAGTAGTATCATCACCTGTGCCTGTCGTGCACAGTGCGGCCTGTTGAACATCAGCTGTCCCCTGTAGCAAGTCCGTAAGGTGCTCAGGCATCTGTACCATGCCCCGTGACATGTTGCTCACTGCCTGTTCCACCTCCCTGGGTGTGGCACTGCATGTTGGCTGTTGCTGCGTGACAGTGTCCTGCATTGGCATTTGGATCTCTGATGGGGGTTGATATGTCACTGTGCGTTCCAGCATGTGTGCATTGTACTGTGTGCCCATATCCATTGCAATGGGAACTGGCATGCATGCTGTGGCTAGGTAGGACTGTGTATCCTGCCATGTTGTACATGGGCACACTGTTTACAGGTGTGGCCTGTGCATGTGGTCTGTTGTGCAGGTCTGCACTGCTGTGGCTGTATGCATGATCATAGCTGCCATGGGCAGTGGCTATTGTGGATGTCTGTGTCTGTGTGGCCTACATTGGCTGACTGTGTGCATGCATGTGCACATGTTGCTGTGCTTCATGGACTGGACGTGTGCCACTGATGTAGTGGCACACATTGCCTCTGCTGCTGTGTGCTCCTGTGTGGCCGGCAGGTCCCATCATGGCAGGGATGGTGTTTGTTCGGTATTGGGCATTACTGTGCCACTGGTCACTGTGTATGCCATGGTCTTGGTTGCAGCATGGTCCATGTGTGCCACTGGTGTAGGTGTTGGCCTGTGTGCCTGTTGACATGTCTATCCCACTGTGTGTCTGCCTGTCACACATCACCCAGGCTATGTCCTGTAGTGCACTGGCGATTGTTATTGTGGCCTGTGTCTGTGCCCACTGCAACTCTACCAGTTCCCATTGCTGATCAGTGCTCTGCTCCATCATTGATGACATGTGCTCAAGTGAGGATGCCTGCCGCTGACTACAAGACAATGCACCATTCAGCATGGTGAGTAGCTCCATGTAGTACCCCTGTGTACTCCGGTTGGCCTCCACCATGATGTCCTGCATGGCGACAACACCCTCCATGATGGTAGCCAGGTGTTTTGTCTGTTTGGGTGTTCCGTACTTCCACCACATTTCGTAGGTCCCGAAGGTCTGATGCAATTGAGGACTCCACTTGCAAGACCTCCTGGTAGTACTCACTGCTTCCGCTACTGCTACCGCTGGTGCTGGTGCTGGTGCTGCCGGTGTCCATGTTGTTGCCTTCTGCATGCTCATCTGCAGGAGAGGGGTACAGCATTACATGTCTGTGTGTTCACAGGTGCACGCGTTAGTGCCCCTGTGTACTGTGTCCCACATACCTGCCCATATTGTTCTGTGCATGTCTGAACACTGCTATTGTTTCCCACAGCCTTGTTCAGTCATCATGTGTGCATTGGATCAGTGGCATGCCACATATGTTCGTGGTTGTGTCCACAGTGGTGCCTGTGTCTTCCATGCAGCCCATGGACACACGCAGGTGGCACACATCCAGCTATGTGTGTGCGGCTGTCGCATGAATTATCCTGCAATCGTGTTGCCCCACTCTACATTGTGCCCCTTCACATGCATGTTGTTGTGGTGGCATGGGCCATGATGCCCTCCACTGCCATTTGCACAGCCCACCATGTTGTGTGTCCACCGGTGTGGTGCACTCAACAACCATGCACACATATGTGATGTTGTGGCTGGTGGGGCCTGTCCCATGCTCCTTGTCTCTGTTACTGCACATGGAATCCCATACCTGCACACCTTTGCACTGTATGCTGCAGTCTATAGAGGTCTAGGTTGGTATCCCCCTCTATTGTGCTTGGTCTCATGTATGCTACCACCTGCTGTTCAGGGCCTGTTAGGGTCAGCAGCTGTGTTCATTCTCCACCTGTGCCACTGGTACACTGCCTGTTGTGTGCCAGTTTCTCCTTGCTGCCCCGCCTAACATCATTGTAGCGCCCCGTGATCCACTCCCCCGTATACTGCGTCTCACAGGACCCACAGCATTGACTTGTGTGGCTACCAACTCCCACGCCAGTCTCCGCCTGTCCCGCATGTCCTTGTCACCTCCCTGGGACAGCAGCAGCGTACGTTGTTCCTCCACCTCCTCCACTAGTACCTGTGTTTCAGATCTAGTAAAGTTCTGCTTCCTACTGTGGGCCAGTGGATGGCGGGATTGTGACCATCGTCCGACATCCCCTGTGTTGCCCCCTTCCACTCCTGCTCTGCTTTCCGCATCTGATGCACTGCCAACAACTGCGAACCTTCTCCTGGCTTGCCTGGCTCCATGGCCACCACCTGCTACCTGTGCCTCCCTCTCCTGGCTTCCTCTTGACCTCACATGCTCCATTCCAACTCTGACCTGTGCTGTGTGTCTGGTCCAGCTGCCTGCTGCATGGGCATCACAAAAAGATTCATCAGTGGTACTGTCCTCCTGTGCCTTCTGCAGCCTGCACACTGTGCATGCCCTTTGGGCATGTGGCTGTGTTCTCCTTCTGTATGCAGACTGTCCAGCCCTGGCATTTCTTCTGTGGCTGCAGAGTCCTTTGCCCTCTATGCCCTGCACCCTATCTGGGATGGCCCATCTTCTCTGTGTGACAACTGTGGGGTCTGCTTCACTGTCCACATCCATGGCTGATGCATGTCTGCCCTCTGTGCCCTGTGCTCTGTGGTAATCCTACCCAGGACCACACATATTCCCTGTCTGGCTATTGGTGGGGTCAGCCTCATTATCCCCAACTGTGCCTCCACCATCCTGTGCCCTCTGCACACTGCTCTTGGCTTGTGCTATTTCATTTGCCCTGTATCCTCTGTGTTTCCAACCCACTGCCTGGGCAGTACCACGATGTCCATCACTGGCACCGTGCTCCTGTGTGGGTTGTGCACCATGGTCTGCTTTGATCACATGTACCCCAAGTCGACCTTACCTGTCGCACACTATTGTGGGGTTGTTCCCCTCCTCCATCCTGCTATTGTCCTCCACGCTCCTTCTCCTGCCACCCTCTGTGGCCCTGGGATCCTTCCCTCCCTTACTCCGGCCCTTTGCTACATGGCTTCCACCCTGCTGTGACATTCTCATAGACCGACTTCCTGGTTGATGCAGCCAACGACTGTCATAGCCCCATGCATCATTCTTATGGGGCGGGCTGCCAGCTGTGTCCTTGCAAGGGACTTTGCTGTTTTTCTGCAGCTTCATGGAAATTGTGGCGCAGGCACATAGACGCAGCATTCCTTGACGCTGGCATCACCTTTGCCGCATGCACCGTCATTTCCATCCTTAGTTGGAAAATCCTGCCCCATGCGTTGAGTTTTCTTAACACTCATGGCAACTAAGTTTTGACCTAGTGAACCACCCCTGTCCTTTAAAGCTGCAGTGGCCACTATGGTATCACGTCAAAATAATGACTCAAATTGAGCGAGTCAATTTTGAGTGACTTAGTTTGACCACTAGTGAGTTGAGCTACCCTGAAAGGGTAGCAAGTTCTGTTATAGCACGGTTATAGCTATGAGGCGGGGAAGGGGAAGTGTAAACTAGTAACAGGGCGAAGGACAGGAAGAGGAGGCTCCAGGAAGCAGGGTCCAGGAAGCAGAGGTATGTGACCTGTGGTTTGGTGGTGTGATGTCGAGCTGGTGTTCTGGTGTGGTGGTGAGGGTGGCGGCCTGCAGTGAGAGAGATCCAGGGTTCGGGCTGGGTAGGGTAGGTATTTTATTTTTTGTTCATTGTGCGGGACTTAATTTTTTTGCATTCACAGTTTTTCCTCCTCCCCGACATGCACCTCCCTGGAGTTGAGAATCTTAATTTAGGGGGCTGCAGGAGGGCACACCCCGCATAGATAATGTTTTGTTCCGTGGTCACTGTTGTTGCGGTCGCCAGGGAGTGTACATCACTGTTTTGCTTTTCGGTGAAGTACACTCACCATAACAGCAATCGCTGTTATGCCATGGAACTGGCCACTATCACTGTCATCAGCATAAATCCTGATTTTTTCCTACTGAACTTGTGCAGAAAATGGCACACATTTTTATTATCAATTTAAAAACAGCTCAACCTAGGAAAATAAAAATCACAAAGGAACATACCTTAGGTCAAACTCTGTCAGACCTGAAAGTTTCAAATGAAAAAAATTTTTAGTTATTGGTGAGCAAAAATAAATATTTTGGTGAATTTGTGTGTTTTTGTACATCTATAGCTTTCCCCCGCTGAACTGATTGTCTCAAAATCTACAAAATCCGAAGATCCTGGCACCGACTGCATGCCTGATGTATTTTATGTAAATAAGTTGAGCAGGGGCCCCATTATTAAGGTGTAAAAATCAAGGTTTAACATTAAAGGGCTTACTCAATCCTAACATACAGGCGCTACTGCTCCTACGTAAAAAAAAATATGTTACAGTGTTGTAACACATGGTTGGAGTCTCATCCCATTTGGAATCCCGTTTGAAAAACACTTGTAACAGTGTTGTTCTGAAAGGTTCTCAACCCTAATAGCACTGATCTGACATCAGATCTATGCTGTTATTTATTTATTTATTTTTTTCCTTTTTACTCCCGAACCGCCTAGTCTTCAGCCCGGTCACGGGCCGCCGGCTTCTGCCCCCCAAATCGGCCACAGCCCACCGATACCCCGTGGCTTGCCCCCCAGGGTGGGGCCTACGGCACCGCCCTATGCCGCAGGCACTGGGATTAGTCGGGGCTTCACCTGGGGTACATCGCCGCGCGAGCGCCATTTGCGGGCGGCAGGCGGCTCCTCCTTTTTCCTGGTTTTCCCCAGAGGAGGCGGGACGGCATGACGCCAGCGCCCGCCCCGCCTCCCCTCTCCCCCCGGCGTCAAGCGCCGGGTAGCGGGCACCGGTTCCACCAGAGGTCCCCAATGCACCGAATGCTGCCAACACCTTCCCCCTGGAGTAGGAGAGCTGCCCATCGGACGGTCAATCCTACTTCCCCCCGGCCGGCCCTCCGACGACCCGGATCCGTTCACGAACCCGGGTCATCGGCGTCGCAAGCGGAAATCCCACCACTGCGCCAATGGGCCGGCCCTAGATCTATGCTGTTATGACTTAGAACCTTACAAACAGCAGCATCTCCCTGACTGTCATTCATATCCTAGTAAACGACTGGTGCGTGCGAGCATCGTTGCCATGGTGATGACCATCATCATATAGTGATAGGGGAAATAAGTATGGATACAATGAAGAAACATGCCAGGCACATGCTGTAAGTTAAGGTCAAACACTGTTTCACTTTGCTTTTACCACGAACGGACTCACAGAGCTTTCAAAGCAGCCAGTCCCCCGAATTTAAAACCGGCTGCTGCTCCATGAGTCCTGTATTTCATGTAAAGCATGCTGTTCATTGTTAAAGCCGCCTGCCTCCCACATCTCAGTATATCTTTCCTCACTTTCATACTGATCTCCCTAAGGAAAAAGCACCATGATCTTTGGTGTACAAATTAATACTGACCCTTACGAAAGGGCAAGCGGGTCGACTGTTGGGGACAAGTGTGGACACAATAAAGAAACATGCCAGACACATAAGTTAGGGTCAAACATTGTTTCTCTTTGTTTTTGTCCTAAACGGACTAATGGAGCTTTCAAAGTAGCCTCCCCTCCCCCACCCCCCGAATTTAAAAAATCACTAAGTGGCTGCTCCACGAGTCCCGTATTTCAATTACCTCATACTTTTCATTGTTAAAGCCACCTGCTTCCCACATCTCACTATATCTTTTCTGTTGGCTTTCACAGTGATCTCCCTAAGGAACACATCTCAGTATATCTTTTCTCACTGCATCTCAGTATATCTGTTCTCTCTTTCACACTGCTCTCCCTAAGGAATGCATACAGTACGCTGACGACTCCTCATAAAATATATTATGCCAGTATTGTACAGCTCTCACAGCCTGTTCCGAAGTAGGGAATGAGTGAGCCTGTTCTGAAGCAGAGAACAAGTGCCAACGGCACTTTCCCTGAAACGCTCTGCAGAACTTAATATGTGGCTAGGCAGGGGCTGTAGTCTACACCAATGGGGCTCAGAGATTTCTGATAACCCATGTTAAGGCAGTATAGCCTAGAGGTTAGAGTAATGAGCTGTGAACGAGCTTGGTACATCCAGCAGACCCGACCTTGGTTTGATTCTCACAACCTCCACTTGCATACTGTGTGACTCTGAACTAGTCACTTAACTGCCCAGTGCTCCCAGGTCACACCTGAAAACAGGCACTTGTGCCTAGTGGGCCTTACCCAGTTACCAAAGACTAAAATAAATAAAAATAAAACAGCCTATAGAGAGTGCTTCAGAGAGATGGAGGTAACTGTGTTGTCAACTTAACACGTTGTTTGTTTGCAAGCCCTTTTCTCAAAGCAGTAGGACTGTAGGGCTCCACCCCACTGCTGCCCTAAAAAGGGAGACTGATCTGTGTAATTCTTCAAACTGGAACTGCTGGGGTGCCAATGAGCAGGTAGTGGATTTGATATGTTTCTCTCTAGCCCCGCCTCCTCTACGTAAAGCAATGTTTTAAATGTTACTTTTCTACCATCAATCTTACTCAGACTTGACATCCTGCAGCAGAACTACATCATGGATAAGTTTTTGGTAACTCTGTCAGCGAAACAGCCTCCAGCAGCCGTAAAAGCAAACAAGAAGTTGTCTGCATGGCACAATCAATAGGCCCTGGCCCAATTTCCAGTGTAGGGTAAGTTACTTTTAAAAAGTAATCAGTTACAGTTACTAATTACTTTTATATAAAAAGTAATTAGTAACTGTAACTGTAATGCATATTACTTTTTATAATTCTTTATATTGCTTTTAATAACATGGTTGTGTTTACTCATTGAACATAGCTATGTGATCATGAAACCCCAAGAAGTGCATAAAAGAAATAAAACAGATTCTAAAGATAATGAGTATATTAGTTTATAATGCAGTACTCATTTGACTTTGCTAGCCACAACAATCCCTTTACATTTCCATAAATAAGAGCTCAATCAACAAAAAACAAAACAAAAAGAAACACTCACACACCCTGCATCTATTGTAGCCCTCCACAGTCTTTTCCCCCCGCAGCTGAATCCTGACTTTGCCAGCAAGTGCTGTCCAATTACCTTTTTCATTTCCATAACACCCACCATCACCCTCCAACATACACACACACACACCCACACCCTGCATCTACTGCCAGTGCCCTTGGTGATCTTTACCACACCGCTGTTTATCCTGGTAATACCAGCCACAACTACCCCTTTACATCTCACCCTTACCCCACCGCCACATATACCCTGCTGCATCTTCTACACTTGGCGATCTTTCCCACATCTAGCCTGTTTATTGTTTATTGTTTATTGTAAAATCTAAGAATTAATACCTTTGAGCCAAGGCTCTTTTACAAAGGTTCCTCATCAAAACATTTACATTTACAGAACAGACAAAGGTACAGAGTTGCACAAATAGTTAAAAAATAGTTAAAAATATTGATATAGCTGTACAGCAGATAATAACTTAAGCACTATCATCAATATAGAGGTCACATGAGCTCAATCATCCCTCCCCTGTGGCTAGAAAGGAAAGATATGAGAGGGAGGTGATAGGCAGCATAGGAATTACAAGCGGAGTAAGGAAGAAAAGAAAAAAAGAGAAATAGAAGGGGGTGGAGGGTGAGGAGGACAGGAGCAGACCTTAGTAGGGGATGAGGGCCTATGACTAGGCCATTGTCAAGTAGAAGGGCAAGGAGGAGGGGAGAGCATAGATAATGAGATTATCAGATACAGTCACAGGAGTTTGTGGTGGCTAGGTGAGAGAATAGTCTTGATTTAAAAACTCCTAACGAGCAAGAGGCAGTAATAGAGGTGCTGAGGGTATTTAGCCAGTTGGGGGCACGATAGGCAAAAGATCGTTGACCATGTGTGGTCCGACAGTGGGGGGAGCCTGTATTCTCCTAATGACTATGTAAGACCTACAACTACCCCTTTAAATTTCCATGATAAAATCCCACCCTCGTATAGCTCCCCCTACACCCACACACATTCACCCTGCAGATCTACAGCCTTTCTTTGCCTTGGTGACCTTTTTTCATTTTCCCACAGCAGCCTGCATCCTAACTTTGCAATTGCCAATCACAAATCCACCCATCACATACAATAAATTCCACCAGCACACACCTACTTACCTCAACACACAATTTAAACAGTCTTTCCCACAGCTGAACCTTGACTTGCCACTGCCACTGAGACACAGTTATAATTATAACTAAGTCTGCCATGACTATTATGCCAATGCCAGTGCCAATATGCCACAACTGAAGTCACACAGTGTCACTTACAATCGAATTATCAATCAACACAACACACTTGTTGCACCCCAGTGCATACCCCTTCGATGAGGATTTTCTTTGAGATGGGGCGGGTGATGGTGATAGACCTGGCAGGTGGGCAGGCAGATGGCCAACCAAGTGGCCTGCTGTGGCGGTTCAGCACATGTGGTGTTGGTGGAATAGGCCTGAGTCCAGCCTGCAGACGGACTACTTGCCTTTTTCCTTACAACAGCTATGCTGGCCCCAATTTCCTTGGGGTTCACAATGGCTACTATAGAGGGCCATGACTGATGACATGCGGGGGTGTAGCTAGCTATCTATAAATTGTGCATCAACTGGCCAATCTGCTGAGAGAGAGAGAGAGAGCAGCCAAAAGCTTCCTTGAATGAAGGAGGTAATTTAATAGCCTACACTGAACTGAATTGTTAATTTTGGGCCTCTGTTAGTAACTAGTTTTGATTCTCTGTTTTTTGGGGTTGACTTTTCTTAGTTTAACTTGTATTTTTCAGGGAGAAACTCTAGCTGGGAGAGATTTGCAGTCATTTGTGACTAGACCTGTTACTTAACCTCTGTGAAATAGGTGTCTGAAAGGAAGGAAGGCACTCCCTGGGGTGGAAGGTCAGAGTTGCAGTTGATTGTTTTTGGAGGACACAAGAAGTGGCGGGGAAGGTTAGGGAGAAAAAGATAGCATTCAGGAAGTATAAGGAAACACAGAAAGAGCAGGACAGAGAACTGTACCAGTTAAAGCAGAAAGAAGCAGGGAAGACCGTCAGAATAGCAAAGGCCTGAACCGAGGAAAATATAGCCAACTCAGTTAAGAAGGGGGATAAAACCTTTTATAGGTACATTAGGAAGTGAAGAAAGACTAAGGCAGGGATACTGAGGCTGAATAAAGAGGAAGGTGGTTGGGCAGAGAGGGACAGTGAAAAAGCAGGGATACTGAATGAATACTTCTGCTCAGTATTCACAAAGGAAGAGAAGGGGGAGATACCTAATCCAGTCAATAGAAGCACTCTGGATGGGGGGTTGATATTAGTCCTTTCACAGAAGAAAGAGTTCTGAAAGAACTCCTAAAACTGAAGGTGGATAAAGCAATGGGGCCTGATGGGATTCACCGAATTCTAAAAGAACTAAGGGAAGAACTAGTAACACCACTGACTACCCATTTTAATAAA
This sequence comes from Neoceratodus forsteri, assembly GCA_016271365.2. NCBI lineage: Eukaryota > Metazoa > Chordata > Ceratodontiformes > Ceratodontidae > Neoceratodus > Neoceratodus forsteri. The sequence continues at coordinate 193,791,838 of CM028129.1, forward strand.
TCATGGAAGGATGGTGTGGTACCTGAGGACTGGAGGAGGGCAGATGTGATTCCCCTTCACAAATGTGGGAGCAAGATAGAGGCAGGAAACTACAGACCTGTCAGTTTGACCTCAGTGGTAGGGAAAATGATGGAATCACTTCTGAAGGAAATAATTGTTGAGTACCTAGAGGCCAGTGGGGCACAGGACTCAAGGCAGCATGGATTCACAGCAGGAAAGTCATGTCAGACAAATCTAATTGATTTCTTTGACTGGGTGACCAAAGTAGAAGACCAGGGAAGAGCTGTGGACATGGCCTACCTAGACTTTAGCAAGGCATTTGACACAGTCCCGCACAAAAGATTAATAAACAAATTAGCCAGCCTGGAAGTAGGTCCCAGGGTGGTAGCCTGGGTAAAACACTGGCTGGACAACAGGAAACAGAGGGTAATAGTAAATGGAGTACACAGTGAATAAAGGGGTGTTACTAGTGGGGTACCGCAGGGTTCAGTACTGCCAGTTCTTTTTAATGTCTTCATAAGTGACATTACAGAAGGACTGGAAGGAAAAGTATGTCTCTTTGCAGATGACATAAAGATCTGCAACAGGGTTAATATGCAAGGTGGGTTGGAAAGGATGAAAAGGGACTTGGCAAGGCTGGAGGAATGGTCAAATGTATGGCAGCTTAGCTTCAATGTAAAGAAGTGCAAAGTAATGCACCTGTGAAACAAAAACCCAGGGGAAGAGTACACAATGGGGGGTGAGATACTGACAACAACAAAAATGGAAAGGGACCTGGGGTAGTCATATCAGATGACCTAATGGTGGGCCAGCAATGTGAGAAGGCAGTAAGGAGGGATGGGGGGATACTGGGATGCAAACTGAGAGGCATCACCAGTAGAAAAAAGGAAGTTGTTGTCCCTCTGTACAGACAGTTGGTAAGACCACATCTGAAGTACTATGTACAGATCTGGAGACCCTATCTCTGCAAAGACATAGACAGGGTGGAGGCTGTCCAGAGGATGGCAACCAAAATGGTGCAGGGTCTGCACCAGAAGACATATGAAGAAAGAGTAAAGGAGCTTAAGATGCCTAGCCTTGAGGAAAGAAGGGGGGGACATGATAGAAACTTTCAAATACCTCAAGGGAATCAACAAAGTCCAAGAGGGTAGCATATTTCAGAAAAAGAGATGTGCAAGAACAAAGGGGCACAATTTGAAGATAGAGGGGGGATAGCTCAGAGGTACTGTGAGGAAGTAGTTTTTCACAGAGGGTTGTAGATGCATGGAACAGCCTTCCTGAGGAGGTTGTAGAGTCAAAAACAGTGGGGGAATTCAAGAATGCATGGGACAGACATAAGGAAATTCTAGTGGGGGGTAGGAGGATGTAGGCTGTTGGTTAACTAGGATCTGCAGCTTATCCATTAGGTAGGGAAATGGGCAGACTAGGTGGGCCACACAGTCCTTATCTGCCATCAGATTCTATGTTTCTATGCTGCCCCCTCAAACAAATTTCATTAATTCCTACAGTGATTCTTAGCTGTATCATGTAGCAGTGCATAACTAATATAATTTGTATATCAAATGTTGCAAAGTGATATATTTAATAATAAACCAACAAATAAAATAGTATTTTCTGACTTTTATTTGTACAGCACATGTTACAGATACTGAACAAAATGATAATATTAAATGCATGTTGAAGATAGAAAACAAGAGTTAGAATTGATGTTTCAACTAAAGGTCTTCTTCAGGAATTATCTAAAAGACCAAAAAGCAGGTAAGGAAAATAAAAGACATGTATATGATGAAAGGAAATAGAGGGAGGCTGTAGGAGAAAAAGTAATAATAGGTAAGGTAAGAATAGAATCTGGAAAATGAAAAGGTGGTGACAGGTATGAAAAGGTATAGTACAAGTGAGTGACCTGAGGAGTCCTTAAGGGGGGACCAAGTAACAGGACCTAGTAAGAAGGCTGAAAGGTGAAAGCTGTATGTGTGCACACTCATTTTCATTTTCTACAAATCAAAAAATACTCAAACTGGAGGGGCCAGTGATTTACACTGGATCTGTGACAATTGGTACAAGGACACCCAGCACATCGACACCTCACCAGAGCCATTCTGCCTAACAACGTTTTCTGTAATGAGACAACTGGTGAAACCAACTCTGACACCCACTAGCAGTGGGGCTGTAACCATGTAGAAAACAGTGGTGTGATAAATGAGGCTACCCTGTAGTCATAGCCACCGTGTTAGAGCAAAGATATCATAGGGCAAACAAGTATTAGGTCAAAATTCCTAGGCCAAATGTCACAAGGCTGCATGTCTTTGCTCCAGTTTTTATGCCACAGGTTTACACCACCCCATAGCTCTGGCAGCTCATAATACCTAGACACCATGACTATGCAAACCTGAATATCAGCAAGGTTACAAAAAGTGGCACTTCGCAGCCATGAAACATTACCTAAAAGTTTTCTTGTGAAAAAATGCAAAAAAATGGGTGCTCACGCAGTGCTTGTCAGGAGGCAGTTTTTTTTAGCCTGATGTAATAAATCGAGCACGCAATCAGCTAAGCAGCATTTGTTTACGCTCAACCTGAATATCAGATGACAACCGCACAATCTCCAGATTCCTGTGATGTCATAAACCTCTTGAGTTTCGCTCTTGAGGTTTATGAAGTCACAAGAACCCCTTGATGGATTACAGCAACCATAACAGATGGATGCCCATCTCTTATTCTATTTAAATACAAACATATGAAGAAGCCAGCTCGCTCTTTCTCTCTCTTTCTTTCCCTCCCCCCCCCTCCGTCCCCCAAAGGGAAGGAGTAGCACAGTGGGTTAAGGCTCTGAGCTGCAGATTGGGAGATCTGGGTTTGAATCCCACTGCTGCCTAGGTGTATACTGTGTGATCCTGAGCAAGTCACATAACTTCCTTGTGCCTCACATCTGGAAACAAGCTTTGCCTTAATGTGCTACTCCTGGTTAAACAATGTTCCCTTTCCCTCTCCTGTCCTTCAGGGAGTAGATGTTCAGTGCCCTCAGCCTCTCCTCATATACCTTACCCTGTTGACTCGCTATCATCTTTGTGGCCTCCTCTGGACCTTCTCCAGCTGGTTAATTTCCTCTGTGAGGTGTAGGCACCATTACTGGACTCCATATTCTAGATGTGGCTTCACCCGTGACCTGTACAAGGGCAGTATAACCTCCTCTCTCCTACTACTATCCCCCCTAGCTATGCATCCCAGCATCTTTATTTGCTTTTGCTGCTGCTTTCCTGCACTGAGAGGTGTGCTTCAGGTCACTATATTACATTATATTACAGTAACTAGTTACCTCAGGGAAAAGTAATATCAATACAGTTACTTATTTACTTTATTTTAAAAGTAGTCTGTTACTATTACTAGTTACCCAGAAAAGTAATCAGACTAGAGTTACTAGTTAGAAGTAACTAGTTACTCCCTAACACTGCCAATTTAACTTTTGGAGGCAGAAATGAGCACGCTGGGCTGAATAGTCACTGAGCAAATCCTTGAAGAGCTTAGTCCTAAATTGGACACCCTGGCAGGCAAGTTAGCCAAAATCTCAACACAGTGTGCTTGCCAAGCACGTCTCCTGACTGAAGTGGAGCAGCTGGTGTCCCAGCTTGAGGATGTTCAAAGACCTATCCCAGACAAGTTGTCAGCACTCGAGAAGGAGTTGGAAGACCTCTGGGAACAGTCAGACTATCAGGAGAACTACAATCGGAGAAGCTCTCTCCGACTGCATTGGCATTTGGAGGGTCTGGAAGGGGACAACGCCCTGGCTTTCTGCTGCACCACAGTGCCAAAACTTCTGGGAATGCAGCTGAAGGGAAACTGCCTAAAAATAAAGAGAGTGCATCGCAGTTTAACACTGAAGCCATCACAGGGGGAACCCCCAAGGCAGATTATTTTTCACCTACACCATTTTGGAGATTGAAAAGCCATAATGGATGTATATAAAAAGCAGGAGCTATCTTTTGAGGGGCATAGACTCTACCTACACCAGGATTTATCATCTCATAAAAAAATGAAGCTGTTTAATCCTGTGCTTGACATGCTTCAAGAAAGGAAGATGGACTTCATTTTCTCATACCCAGCAGTGAATAAAATTTGTCATGAGGGAGCTATTTTCACGTTTTGTGAGGTCAGCAGGTCTAAACAGCACGTGTAGGACTGGGATGAGAAGCAAGACTGATGGTAACACCGCAAATGTTGGATTGCCTCCCTGTTTGTGGGATTATCTGCCTGTTATGGACTGTTCAAGTTGTGTTTTGGTTGTTTCCCCTGGTGCAGACATCATGTGCCGTGTTTGCCGTACCTAACTGGCTCCGCATGTTAAAGCATGGGGTAACACTCACAGAAGGGACATCGAGTGTGGACTCATGGACATTTTTGGTGGAGGTGCCCTAAGCTACAGATTGACTGAGCTCCTGTCTTTCTCACCCTAGCAGGATGGCAGTTCCAGCAAGTATGTGACTCTTTGAGGGCTGAGTGGCAGCAGGAGGGGTAATGGTGGCCGCCACATGAACTAGTCTGTAACTGGAGTGCTGAAGAGAACAAGGCTGGTCTACAACCCTAGGACACTGGAGCAACTGCATGCAGCAGGTAAGGAGGGCTTGGGGGGGGGATCTGGGTGGAGCACCATATGTGGTATTCACGGTGGGTGTGGCTTTTTCCCCTGGCCTTTAGGCTCAGGACCTCCAGTGTTTCAATTGGAAGTTGGGGTCACACTGTCAGGTTGGCAGAGCTGGCTGCACATTTGCTGTGGACACCCAGGATTATTAAGTTGTTTGGGGGCATCAGTAAATGACTGCTGAGATGGCAGGCTTGGGGATGGGGGGGTGGATACTGCACTCAAGATGGCCAGTGCCGGGTAACGGCAGATCTGGGAGTGGCGCGGGGGTGCCCTTGCCTTCCTGGGGGTACAGACAAGCTGAGCATATGCTCTGGGAGATGGGGACATATCTGTGGGTGACACTAGTTATGGTGGACCAACAGAACACCCTCAAGAGGGGAAAGATTGACATAATGTGAATTTTTTTTTGCAATGGGAAAATGGGATGCACAAGGAAGGTGGGGACCAGGGACAGGGAATCTGTGACCAAGTAGAAAGGAGCTGCTGATTCCTTAGTGTTGACAAGAGGTGGGAGTGGGTCAACAACTAGCGTACTATTACATACATGCATCAGATAATTCTATGTGGCGGCCCAAATCCTGGCAGTGACCCAGTGCACCGCACCATTTTTAAGTTTGCTCGCACACATGTACAAGAAACATTATGCAACAGCTTAGGAGAGAAGTGGGTTGTGGAGGCACGGCACTGTTACAGCCAAGGGAGGCACTGCATTTGGGGGCTTGGCACTGGTGGACCAATGGAGGCACAGTGTGCCGATGACACTGGTCTCCAAAAGTGCCACCAAGTACAAGCGCTTTTGCTGCAGCAATCAGGGGTTGCCTCATCATTGCAGTGTCAGTCATTCTGCTGCAATGAGGGAGCGACCCGTCATTGCAGGGTGGGCGAACTATTCTGGTGTGAATATCACTAGAACATGGTGGGCAGCTGTCGCCGCCACGTCGCACAAACAGTATTATGAAACCCCAGTGCCGAGGAAGTGCCCAATCCTCAGCAGCATGTGCCCCTCAAACAGTTCTTGTTTGCCGACGGGGCCCCAATCCCGCGGCTTCAGTCCCGTCCGAGTTTCATTTGCCGATGGGGGAGCCCGCTCCCCATCAGCATAATGTCCCCCATCCACAATTAATTTGCCGATGGGGGAGCCCACTCCCTGTTGGCATAATGTCCCCCCCTACACACAAAAAACATAGGTTTGTGCCGAGGAGGGTGCACCAAGCCCCCCTCAGCTATTGCACCCCCACATATGCTGACAGGGGTGCCCAATCCCCAGTCGGCTACAGTCGCCACCCCCCAACAAAACACTAGGTTGACATGCTGGGAGCCCACCCCAGTGTGCCAAATGTCCTGTTAAATGTCCCTGTAAAAAAAAAGTCCCGCGATTTTTTGGTTTTTTTTTTTCCATGTAAAACAAAAAACGGTCCCATGTCGAGTCTGGCAGCCCCTCCCTAACCCGCGCCCACCATCTGCGCACCCTGCCTCCCCACACCCCCCTCACCCCATACTTACCTCCGGAGCCCAGTGCAACAATCTTCGGTGGACCGGGAACACGTCTGCACTCTTCAAAGCCTACCGCGAACTGAGGAAATGCTGGTAAGCTGTATAATGGCATAAATAGGTTTTTTTTCAACTTTGGTGCATATCTCAGGCATTTTGGGGAATTTTGGCACCAAATTTTCAACATGGGGTTATTGGGACCCCTCCTCATGAATTCAGCCACTGTCCTGGCATTATTCAGTCCCGAAAAGTGATTTTGTGGTCACTGCACAAAATCATCTTTTGGGACTGAGTTACAAAACAACAGTGCCAGTGTTCATGAGGTGGGCTCTCAAAAAGTCTATGTTGCAAATTTGGTGGAAAATTCCAAGAATTTACTGTTTTATGAGCCTGCGTTGTGCAGTTGCTACGCACGCTCATAGCTTTGCGAATTTGCAATAGTTACCCTCCAGATTTTCAACATTGCCATTTTTCCACACCTCATTATGAACAGTACAGCTGTTGTTTTTCACATCCTGGCCAAAATGTGTTTTCGCACTTCCGGTGCAGAATAGCACGGTCACTGTAGGAAATCCACGTTTGGGACACATTACAAAAATCACAGTGACACTGTTCATTAGCAGAGGTTCAAAAATGCCTATGTTGATAATTTGGTGACAAAAGTCCATAAAATGACTGTGTTACAAGCGTGCGTTGCGCAGTTTCCACACACACTCATAATTTCGCACATTTACAATATTTTCACGCCAGATTTTCAACACTGCCATTTTTCCGGCCATCCTTATGAACAGTACAGCTGTCATTTTTCACATCCTGGCCGAAATGTGTTTTTGCACTGCTGCCGCAGAATAGCGCGGTCGCTGTGGGAAATCAGTGTTCGGGACACATTACGAAAATCACAGTGACACTATTCATTAGCAGAAGTCCTAAAATGCCTATGTTGAAAATTTGCTGATGAAAGTCCATAAAATGACTGTGTTACAAGCGTGAGTTGCGCAGTTTTCACGCACGCTCATAACTTCACACATTTGTAATATTTTCAATCAAGATTTTCAACATTGCCATTTTTCTGCACCTCCTTATGAACAGTACAGTTGTCATTTTTTACATCCTGGCCGTAATGTGCTTTTGCACTTCTGGCACAGAATAGCGTGGTTGCTGTAGGAAATCAGTGTTTGGGACATATTAAGAAAATCACAGTGACACTTTTCATGAGCAGAGGTCCAAAAATGCCTATGTTGAAAATTTGGTGGTGGAAGTCCATAAAATGACTGTGTTACATGCATGCATTACACAGTTTCCACGTATTCTCAGAAGTGCAAGCATTTTTAATATTCCCACTACAGATTTTCAACATTGCCATCTCTTCACACCTCCCTATGGATACTACAACTGTCATTCTTCACATCCTACCCGATCTGTGTTTTTGTACATGTGGCGCAGAATGGCACTGTCGCTGTTGGAACTCAATGTTCGGGACTCATTGACAAAATCACACTGCCACTCTTCATGAGAAGAGGTCCCAAATGCTTTCATGAGGTGGGGTCACAAAAAGGCCATATTGAAAATCTGTAGTGCAAATACCAACAAACGCCAGAGGCATTAGGGTTTCTAACCATAACGTCCTACCCTGTACAGACTGGCAGGCATCGGGGTGTGCCTTTGGATTGCCAACTATACTGCTCATGCCATCCCACCCCAACCCCCCAGCCACTGACAGGCATCGAGGTGTACCTTAGACTCTCTGGCCCCAGACTTTACCCCATGCTCCTATGCTGCACCCATTTCACCATATGCCCTTATGGAATGGGGTAAATGTAAAGCCAAACACCCTAAGGCACACCTCTACACATGTCGGTGTCTGCAGAATAGGGTGAGGTGACATGGCATGACGGTCATGGGCGATAACCCAAACACTTACCCCAATGCCTGTCCATCTCTACAGGAGGGAGGTGGGGTTGGTGTGAACTTCAATACCTCACTGCCATTTCTATTCTGCATCTGTCTAACTCCTGCATTTCTAATGCCAATTCCAGCAAGCAAACATTCGGCACTGACAAATGCTTGTTTATCGTTTGCGACATACTGTTGTTTGTATAATTGTACATGTTATATGTTTATTTATTCCAACAACTGTCACAAAGATATTTAACGGGGGGTGGGGTGGCATGGTGTGTTCCCAGGGGAGTAGAGGATTGGTGAGACTCAGGAATATTCCGGAGGATGGAGGGGGACCCTTGCCATCAGGATGGTGTTGTTAACCATGATGACTGACACAGTCGTGATATCCTGGAACATTTAGGGTTTCTCCTCATCCATCAAATACCAGAAAATTATGTCAGTGCTTAGACAAAAACATCCCTACATAGTTTTGCTTCAAAAGACCCACCTCACTAAACTGGAGCACACCATGTTGGTTGGAGGGTGGGTGAGGGAATACTATTCAGTGTGGTATTCATCTCGTAAATGAGGTGATGCCATACTGGTAAGCAAGAGCTTGCCCCTTAAAGTAGAAAGAGTGGTGTTGGATGAGCAAGGAGGCAGGTATCTGGTTATCACTGGGGAGCTGCATAGCAAAAAGGTGACCTATGGGAGCGTACATGGCTCCAGTGTTCTTTGACTCAGATTTTTACAAGAGAATCCTAGATTTACTGCACAGAGAGCAGCTCCCTAACTTGGTCCGGGAAGGGGGATTTCAACTGTGTGTTGGATCCAGTGCTGGACTACTCAGAGGTGGCAGGCAGACAGACACAGGGCCGGCTACATGTTGGAGAGGTATATCTAACTTGTACTTGGTAGATGTGTGGTAGACAGTGAATCACAGGGTGAAGGAATATATATTTTCTCCAACCCCCATAGGACAGGGTCCAGACTGGATCACATTTTTGCCCCCTGGGATCAGTTTGAGTCTGTTTGCAAAGCAGAGCATAGTCCCATTTATATTTCAGATCACTCCATGGTGGTGGTAGCCTTTAAGGTGGGAGGGGAGAGGGAGCCTAGACTGACCTAGTGATTCTCCATGTACCGCCAAGCAAAGAAGGCAGTTCCAGCAGCACCTAAAAGAGCATTGGGACCATTATTTGGCAACTAACAGAGCCACAGCTACTGTACCACCAAGGGTATTTTATGGGAAGCAGAAAAGGACTGTATGTGGAGCATTACAATTAGCTATGTGGCTGCCCTGAAGAGAAGCAAATGAGAGAGAAAGCAGAAACTGGAAGAGAAGTTGAAGGAATTGGAGTAGAAAATGGTGAAAGGGGTGAAGGTGAGATGCTCAGGGAACTGACAACTGTACGGGAGGCCCTGAAGTTGCTGTTTACAGAGGAGGCCAGGTTGGCACTCTTCTTTGCCTAGCAGTACATTTTCGAGTGGGGGAACAAACTGAGTCCCCTGATAGTGAGACTGGTGCAAGGCAGGAAGGGGGCGGTCATACAGGATCTCTGTGCATAAAGACCATAAAGGGTGTATAGAACACAAGATCTGGGAGACATTCTTGAGATACTACAAAACCTTTTACAGAGCAGAATGCCAGGAGACTGAGGCTGATGCCACTGCATTCCTGAATGGCATGATTATTCTGATCCTTATAGAGGAACAAAGGGAGGTGTTGGGGTCCCCCATATCTAAGGAGGAGGAGGTGAAGTGGATGATTGCAACACTTAAAAGGGAAAGCTAATGGACTAGATGGTTTTGGGGCTGAGTATTATACAGAGCTAGGAGAGGCTTTGGTGGGTCCTTTAACAGAGATGTTCCAGTAAGCTGGGGAAGGCCTCCCTGCCTAATGCTTCGAAGCCTCCATCTGTGTGTTGCCTTAGCTGGGGAAGGATCCCACGGAATGTCCGTCCTATCAGCCCATATCCTTGCTAAACTGTGACCTTAAAATTTTTTCTAAGGTCATAGTGAGGTGCCTTGAACAAGTGCTCCCACAAATAGTTCACCTGGACCAAACAGGTTTTTGTGCAAGGCAGGCTGCCGTACCACAATATGCGCAGGCTGTTGAATGTGGTCCACTTGGCAACTGGGTGCAGCACTTGTGCTGTCAATGAACATCAAGAAAGTCTTTGACTGGAGGCTGGTGCAGCGGTAGGGCTACCGCTCGCGGCGCCAGCGACCCGGGTTCGGGAACAGACTCGGGTGGCTGGAGGGCCAGCTGGGGGGAGGAGGATTGAGCACCGGAAGGCTGCTCTTCTCCTCCAGAAGGGTTGGGATGCATGTCTTGCTGCTATACCTCCACCTGGGTGACCACAAGTGGAGGTGCAATGAAGACAGTATGTGATAGGGTGGGGGGACGCCTGCCGGAAGCCGGAGCAACAGCACGTCGTTGTGGTGTTCAGCCCCTAGGCTTCCCTAGCATGCGGGCGTCCCAAGAGCTGGGACCAGAAAAAGCTGGAAATACCCTGCCCCAGGTTCCTGTAGACGGGACCCGGTCATCCCAAGAAAAAAACATAACCAAGCTCCTGAGAAGGGGCTAGAGAGACCTCTCACTATTACTTGAGGTTTGGGAGGGTGGGTGGTGGTCTCCCACCTGGGGGTAAACAGTAGCAGGATGGGGGAGGCTCACTGGCACCTGGAAAGGAGGTACCTGGGGTGAGCCTATGGGAGCACCATGACCTAGAGCTTCCTGAAGAGAGGTTCCTGGAGCAGCAAGGAAGGGGGCTTGCAAAATAGTAAGTATAAAAAAAAAGAAAGTCTTTGACTAGATTGAATGGGAGTATCTGTTTGGGGTGCTGGAGAGGCTTGGTCTGGGGGAGGACTTTGTGAATATGGTGAAGCTCTCGTGCAAGGAGCCAGAAGCCTGAATTTTGGTGAATGGGGGTTTACTGGAGGAATGTAGGCTGTTTCCTGGCACAAGGCAGGAGTGCCCCTTATTCCCCTTACTTTTTACTCTGGCCATTAAAGAGCAGGTACCTACTGTCAGACACCCAGCTCCCCTCAAACATATATAATAGTAGATCTGCTCTACTGTTGAGGGGCATTAAAAATTCTATGCGCTTCCCTCTGGTTAAAAAGTTATAGCACCCCAAATGTGCACCCCGATAAAAACAAAGCCTTGTCTGACACGCCTCCTTTTGTGATGTCAGAAAATGAAGGCTGCTTGTGTGTGCTCCATAGCTCTATATTGGTGCAATTTGTCAATGACGTTTAGTACTATTTAGAGTTGCCACTTGGAACAATGAAAGTGACCGCTCCAGTAAACAGGTACAGTTATTCCAGCGGCTGCTTTGATTTGTCTACATGGCACCTCTAAATAGTACTAAACGCCATAGACATATCGCATACATACAGGTTAATGACATGCACCCTCAGTATTCATTTTCTGACATCACAAAAGGAGGCATGTCAGATAAGGCTTTGTTTATATGGGGGTGCAAATTTGGGGTGCTATAACTTTTTAACCAGAGGGAAGCGCTTAGAATTTTTAATGCCCCTCAACAGTAGAGCAGATCTACTATTATATATGTTTGAGGGAGCTGGGTGTGTGACAGTAGGCAACTGCTCTCTAAGCCTTTGGCCATCAAAATTCTGGATACGCTGCGGATTTCAGGGATTTCAAGAGTGACAGGGAAGCAGCATAAAACCACCCTCTATGCTGATGATTTGTTACTATTTGCTGCCAGTCCTAGGGAGTCTATGTCAGCTTTACTTGACATTATCACGGAGTCTGCCAACTTTTCTGGCTATAAACTGAACTTGCACAGATCCAAGCTAATAATTATAGAGAAACCCCAATAAGCTGGGGGAGACACACATGGGGCCTGCAGGTGGTAGGAGGATCTGTTACATGCTGTATCTGGGAATCAAGGTGGGGAGGGATCTGAGCAGTTTGTGCACCCTTAACTTTAAACCACTGATTGCCAGTGTACTGGTGGATTTAGAGCATTGGAGGGCTTTGTCCATATCTTGATTGGGATGCATTAATTTTCTCAAAATGAACATTCTGCCACGATAGCAAATGGGCAGGAAGGAGGGATGGAAGAACAATAGTAGAATAATCAAAACTGCCATCACAGAGGCAACAAGCCTTTGTGTGAAGCAAATAAACAAAACAAAACAATGTAAGAAACCACTATGGTTCTCAAAGGAGGTGGCAGGGAAGGTTAGAGAGAAAAAGAAAGCATTCAGTAAGTACAAGTAATCACAGAAGGAGCAGGACAGAGAATGTTATCAATTAAAGCAAAAGGAAGCAGGGAATGCAGTCAGAACAGCAAAGGCCCAAACCAAGGAAAAGATAGCCAACTCAGTCAAGAAGGGGGATAAAACCTTTTATAGGTACATCAGGGAGCGAAGGAAGACCAAGGGAGGGATAATGAGGCTTAATAAAGGGGAGGGAGTGGACAGAGGGTGACTGTGAAAAGGCAGAGATACTAAACAAATATTTTTGCTCAGTATTCATAAATGAAGAGAGGGAAGTACTGAAACCAAACAACAGAAACACTCTAGATATGGGGGTTGATACCAGCCCATTCACTGAAGAAAGGGTTCTGAAAGAACTCTTAAAACTGAAGGTGGACAAAGCAATGGGGCCTGATGGGATTCATCTTAGAATCCTAAAAGAACTAAGGGTAGAACTAGTGATACCACTGACTACCCTCTTTAACAAATCATGGGAGGATGGGGTGGTACCTGAGGACTGGAGGAGGGCAGATGTGATTCCACTTCACAAAAGTGGGAGCAGGGCAGAAGCAGGAAACTACAGACCTGTTAGTTTAACCTCAGTGATTGGGAAAATGATAGAATCACTTCTGAAGGAAAGAATTGTTGAGTACCTAGAGGCCAGAGGGGTACAGGACCCAAGGCAATATGGATTCACAGCGGGAAGATCATTTCAGACAAATCTAATAGATTTCTTTGACTGGGTGACCAAAGTAATAGATCAAGGAGGGGCTGTGGACATAGCCTACCTAGACTTTAGTAAGGCATTTGACACAGTCCCACACAAAAGATTAATATACAAGCTGCCCAGTCTGGGAGTGGGTCCCAAGATAGTACCCTGGGTAAAGAATTGGCTGGAGAATAGGACACAGAGGGTAATAGTAAATGGAGTCCACTCTGAAGAAAGCGGGGTTACTATTGGGGTACCACAGGGTTCAGTACTAGGACTGGCCCTCTTTAGTGTCTTTATAAGTGACATTACAGAGGGATTGGAAGGAAAAGTATGCCTCTTTGCAGATGACACAATGATCTGCAAGAGTTGATACACAAGATGGGGTGGAAAGAATGAGAAGGGACTTGACAAGGCTGGAGGAATGGTCAAATGTATGGCAGCTTAGATTCAATGCTAAGAAGTGCAAAGTAAGGCACCTGGGAAATAAAAACCCAGGGGAAGAGTACACAATGGGGGGTGAGATACTAACAACAAAAATAGAAAGGGACCTGGGAGTAGTCATATCAAATGACCTAAAGGTGGGCAAGCAAGGTGAGAGGGCAGTAAGGAGAACTGGGGAGATACTGGGATGCATAGGGAGAGGCATCACCAGTAGAAAACAGGAAGTTGTTATCCCTCTGTACAGACAGCTGGTGAGACCTCATCTGGAGTACTGCGTACAGTTCTGGAGACCAATCTCCGCGAAGATATAGACAGGATGGAGGCAGTCCAGAGGAGGGCAACTAAAATGATGCAGGGTCTGCACCAGAAGACATATGAAGAGAGACTTAAGGAGCTTAATATGTATAGCCTCGAGGAAAGGAGGGAGAGGGGAGACATGACAGAAACTTTCAAGTAACTCAAGGGAATCAACAAAGTCCAAGAGGGTAGCATCTTTCAGAAAAAGAGGTGTGCAAGAACAAGGGGGCACAATTTGAAGATTGAGTGGGGACGGCTCAGAGGTAATGTGAGGAAGTATTTTTTCACAGAGAGGGTTGTAGATGCAGAGAACAGCCTTCCTGAGGAGGTTGTGGAGTCAAAAACAGTGGTGGATTTCAAGAATGCATGGAACAGTCATATGGCAATTCTAGGAGGTGGGGGTAGGAAGAAGTAGGCTGTTAGTTAACTAGGATCTGCAGCTTATCCATTAGGTAGGGAAATGGGCAGACTGGGTGGGCCAAGCGGTCCTTATCTGCCGTCAAATTCTATGTTTCTATGTAGTTGTTGTATGTGATACAGATGTTGCCCATTGGGCCTGCCAGAGAGGATTTCAAGCAGCTGGACAAGGGGTTCACTCATTTCTTCTGGCAGGGGAAGAGGCCCAAATTGAGCTTGTAAAGGCTGAAAAGTGGTGTGGAGCATGGAGGCCTCAATTTCCCAGACATAGAGGGATATTATCTGCCCATTCAACATAGATATGTCCAGGACTTGGTTAACAGGGGTGAGGCTGTACTTTGGTTAGAGCTAGAAGAAGAAGGATATAAGGGGTGGCAATCAGTATACCAGGCCCCTAGGCGTAAACATGCCTACCATCACATTGAGGCCCCTAATCCTCTGACATGATAAGTACTGGTGGCCTGGGAGGCCACAAGGAAGAAAAGAGGAGAGGAACAGGAGAGGACAAGACTTTACTTGTGCCAGTGGCCAATAACCAGAAATTTCTGCCAGGGCTACAGGATAGAGATTTTAAGGGCTGTGAGGACCGGGGAATTCACTGGCTAGGGGATTTGCACTCAGGGGAAGGTCTCTGGCTATTTGGTGGGCTACAGGAAAAGCCAAACCTCCCACAGTCCCACTGTCACAGATATATTCAGGTGAGAGCATTTAGTAGATGTATGGGATGGGAACCTGTAGGGGCCTCACAGCTGTTGCAGTGAAACAAGTTACATACCAAGCCACAGTATCTGCTAAAGGGATGATTGCTAAACTGGTCAAACAGGACAGAACATTTGTCCAGAACCTCTGTAGTAAGGTCAAAGGTCAGTAGGAGAGGGATTTGGGGAAGCTATTTCGGATTAGAGCTGGGGCACAATACTGTGGCTCTATATGGGACTTCTTATTTGTAACAGGGCCAAGGAATTGCAATATGAGTTCATTCACAGATAATTGTATTGCCCACCTAGCATTGTCCACAAATTCAACCCCACTGTGTTGACACAATGTGGGAGATGCAAGGCAGCTCTGGGCATGTATAAACATTACTTCTGGGACTATGGCATGCTGAAGCCATTGAGGGAGGGCACAAGAACTTACTATGCTGCTAAACAGTCAGTTTCCTTGAATACCCCTCTCCTTATTGATATGCATGGAAGACTGGGGGGAAGAGGGATGGGAACCCTTTCCTAGGTGGTTCAGGATAGGTACTGGTCACTTTAGCATATCAATGTATACAGAATACATGATTGTCCTGTATCACCCCAACCTTAATGCAGTGGAAGACATTAGTACTGAAATACCTACCATGAGAAGGGTTGACCTATGTCTTCAGAGGCAGGGAGGAGCTCTTCGCTAAAAGCTGAGGGAAATATCTGGACTCCCTGTCACAGGCAGAGTCAGTCATAGTACAAAGTGGCCTGATAGACGAGTTCTGGTTTAGACACACCTCTGGACTGACACACCTGATAAAACATGTGTATTGTACAGATGAAAATGGGCAAGCAGAGACAGCACCCAGACCAAGGACCAATTTAAAAGGCTTTATTCCAAACAGAGTGCAAGTGCAGAAACTCAGCTGGCTCACATGCCATTCTGCTAAGCAGGCTGCTAGTAAAAAAAAACTCTTCTGTTTCGCTCAGCAGCAACATGGCGGCCGACCTTTAAGATCGCTCTCCGCTATATAACAGAAATTGAGCTAGAAGTCTGTTTTTCATCCAACTTATCGAGCTTTCAATAGTATAGATAAATATCTGAGACATTCTGGTACACGATGGGGCCAAAAAAGACTAGAAACATGCTTCCCAAAGCCTGGATGTCTTTCTTTCATCAGCGGGGTCCTCCAAGGGTTCTGGGCCAAGTGGTCCAGGTGGAGTCATGGCACCTGAGCTGCCGACAGCACAGATACTGGCCATGTTGACAAAAATTCGGGCCACCATGGAAGACACCAACAAGTGCCTGACTGCCATGGAGACTAAGCTCCTAGAAAACAAGACTAAGATCCAAGAAAATATTGGGGGGCCATAAAATAATTCACCGAGGTGAACACTCAGCAAACCGAATGCAACCTGGCCTATGTAAGGGACCTTACCTTCCTGAAAACTAAGGCTGAGGCTTTAGAAAATGCCCAAAGGCAAGCAAATGTTCAAATTGTGGGGTTCCCACCCTGAAAGGCAGGCAAAGAAGGGATCCTTACTGTAGTGAACCGAATGATCTTCCACGACCTTAAACCTCTGCCACAGGACATGGACGTCAAGGTGACTAACGTTTCTGCAATCCCCCAAGGCCCCATCTATGAGGAGATCCAAGGCAGAAGCCTTTAACTGCTATTGCCACACTTTCACCTGTTATGGCACGGATACTGTTGCTTCATGCTGCAAGACCCAGAGGGAAGATTGTATGGGGGAGGGGAGCCATTTGGCTTTCTTTCCAGATCTCTTGGCTGAGACCCAGACCAAAAAGAAGGAGCTCCAGAAAGTCAAAAAATAGCTCCTGCAAAATGAGATCGAAGTGCAGCTCAATTTTGCAGCGCAGCAGCAGATCCGCTACAGATCTCAAACTCATATCTTTGTTGACCCCATTTCAGCAGCTGCCTTTTCAGAAAAAATAATTGGGCAACTGAATCCTTTGGTGGTGGACTCAGACAAAGAAGAGTGAATAAACTATCTGGACTCTTTCCATGTCTTATGCTGATTTCAGGAGCTGATTTTAGTCTGTAAGATACTGTATCCCGAATATGGTTTGGCTGGTGCCTGTTGCACCTTTATTTACATTTTAGCCAAATGTTTCTGCTCCATATACTAAGTTTAGCTTTGTCTAAGTGATCTGTGGCCACTGTATGAGTAGTCTTATTTTATTTGTGAGAAGTTTCACCACTCAGTTTGTGACTGCTTAATAATGTTATATGTCTATATCCTGTTACCTCACAGGGTAGATTTTCTGTCCATATACTGTGGGGATGCTCAGCAACTTAACTGAGCCCAGACTTTCTTACATAATATTCATCTCTTTGCACTGTACCAGTCATCCCTCCCACATACATGCAGTCCTTCAAGGGACCTAATATTCTGGTGTGTTTGGCTACTGAAAATGCTTAAGGTGAGAGTGCTAATTATCTACAGAATAATCAGTTCAGACTTTACTCCTTATATTCAGCCACCTGGCAGTTCCTCATACTGCATGGATTTGATGTTCTTATGTTATTAAGTCTTCTATGTACCCGTACATTCAGTCTGAGGGTCTATGTACCTTTGACAGGGCTGAATAAGGCCCTGCCCCGTTGATAATGCACAAAGAGTTTAAACGCAAGGGTCTGTTCTATCCTCTCCTTTTCTGACTCTTCTCTGTCTGGTTGCGCAACCAAATTTTCATGTGAAACCTAGGAACTGATTACTCCAACAGTTTTGCAGTTTGCCACTGCTTGCTATCTCTCTGCCCTCACTTGCACTTAAAGATCCCTCTGGACTGATTTCCAAAGGCTCCACATCAATTCACAATACAGACATAGGTAACATAGTAGACAATAGGATACAGGATACAGGATGATGGTGTTCTTCACAGACTGGGTGGTGGATGAATAGTATAGACTGCTCAGAGAGGTTGTTGAAGCCAAGACTGTGTCGGGGTTTACACGTGGTTGGGATTAATGTGAGAAAATAGTTGGACACACAGACAAAAGAGGGGAAGGGATACCTGGGGAAGGGGGGACGATCATTCACTCAGGCCATCAGATCTCTGTCTGGCATTAGGCAGAGCATGGAGCTAGTCAGGGAAATGAGCAGACTGCAAGGACCGCTGGGTCTTTTTCTGCCACACTGTCTATGTTTCTACGCCTGAATAGTCCTATAGGGTAAGACTGGTCACTTTCTTATAGGGAAACAGTGACATCACAGCCTTGCTGTACTGTTGTTCTGATGTCAGGACACTGCTTTGCCATTATTCTGGTATCAAACTGATGGTACAAAAGTTTTGGTCAGGTGAACATTTCAACCATCAGTTTTCCCAAGCACATGGTGTAACAAGCATTTTCTTCTTTAATGTGACCAGTACTACACTATATATACAATAATGTATGGACAACTGTGCAATACACAGTTTTTTTTTAAACTTTTTATTTATATCATTTTATATATAAGCATAGAACACATAAATCCTGAATGGGTATGTGATACAGTAATAAATCACATGACATTACTGAGGATGATGACTACCAATTCTATTGGTACAGCATTGAGGGGTGTATATAAATTGAGTTTAAGAGAGTAATTATAAACGTAGACATTTCAGGAGCTATAATGCAGCCAATGCTCCATTGTTAAGATCCAAATATAATGGTAACAAGTACAGTGTAATCAACCCAATAGGTCCTATAAAAGTATCGGCAATATATAAATAAAGATTGCTCCTCCTAGAGCTCCCTGAAGCCCATCCTAAATCGTCATGGTGCTGCCTAATATAAACGTGAGCCTCCAAGAGAATTAGCAATAATAAATGTTTAATTACAAAAAGCGATGGAAACTAACCTTCATGTTCAAAAAAATCACACTGTGCTACACAGGCCTAGAGACCTGCTCTTACCTGTTTCACCAGTGGCACTTCCCAAACGTGAAGGGGATTCTGAATTTAATCAGAGGTCTCTCAAGGCATTTCAGTGTAACAAGGAAGCAAATATAAGTAGTCAAGAAGGTAGACAGCACACAACTTAATAGTAACAAGAACAATAAATTAAATTGTTTAATCTCCCCTTAACCTCCAGAAAAGACGGTGAGGATTCAAAGGGGTAATCCAGATGCCATCTTAGTATTTGGTTAATTAAATTTGCCTCACATCATCCTGGGAACAAGCAACACATTTTATATATGGAAAAAGTCCACACTGTAGTAATGAAGTCCAATAACTAGTTAGTAAAAAAAGAAAGAAATAGACTTTCCCATAACCCATCAAGCAAAAACCTATAGTTTAAATTAAAGTCCCAGTAATAATATGGAAGAATCTAATCAGTCCAAGACAAAAGTCTTTACACTTAGTAGATTCGATAGGTTACAGGTTCAGTCCCCATCCGATTCCTCTTTGAGATGATTCTCTTGATTCCTTTTTGCGGCAATCCTCTCCACACAGGTGCCCGTCTGTAAACTTGTACTGTCTGTGGCCCTCTGTAAAACATACAAGTCTTTGTTTAACGCTATCAAAAGTATTGCGTCTGGTCTGGGTAACATAAGAAATATCCAGGAAAAAGAGAATATGCTCCTCATTTTGAAAGCGCCCAAAATTAGATCCCGCTCTGTGATGGATGCAAGAGTAAGTAGAACAGTACGAGGGTTATCCATGTTGGTGCTGGGCCTTCAAGGGGTGATCCGCTAGGCATAAGTTATTTTAAAGTCAGTTAGGCCTGTTAGCTCCGACAACCATGGTCCAGGAAAATGGGTCAGGCTCTCTCATTCTGTTCCTTCTGGGAGACCCAAAATGCGGACATTAGCCTCCTGAACAACATTTTCAAGTTGTTAGACTCAGCTCCACAATGCTACCTGTTCCCTAAGCCAGGTGGCTGTAGCCGCGAGGGCCTATCCTGCGGCGGCCTCCGCACTTTTAGAAATCTCCTCCACAGCATCAAGGCGGGTATCAATGACTGAAAACCATTGGGAGAAAACATCCAAATTCTGTTCAGTTTATTGCACAGTCTTAGTAAGAGCATTGACTGATTGCTGGAGGGAGATCATAGAGGCAGAATTAGGTTCTACACTCATGGATGGGGAAAAGTTGTCCACATGGTCAGGTTGTTTGGTAGCTGGAGTGTGCGGCTGGAAAAAGTCTTGCTTATTCAGTTTAGCACAATCCATTGCCATTTAATTTTGATATCCAGAGGCATAGCAGATGGTCCTCTATCAAATAGAGTACTTCTCCAACCACATTTAATCCAACAGTTGGTGTTTTTAACCAATATAAAGGACTTCAATCAGGAGCTCCAGAAAATAGCTGCTGCTGGCTAGGCTGCTAGCTCTGCCCCTCCATACACATTTTTTATGATAATTACTGGTCCAAATACCTTGGTCCAGCTGGAGGAGATGCCAGTTGGTTGGAATGGTGCATTGCCACACCTCAGCATCACATGCCTGCGCTCAGTCCTACTTTGCATCTCCAAGGAAGTGGGAAGAAAACTAGGAGAAAATGGCCAGCAATGCACGAGATGAATAGCCACTACTACTGCTACTATCAGATCCTGACATGACAACTCCCACCTGTCCCCCAGAACTGAGGTGTTTGTTGGGGAGCCTGGGCAACTCCCTACAGCTCCACCTCAGATAGGGAAGTCTCAGGTAAGAGGCGGCAAGATAAGCGGCAGAGAAGGCATGAGTGGGACAGGATGTTGGTGCATAGGTGCAGATAAAGGCAGCAGTGTAAGGGGGATAAATATAAATTAAAAAAGAGAGGGGTGGTGGCATTTTGGTAGGCTACAAAAGTCATCTGAATTTACTGATGCTAAATTATAATCCACCATTTCCAATCTTCCTGTGAAGTGTAACATTCTGTACTCCTTCTGGGTAATGTGAAAATAAAACTTAATTTTGTCTGTGTCAAAACACTCCCCTCCCCCCAACTTGTGGCCTGTCTGCAGTGGTGCAGCCAGGTTTTGGAGCCAGGGACATGATGACAGTCAGCCAGGGGCACCAAGATGGCAGCATGCGATTGAAAATTTGCAAACATGATGCAGTGTACTGCATAACCAGTGTTTTTTTATAATGGGTAATGCAGTAAACATTTAATACTTCTCTGGAAACTTTGAAGAACTGTATTTAACACACACAGCTTAACTGATGATCCCATTGGTGCTGAGACATAACATGTGTATGAAGAGACTGCCAGTGCTGGCTCCATGTCCCCGAGCAGTGAAACACCCCCTCAACATGCTGGCAACCAGAGTTTGTCACCCACCCCCAAGATATTGTGAGAGGAGTCCAGTGGGGAGGGTAAGGGGTGTCCGCATGAACACTCTCCTCCCCAGGAAAGAGGCACTGGCAAGTACCACTCCTAGAGTGGCTCCTGGTGTTGGCCCAGTGGAAGCACACTCAACAGAGTGGGTGAGGACATGCTGCTGTATGCCCTTGCAGGTCACTGTGACATGTAGCCATAAATAGGAGATAATCAGAGAGATGACAGAACACAGAAAATGGCCTGCTTTGGTACACTATATGATGGCCCTTTGTGTTCCTCCCACAACACCTGACCACTCAGCGCACTGTCCTTGCTCCCCAGTCATCACTCCTGATGTCATAGGCATGTCCTTCCTGGTGGCAGCACGGAGGCCCTCATCAGGGTTAAACCAAAACCAGGGAGGTGATGGAGGGTCATGAGGAGCCTGGAGGTAAGAGATAGCAGTCAGGGGGCAGAGAGAGCACTTGAGGGGCATGAAGGGGTAATGGAAGGAGCAAAACATTTTAGGTTCAATGGATGCTTATCAGATGAGGCATATGTGTTTTTTTCTTTTTTGTTTGTTTGTTTTATTCTTTGGTAACTGGGTAAAGCCCACTAGGCACAAGTGACTGTTTTCAGGGGCGACCCAGGAGCATTAGGGAGGTTAAGTGACTTGCTTAGAGTCCCAAAGTATGCAAGTGGAGGCTGTGGGAATCAAACCCAGGTCTGCTGGATGCACCAAGCTGATTCACAGCTTGTTACCCTAACCTCTAGACTATACTGTCAGCCCCAGTCTTACCATTGCCAACCATTATCTTCCTTCCCTGCTGGACTGTAGTGGTGGACTATTTGGGAAAGTTCATGAAAAGGGGTTACCAAAGTGTGACATGAGGGTCAATTTTTCAAATCCGCAATACATCAATCTTAATAAGCTTGTCAAGACAATGTGACCAAAAGTGAAAAAGGGACCAGATAGTGAGATAACTCCCTAGCAGAGATTTGAGAAAAAGCCTTTAGTGTTGCACATGTAACAGTGGACACCAAACGTTGCATGTATAACAGTGGGCACAACAGGTGTTTAACTTGGGGGGGGGGGGGGGGGGCTTTACTTTTCGTTACTTTATTGTACTTAGCATTTCAATACACTGATCCAAGAGTGAAAAAGTGACTATGTTGTGGGATAACTCCATATCAGACTTGAGGAAAAAAGTATCTTCAGTGTTGCATGTGTAACAATGGACACCACACAAATATTTAAGATTAAAAAAAGAAAGCACTGCCTCTCTCACCAAAGTCCTGCAGTACTTTTAAGACCCCATCCCAAAAGAAAATCACCCATTCAAAAAAAGCAAGATGCTTTTGCTGAAATTTTGGAGAACACGTGAAAAATGCAATTTGCTTGGACACCACAGTTGCATGCATCAGGCAAAACTTGGAGTGAACCAGAAATTTTATATTCATTGCAAAATTAGGGTGAAAATGTCTTGGTTAACAAAAGGCAACAGCAGAGGCAATTTTCAACAAAACTTTACTAAAGAGCAATTAAAATATATGCTGCATAGAAGCAGTGGAATGAGCCAACTCGGTGGCAATGAAGGTTGAGTGGCTGGTTACTACACTTCATGCCATGCTGGTGACCTGGGTTCGGGAATGAACACAGGGTGCCTGGGGTCAGCTGGGGTGAGAGAGGATCAAGTGTCCAGAGGACTGCTCTCCTCTCTCTCTCTCAGGGAGGGGGGTTTGTCGTCCCACTCGTTGACTGCCCTCTGGCATCAGTCAGGGGCAGTATGGGTTGGGAGACACATACTGATACCCTTGCATTGGTAGGGGAGGCTGGGCGGGGATCAAATGGTGGAAAAAGAGCCTGGGAGGTTCCATGATGGCCTGCCACATCCTGAGGGCTGCCCCCAGTTTCTGGATTGGGTCTCGAGGGGGGAGTGGAGGGTGGGAGAGAAGCCAGCACCCTCCTCCCTGGCCCTGCCATGGGGGGGTAAGCCACAGGGGAATTTCTGGGGGTCAGCAGGAGTGGGAGCATGCAGGACCAGAGAGTGAGTCCCTCCGCAAGAAGGGCCACAGCCGCCTGCCAGGGCTCCAGACGGAAAAACAAATAATAGAAAAAAAAAAAGAAGCAGTGGAATGTTCTGTGGTTGTGCATATCATATTTTGTTAGGAAAAAAATCTGTGACATTTTTGAACTGGACATTGAATAAAAACAAAATGGGTGCACCTGGGTTTCTCAAACTATAAAATATATCTGTACTTGTGGCTACCTTTTAAATTCACTTATCATGACTGCAGTAGCTGTTGTTAATTTT
Organism: Neoceratodus forsteri; assembly: GCA_016271365.2. Taxonomy (NCBI): domain Eukaryota; kingdom Metazoa; phylum Chordata; order Ceratodontiformes; family Ceratodontidae; genus Neoceratodus; species Neoceratodus forsteri. Next base: position 193,815,206 of record CM028129.1, read on the forward strand.
TTTAAATCAATGTACAAAATGTTTGGCACATTGGTATCCCCATTTCATGGATTTACCCTTTTGCCTCACTTGTGGAGAAAGACCTCTCTGGGCTAACAACAGTACCTCACCACTGTATAGGGCAATTTGCTTTTAAATGGTGACAGAAGGGTCCACCACTGTAAAATCTGTTGGGACCTAAAGTGACTCTTGTTAGGTGCGACATTCAAATTTCTGTTGGGTAGCTCCTCTTTAAAATCCTAGCAGCAGGCTCACCAATTTCCTTAGCTAAAGCCACATGACATACTTCTGACTCTTAGACCTTATTTATTTTATGTATTTGACAACCAGGTAGGTACACTGGTCCCAGGGACCATTTTCAGGAAAAACCCGGGGCCATCTAGGTAGCACATTGAGTACAAGAAATGCAATACATGAGGTTCAGCATACCATATATAGGTAACTATAATACACTTAGAGGAGATACTTGTAGTCCGGCAGTTCAGACAGATAATTGGTACAACAGAGTCAACATATAAGTGAAATAACATACAAGTGAAAGTGATACACCCAGTCCGACAGTACACGCAAAATAAATTCCCTGCAAATACAAATAGTCAGTTACAGTAACTATTCCTATCTGCAGAACCCAGATAGGACAACACTCCTTTCATCTTGTGACGCCAAAGTTGTGGAACTCACTATCACTGCATTTAAGAGAACCTAAAAATCTCTGATCTTTTTGGCCCTGTACACACTATACTTTTTAGAATGTTTTAAATGGTTTAAAATGTTTTAAAAAGTCGAAACACGGTTTGCATCCACACCTAACACGGTTTGAAACCATGTTTTAAAAACTATGCTCAACCCCTGCAAGGGACCTAGGCTTAAAACCAGTTTTAAACACAGTTTCAAACCAAAAACGTTTTACCTTGTAGTGCAGACAGGTGAACACATGCAACTGAGTGAAAACTGTACAGTGCAGCCACAGAACCGTTCTCAAAAACATCACTGGACCTGTCATGTGGGACGCATCTTTACCGAATTACAACACGGTGACTACCAGTGCGGACCGGTGATCATGGTGAGTTTGAAACCCCTTTTCAGAACTGTTTCAAAATCATTACTTCAGTGTGTACATAGCCTTAGAAACACTCTTAAAAGACTCTTATTTGAGCAATGCAGATTTACAAAATGGGTACTAAGAATCCTGCATCCTGATTGGCTGAAATGTGTTCCTGCCCATTGGAGTGAGACAGCATAATCAATGCATACAAAAAAACTCAGTAGCAATTGTTATGTTTAGTAGCATCTAGGTTTCCAGGTGCCAGGTTTCGGATTGTAATCTGATTGTGTTTACATGTGCCACATTATTCAATTACTGCAGAATCAAATGCTCAGTTATCAAGTTGTCTGGTGCGTGTAAACAGGCCAGAATGCACAAAAAGAAATGTGCAAACTAATATTTTGCCATTCCACATGTATGGAGAATTGGTACAGTGCACCAGTCCCATTTTACAAGTAACCATACTAACCAGCTACCAAAAATTAGGGGATTGGTGCATTTGTATAGATGCATTTCAGTTCCAGTTCAGTTCCTGGAGCATTGATATCAGCATTTATAAATACAGAATTTGTTGGCAGGAAAAGACTGGCCCACCCAGTCTGCCCAGATGGTCCCTGCTTAGTCTGTCTCCACAGACCCTAATCTTGTCTGTTTACCAGTATTCCACTATGTCTATCCCACACATGCTTGAAGCCCCTTACCATTTTCCCCTCCACCACCGCCGCTGGCAGTGTGTTCCATGCATCTATCACTCTTTCAATGAAGTAGTACTTCCTCACATCCCTTGTTAACTCCCCCCCCCCAGCTTCATTAAATGCCCTCTGGTCCTGGTGCTGTTCCTCATTCGAAAGAGACTCCCCATAGAAACACAGAGGTTGACAGCAGATAAGGACCATAAGGCCCATCCAGTCTGCTCATTTTTTCTACCTTATGAATGTGCCATAGACCCTTACTCTGTCAAATGCCTATTTATTCATACCCATCTGTATTGCTCCCTTATGCCTATCCCATGCCTGTTTGAAGCCCTGCACTGTATTCATATCCACCACGTCCTGAGGTAGGCCATTCCATGCATCCACCACCCTTTCTGTGAAAAAGAACTTCCTCACATTGTCCCTTAATTGGCCTCCCTCTAATCTCATGCTGTGGCTTGTCCTGCTATTTTTTTATATTGAAACATGTTAGGCTCTTTCACCTTGTTAATGCCCTTAAGGTGTTTGAATGTTTCGATCATTTGTTTGCTGTTTTTTCCCCCACTACGTGAGAGGTGGTGGGGGTGACTTTTATTGAACATTGAACTGGAGTGGTGAGAGGACTCTAGTTTATTACACTTTCTTCTCTCCTCTGCGTGGGAGGCAGCGGAGGCGACTGTTTGGACAATTTAGCACTGGAGTTGTGAGAGAACCCCAGCGTAACATACTTAGTTTATTTGTTATTTTGTTTATTATTTAGTTTATTTGTTATTTTGTTTATTATTTAAAGACTTATTTGGAGTTTTTATTTTATTTTATTAGTTGGTAATTTTAGGAGAAGGCTGGAATTTTATGAGGTGGGGTAATATGGGATATTGTTGATAGATGATGTGCTGGCCTATTGCCCTCCCGGTCAGGCACTATTCTCCTGCCGAACTCCGGGACCTCCATCCCTTTTATCCTCCTCCTCCTTTGCCTGCAGAGGTTTATAAAAAAATGCAGTGCTTTGGGTACTGTTAGTAGAAAGAGGGTGTGGGCTGGGGGCTCCGGACTTTGGGGGAAGGGGAGCAGGGCGGCTGTATCGGGGTTGTGAGGTCCAGGAGAAGCCCTGGGGTGAAATGGTTTCTAGATTGTGGCTCACCATGTCTGGTTTCCATACTCAAGAGCTCCTGCAATTCTGGGCATTTAATTTGGTCAGCCCCAAAACCCTGCCCGACTCGAGTGGTGTTATGCAATGCCAGGTCTATTAGAAATAAGACAGCAATTATTGCTGATCTTGCTGGGACAGTAGACCTGGCTTGTATCACCGAAACCTGGCTTGACGACAATTCGGGTCCCATTTTGGAAGTGGCGGTCCCAGCCGGGTTTTCAGTGATACACCACTCGAGATCGGACCGCAGAGGCGGAGGGGTGGCTCTCTGTTTTATGTTGGAATTGGGCCTCACTGGTGTACCAGTAGATGAGTTCACCGTAGTAGCAGGTGTGGGCTGCAGGGTCATTCTCATCTACCGTCCACAAGGGGGTGAGAAATTGTTCCTGCAGGAAGTGCCAGACTTCATCGTCGATGCAGCATTGGAGTCGCCCAGGCTGATGGTCCTGGGCGACTTCAATGTCTGGGTCGATGATGAACTCTCACAGTTTGGACAAGACTTCCTCCAACTTATGTCATCACTGGGGTTCACACAGGTAGTTGCCTCTGCTACTCATAATCACAGTCACTCACTTGACCTGGTCGTCCTCCTGGGGGTCAAGGCCTGCAATATGGTGGTGAAGCCAGACATTTAGTCCGATCACTACACCGTGAGATTCAATCTCCAGCCCCTCCCTTATAGGCCTGTCCCTGTGGAGATGGTTAGATACCGCCCATCGAGGGGTGTAACCTCAGAGGGTCTTATGGAGGTGTTAAACCTATCAGGATTTTTGATGGCCAGCGAGGATCCAGAGAATCTAGTTTTGGCCTATAACAAGGCTATCACTGAGACTCTGGATGTTATCGCCCCATTCCGTGTTCGTCCCCTCTCTCTCTGCCCTCGGTACCCCTGTTTTGTTTTATTTTAAACTTTATTTTTTCATTTTATCATATACAAGACATGAATATTGCATATAGCAGACAGTCCAATATGCTATTAGCATTAATCAGTGGAAAGAACAAATGAACTTCCCATAATATAAGTATGTCCATGCATCTACCATATAGAGATACCACATTAGGGAGAACCTGAAATAGTTACAAACATGAAAGAAATCAACATTATGTGCTGACTAATAAGCGCATGAGCTGCATGGCTAATCGGATGTGATTAAACTGTCCAGCAATTCCAGTCCATATAGGAAGCATTGCCCCTGAAAGGAACAGTTGGTGCCATGTTTTAAACCGCAATGCGAAATATTCTGTACTCTAACAAATAGCAGCACTATTTTGAAACACAGTTGAAGGGAACAGATCTGCCCACCACCCTCTCAATCAAGTCCCCTCTGAACAGCAAAAGAAGTCTCCCACTGCAGCAAAATGAAATCATTTAGCTCAAGCTCTGAATGGTAGTAAAGTACAATATTGCACAATAAAAATCAGAAAGACTAAAAGTCTCAAGTCTGCTATGAAGATACAAAAGCTAAGCTCATAAATTTCTTCAACCAACATTTAGGGAGCTACATTTTTAATGTTAAACATACTGTTACCCCCATAAAGAAGTGTTCAGAGTCCAGGGGAATGTTAATTAAGTTGTTGCCTCGTCGTCCTCCTCGTCGGAATCTGCCGTGTGCCTTCTAGATTCAGTAGCCCTCCAGTCCACCCATTTGCCGGCCTAAATAGGATCCAAGAAAATGTACATTTTACTGCCAAACACAATCTGAAGCCAAGCAGAAAATATAATGGTATGCGTCACTCCCAGGTCTCGTAGGGCCCGCTTCACCCCCTCAAATATCTTGTGAGGTTGTCTCATCACATAGCTGATGTCTGGGAATATGTGAACTTATTGATCTCCTTGGAAGAAGGGTGCTGCTCTACGGGCATATTTCAAGATTCTATCTCATGCTGCGACCCCCTAAGTGACCAACATCAAGGTGCGGGGTAAGTCTTGGTTCTGCATACGACCTCAGGGACTTACTCTGTAACTTTTCCGAATCTCCCAATTTGTGTCTGGTGTCTCTGGGTAGAGTTTTTTGGTGAGCCATTCTTTTATGTTAAAGATTGGGTGGTCCCTTTCCAAGCCTTTAGGGGAGCCCAACTATCCGAATGTTAGCCGCTCAGGCTTGATTTTCAAGGGCTTCCAGCTGTGCCCTCAGGTGCGGACTTTCTTTCATCAGCAGCGTGGTTGCACCAGAGGACATTTCAGCCTGCTTGCGCACATCTTGGGGGTTGCCCTTGAAGCCATCTACTGCTTTTTCCAAAATAAGGACCCTACCATTAAAATCGTCTACCTTTTGGTTGAGGGTGGACACAGAGGCTATCAGGGATTGCAACTTGTGTCCCAGGGTGGCGATGGTCTCACCCGACTCAGGCCTGGCTTCAGTCAATATGGTGGTTTCCAAACTCCCTGCTCCTCCAGAAACTTTGTTTTTTCCAAATCCTCCAGATCCCTTTTCTTTCTTAGGGTTGCCCATTCTTAACAATTTTAGGGCATTCTTCCCGATGATGAGATCAAAAAGTTGTTTTGGAGGCTTCAAAAGGGTGGATTTAGACAAATTATCCCTTCACTGCTGAGAGCTGATAAAAGTTGCTGCTCAGGCTCCACAGCACCCCCCTGGTCCCCCTGGTTTGATGGGACCTTGAGGGAGTTGAGTCGGGTGGGTCGAAGGCTAGAGCATCGCTGGTGGAAGACAGCCTTTGATGTTGACCACCTTAGATTGATGGACCACTATCAAAATTACCAATCAGCAATCTCACATAAGAAGGCAGAGTTCCAGTCTGGTGAGATAGCTGCTGCTCAAAACTGACCTGCTCAGCTCTTTCGAACCATGGACAGGCTGTGCAACCCAGCCTGTCTACAGGTTCGAGGAGCATTTTCACAAGGTAAGTGTGATGAGTTTGCTCGCTTTTTTGCAGATAAGGTGGCTGACATCAGGGCTGAAATCTGTCCAACACCCTCTATGAGGGTTTGTGGTGACTGGTGTATGGTCACTTTCCCTCAGTCTTCTTGGATATCTTTCGACCGAATGGAGATAGGGGACATCATGCAGATTGTCCAGTAATTGTGGCCAACTTGCTGTAGTTTGGATCCGGGCCCTATACGCCTAGTATTACGGTGTTTGGAGATCATTGGCCTGGTCCTTGCAGAGATTGTCTGGTGCTCCTAAGATTCGGGAGAATTCCCTAGCTCCCTGAAAGAGGTGGTGATGACACCGCTTCTTAAGAAAGCTTCTTTGGACCCAGGCATCTGTGCAAACAACAGACCTATCTCTAACCTTCTTTTTGTTGGGAAGGTGATTGGGAAGGTAGTTGCGCTGCAACTGGAGAATCACCTTACCATCCATGATGTCTTCGATCCTCTCCAGTCAGGTTTCCGAAAGACACATAGTACCGAGACCGCTCTGGTTCGGGTGCTCAATGATCTCCTGATGGTGAGAGATCAGAAGCGCTGTTCCATCTTGGTGCTTTTGGGTCTCTCTTCAGCGCTTGATACTGTGGACCATGGGGTTCTGCTCCAGTGCCTGAGGTTCATCTGTGGACTGACTGGTCCAGTTCTTGGATGGTTTTATTCTTTCCTAGCCGGCAGGTCTCAGAGGGTGGTTTCAGGGATTTTTTCCTCTGAACCATTCTCTCTGCCACGCGGGGTACCTCAGGGCTCAATGCTGTCCCCCATGTTGTTTGCAGTGGATTTGCTGCACCTTGGAGACATTGTAAGATGAAATGGGCTGAGTTTTCACTGCTATGAAAATGATACACAGCTCTATCTGTCTTTTGCACCCGACCAGGATAGTGCGGTCTCGATGTTTAACAACTGTTTGATGGAAATCCATGACTGGAAGAAGTCCAGCTGGCTGAAATTGAATTGTGGGAAGACTGAGCTGTTAGTTGTAGATCTGGGGAAGCAAATAGAGAGTACGATGGTGGGGTTACCTTCCGGGCTTTGGCTCGATGGTGTACAGCTGCCCGCCTCTAAAAGGGTGCGTAATCTGGTGGTGGTATTTGATGATGGACTGACACCGTGGGAGCAGGTGTCGGCAGTCATCAAATCTTTTTACCATCTTAGGAACAGCGCCAGAATTAAGCACTTTGTTTCGTCCAATGATTTGCCCATGTTGATCCATGCTTTTGTGACCTCGCATCTGGACTACTGCAACTCCCTATATAAAGGGCTTCCGGGGGTTGGTGTCCACCACTTGCAGCTGGTGCAGAACGCTGTGGCATGGTTATTGACTGGGGCTTCATGCACCAGTCATATGACTCCCTTGCTGTGTGATCTGCACTGGCTGCCTATACACTGGCGGTCCACCCTTCAAGGTCAGTCTCCTGACCTATAAAGCCCTACATGGACTGCAACCGAATTACCTGCAAGAGCTCCTGGTTCCTTACACCCTGGGCCGACCTCTCCACTCAACTGACAAGGGGTTGTTAGAGGTTCCCAGGGTGTGGCTAAAGACATCTGGTGCCAGGGCTTTTATGTTCATGGTGCCATCCCTGTGGGACTCTCTACCTCATCAGATTAGAGAGTGTGGTACCATGGAGGGCTTCAAGACCAGTTTGAAGACTTATTTATTTAAACAGGCGTTCAATATTTGAACTTTTAGGTATGCTGAGGCTCTTGATTGAATCTGTTACATTATGTGATTTTAATGAATGGTTTGCTGATATTTGTATGTGAAGCACTTTGACACTGGAATTGCACTATACAAATAAAAATATTATTATTATTATTATATCACATCTCTCCCTCAAAAAGGTCCAGCTCCCCATATGATGCACAGGGGAAACGCCAGACCTCACCCAACTAACACACTGAAATCTGGCCAATGAGACTTGGCAAGGTTAGAGAAATGGTCAAATGTATGGCAGCTTAGATTCAGTGCTAAGAAGTGCAAGGTAATGCACCTGGGAAATAAAAACCCAGGGGAAGAGTACACAATGGGGGTGAGATACTAACAACAACAAAAATCGAAAGGGACCTGGGGGTAGTCATATCAGATGACCTAAAGGTGGGCAAGCAATGTGAGAAGGCAGTAAGGAGGGTTGGGGGATACTGGGATGCATAGGGGAGGCATCACCAGTAGAAAACAGGAAGTTGTTATCCCTCTGTACAGACAGCTGGTGAGACCCCATCTAGGTACTGCGTGCAGTTCTGAAACCCAGTCTCTGCAAAGACATAGACAGGATGGAAGCTGTCCAGAGGAGAGCAACTAAACGGTGCAGGGTCTGCACCGAAGACATATGAAGAGAGACTTAAGGAGCTTGATATGTATAGCCTCGAGGAAAGGAGGGAAAGGGGGACATGACAGAAACTTTCAAGTACCTCAAGATAATCAACAAAGTCCAAGAGGGTAGCATCTTTCAGAAAAAGAGGTGTGCAAGAACAAGGGGGCACAATTTGAAGATGGGGGGCAGCTCAGAGGTAATGTAAGGAAGTCTTTTTTCACAGAGAGGGTTGTGGATGCACAGAACGGCCTTCCGGAGGAGGTTGTGGAGTCAAAAACAGTGGTGGAATTCAAGCATGCATGGGACAGGCATAAGGCAATTCTAGGGGGTGGGGGTAGGAAGAAGTAGGCTGCTGGTTAACTAGGATCTGCAGCTTACCCATTAGGTAGGGAAATGGGCAGACTGGGTGCGCCAAGCGGTTCTTATCTGCCGTCAAATTCTATGTTTCTATGGAAAATCATGTACTCAAATGCTCGCAGTCTGGGAAACAAGATCCCAGACCTGCAGGCAATAATGACAGAGGCTAAACTGGACATAATAGCAATTAGCGAGACGTGGTTTACCAATAGCCACACTTGGGATACTTCAGTACCTGGCCATGTACTGTTCAGAAGAGACCGAGGTGCAAAAAGGGGGGTGGAGTGGCCTTGGATGTCAAGGAAAATATCAAAGCTACAGAAATTCAGAATACACATAAGGAGCCAGAAAAAATGTGGGTCACCCTGGAAACAGGAAACGGGACAGCCATAAGAACTGGGGTTGTCTACATGCCCCCAGACCAGGGGGAGGACACAGACACATTACTGTTAAAAGATATACAAAACATAACAGCTAAAGAGGAGGTTCTGATAATAGGAAACTTCAACATGCCAGATACAGATTGGTCAATACCAGCAGGAACATCTGCCAGAACTAGACACGTGGTGGATTCCCTGCAGGAGAAAGACCTCAAACAACTGGTACAACAACCCACAAGAGACAGGGCTATCCTAGATCTGGTACTGACTAACCGAGAAAGGATCACAGCTCTCCAGGTAGAAGGTCACCTGGGGCCAGTGACCATCACATGATATGGTTCAATTTAGCCACTACAACTAAATCATCCCATTCCAATGCAAAAATATGGGACTTCAGAGGAGCTGACTTTGATAAGATGGCCAACAGAGTTAAGCTAGCCCTGGCAAAAAGAAATACAGGTAAGAGGGTACAGGCAAAGTGGGCAAGAATTAAGGATGCAATACTTGAAGCAGCATCCCATGAAGGAAACCACAATGGTTGTCACCATGACACCAAGATCTGCAACAGAGTAGATGATCCAGATGGGGTGGGCAGAATGAGAAGAGATCTGGATAAACTAGCAACATGGTCGGAAGAGTGGCAACTGGGGTTTAATGCAAAGAACTGCAAGATCATGCACATAGGGAAGAGAAACTCTGAAGCCACCTATAGGCTGGGAGGGGAGTTGCTGGCAGTCACAAGGGAAGAAAGAGACTTGGGCATCATCATCACCAATGGTTCACCACAACATAACCCAGACAGACCATCTTAGGGTAGCTGGTTCATTCCACTGGGGTGTCAAACAGACGAGGCATACTGATGAGTCCTGGTAGGACGAAACACGTCTATGTCATCTGTTAGCACCCTTTGCAAACTGTGTGAGAGGCCTTTCGGCACCATGCAATTCTGCTTAAAGTTAAACCAGCATAATATTCTGTGGTGATTTGCATATGCAACTCATGATGGTTTGCATTGTGTAGGCATGTGTGATTTTGTATTTCCACGAAACTTGGCTTCCCAGCCAAATGCCCTTTGGGGTAACCATTGCCTCAGTGTTTGCGCACAGAGGTGCTTTGTCTTTTAAACAGTTTTTTGTTTTAATGGGGTTCGCCACAACATAACCCAGACAGACTGTCTTAGGGTAGCTGGTTCATTCCACTGGGGTGTCAAACAGACAAGGCATACTGATGAGTCCTGGTAGGATGAAACACTCGTCTATGTCATCTGTTAGCACCCTTTGCAAACTGTGTGAGAGGCCTTTCGGCACCATGCATTTCTGCTTAAAGTTGAACCAGCATAATATTCTGTGGTGATTTGCATATGCAACCCATGATGCTTTGCATTGTGTGGGCATGTGTGATTTTGTATCATCACCAATGACCTGAAATCATCCAAGCAGACCACTAAAGCAGTAGGTAAGACTAGGGGGGATGTTGGGGTGTATTAGTAGGGGTATCACAAGTCGGAAGAGGGAGGTAATAATCCTTCTTGACAAGACACTGGTTAGGCCCCATCTGGAGTACTGCGTGCAGTACTGGAGGCCACACGTTCACAAGGACATCAACCAAATTGAGGCAGTCCAGAGAAGGGCAATCAAAATGGTGCAGGGACTGCATCAGAAAACATATGAGGACAGATTAACCGAGCTCAATATGTATACATTAGAGCAAAGGAGGGAGAGAGGTGATATGATTGAAACATTCAATCACCTTAAGGGCATTAACAAGGTGAAAGAGTCTAACATGTTTCAATATAAGAAAAATAGCAGGACAAGGGGACACAGCATGAGATTAGAGGGAGGCCAATTAAGGGGTAATATGAGGAAGTTCTTTTTCACAGAAAGGGTGGTGGATGCATGAAACGGCCTACCTCAGGAAGTGGTGGATATGAATACAGTGCAGGGTTTCAAACAGGCATGGGACAGGCGTAAGGGAGCAATACAGATGCGTATGAATAGATAGGTCATTGACAGAGCAAAGGCCGATGGCACATTCATAATGTAGAAAAAGAAATGGGCAGACTGGATGGGCCTTGTGGTCCTTATCTGCCGTCAACTTCTATGTTTCTATGCTTTGCTCTAGGATATACATATTGAGCTCCATTAGTCTGTCCTCATATATTTTCTGATGCAGTCCCTGCACCATTTTGTTTGCCCTTCTCTGGACTGCCTCCATTTTGTTAATGTTCTTGTGCAGGTGCGGCCTACAGCACTGCATGCAGTACTCCAGATGGGGCCTAACCAAGGTCTTCTACAGAGGGATTATTACCTCCCTCTTACGACTAGTGATACTTCTACCAATACACCCCAACATCCCTCTTGCCTTACCTATTGCTTTAGTGGTCTACTTGGATGGTTTCAGGTAATCTGTGATGATGATGCCCAAGTCTCTTTCTTCCCTTGTGGCTGCCAGCAACTCCCCTCTCAACCTATAGGTAGCTTTAGGGTTTCTCCTCCCTATGTTCATGATCTTGCACTTCTTTGCATTAAACCCCAGTTGCCACTATTTGGACCAGTTTGCCAGTTTTTCCAGATCTCTTCTCATTCTGCCCACACCATCTGGATCATCTACTCTGTTGCAGATCTTGGTGTCATCTGCAAACAGACAAACCTTAGCCTCCAGTCCATCTGCAATGTCACTGATGAAGATACTGAAGAGAACTGGCCCCAGGACTGATCCCTGAGGTACCCCACTTGTGACTTGCATCTCTTCTGACTGTATACCATTTACCACCACTCTCTGTTTTCTGCCTGCCAATCAGTTTGCCACCCAATTGATCAACTTCTGACCCACTCTGAGCTTACCCAGCTTGTTAATCAATCTTCTATGTAGAACAATATCAAAAGCTTTGCTGAAGTCAAGGTAGGCAACATCAACTGCACCCCCTTGGTCCACCACTCTGGTTACCCAGTCAAAGAAATCTATGAGCATAGTTTGACAGGACCTTCCTTTTGTAAACCCATGCTGTCTTGGATCCTGTGCCCCTATGGATTGCAGGTGTTGCACTATCCTTTCCTTAAGGAGTGCCTCCATAATCTTGCCCACTACTGAGGTAAGACTGACTGGTCTTTAGTTCCCAGCCTCCTCCCTGCTACCACTCTTGTGGAGCGGGATCACATGAGCCCTTCTCCAGTCTTCTGGGACCTCTCCTGTGCTCAGAGACTCACTAAACAGTTCTGATAATGGCTCTGCTAGTTCCACCCTTAGTTCCTTAAGTACCCTGGGATGTATGCCATCAGGTCCCATTGCCTTGTCCACCCTGAGCTTAGCGAGCTCTTGTAGGACCCTTTCTTTCGTGAAGGAAGTAGTGCTCACCTCCATCCCTCCTGTGTCCATGGTGCTGAGCTGTGTGCCCTGCCCTACCTTCTCTTCAGTAAATACTGAGCAAAGGTATCTATTTAGGATAGATGCCTTTACAGGGTCCTCCTCCTCACATGATCCCTTTTCTCCTTTGAGCTTAGCAATACCCCCTCTGGACTTTCTCCTTTCACTAATGCATCTATAGAAAGTCTTGTCACCTTTTTTTACTGTTCGTGCTAGTGTTTCCTCAGTTTGGGACTTTGCCTGCCTTACTGACTTCCCTGCTTCCCTTAGGGCAGTTTGGTATGCCTCCCTATCTTCTTCCCGCTGTATTCCCTTATATTTCATGAAGGCCAGCCTTTTGGCTCTGACCTTTTCTGCTACTGTATTCGAGAACCAGAGTGGTTTCCTTCTTCTTTTGCACATCCTTTTCTGTCTAACACAATGGGATGTTGCTTCGAGTATTGCATCCTTAATGCTTGCCCACTTTGCCTGTACCCCCTCACCTGTGTTTCTTTTTGCCAGGGCTAGCTTAACTCTGTTGGCCATCTTATCAATGACAGCTCCTCTGAAGTTCCATATTTTTGCCTTGGAATGGGATGATTTAGATGTAGTGGCCAAATTGAACCATATCATGTGATGGTCACTGGCCCCCAGGTGACCTTCTACCTGGAGATCCGTGATCCCTTCCCTGTTCGTCAGTACTAGATCTAGGATAGCCCTGTCTCTTGTGGGTTGTTGTACCAGTTATTTGAGGCCCTCCCCCTGCGGGGAATCCACCATGTGTCTAGTTCTGGCAGATGTTCCTGCTGGTATTGACCAATCTGTATCTGGCATGTTGAAGTCTCCCATTATCAGAACGTCTCCTTTAGCTGTCATGTTTTGTATATCTTCTAACAGTAATGTGTCTATGTCATCCCCTGGTCTGGGGCCTGTAGGCAACCCCAGTTCTTATGGCTGTCCCATTTCCTGTTTCCAGGGTGACCCACAGTTTTTCTGGCTCCTTATGTGTATTCTGAATTTCTGTAGCTTTGATATTTTCATTGACATACAGGGCCACTCCACTCCCTCTTTTTGCACATTGGTCTCTTCTGAACAGTACATAGCCAGGTACTGAAGTCTCCCAAGTGTGGTCACTGCTAAACCACGTCTCATTAATTGCTACTATGTCCAGTTTAGCCTCTGACATTCTTGCCTGCAGGTCTGGGATCTTATTTCACAGGCTGTGAGCATTTGTGTACATGATTTTCCATTGGCCAGATTTTGGTGTGTTATTTGTTGGGTGAGGTTTGGCATTTCCCCTGTGCTTCGTATGGGGAGAAACCTGGGGTTATCATATCTGATGACCTAAAGGTGGCTAGGCAGTGTGACAAGGCAGTCAAGAGAGCTAGCGGGATGCTGGGGTGCATAGGGAGGGGTATCATCAGCAGAAAGAGGGAGGTGGTGTTACTCCTGTATAGATCAATGGTGAGACCTCACCCTGAATATCATGTCCAGTTCTGGAGACCTCATCTCCAGAAGGATATAGAGTGGAGGCAGTCCAGACGAGGACAAGTAAAATGGTGCTGGGTCCGTTTCAAAAGCCCTGTGAGGAAAGACTGAAGGACTTCACTATGTATGCCCTGGAGAAAAAGAATTAGAGGGGGGATATGATAGAAACTTTCAAATGCCTCACAGGTATACATAAAGTTCAAGAGGGAAACATTTTTCAGAAAAAAGATGCTCAAGGTCAAGAGTTCATGATATGAAGCTGGAGGGGGTAGACACAGGGGGATGTGAGGAAGTACTTCTTCACAAAGAGGGTGGTGGATGCCCCAAAAAAGCTTCCCAGCAGAGATGGTGGGGGTAAACACTGTAGTAGGGTTCAAGAAAGCATGGGACCTTAATGATAAGACAAGAGGGCATTAAGCTGGGGATCAAGTAGGTGTGACATGGTTAAAGAAGGCCCTGTCTCAGTTGTTATGCAAAAAGAGTTAAATGCAAGGATCAGTTCTAACCTCTCCTTTTTCTGTCTTTTGTCTATCCGGTTGTGCAACCAAATATTCTTGAGAGACATAGGAACTGATCACTCTGATGGTTTTGCGATTCCCCACCTCTCACTATCTCTCTGCCTTCACTTGGTGTTTCTGTTTTTTTCTTCCCCCTTGAATATCTGCAGTTATAAAAATATTTTTATTTAATTATTTATTGAATCTAGGATTACAAGTACCAAGGCTCTTTTACAAAGGTTCCATGTCAGAGACTGGACAATGCAGTAGTGCACAGTGGAGTAAATGCAATAATCAATAAAGCAAGTGCAAATTTAGGGAGGATAAAACAGATTTAATATACAGGTGAAAAATAATGCAAAGAATACAAATAGGAATAGTTTAGGTAGAGGTCACTGAGGAGAGGGGGTGCTGGAAGGGGGAGCTTGCCAGAGGCAGTTGTCAGCTAGAATAGAAGTGCAGGTAGTGGGGCAGGGTGTCAGGGTAGGGGGGAAGGGGGGATAGGTGAGAGGGGAGAGGGGAGGGAATGGAAAGAGGAGAGAAGTGCAAGAGTAGGGCACAGCAGCTAGGACTGTGGAAATGAGCTGAGAGGGCCGGCTACGTATGGCAGTCGTAGATGCTGGAGGCAGAGAGGTGGAGCTAGAGCCTTAATTTGAATGGGCCTAGCTTGGTAGCGGAGGCAATCTCAGTGTTAAAGCTATTCCACCAGCAAGGAGCCTGGTAGGCAAATGAGCATTGACCCAGGGAGGTTCTGCAGAGTGGGGTCAACAGGCGATGTGATTCCGAGCCTCTTGTGTGACGGGGGTTACTACTTGGGCTGAGGAGAGATAGAACCCCAGGGGGTGCCAGGCCCATAGTGCAGGTTTGATATTTTATGCGATTAGAGAGTTGCAGCCAGCCAGATTGGGCATAGAGGTCACATGTGTGGGTTAGGCGGTGGGACCCAGTAATAAGGCGACAGGCTTTGTTGAGCGAAGTGGAGATATGTCTGAGGTCCGTAGGAGTGGCTGAATATTCATCTGTATGTGATACTGGGATCCCTTTGTTTAAAATGTAGATAGCTGTACTGTTAAGATGACGGCAGAAAGCTATTTGCAATTTAGTGGGTTAGCCTGAGATGCAGTTTGAGCTCCTCTCAAACTTGTTTGCAGACACTCTGGCAGAACTGTTAGCAGGGGGGCAGCTTGGGACATTGTTGTATTTGCAAAGAAACTGGCAAGAACATGTGAGAAACAGGATGTAGGCAAAGTATTATAAAAAGAGCAGCAATACTTTTGCTGGAGTGAGAGGCAGAGACTGAAACTTGGAATTAGAGATTCCCTCAGACAAAGGACATTGTTTTCTCTGTTTGTACTGCCTTTGTAAATAGTTCTACCGAACAATTTTTATTTTTTTTTATTTTACTGTTATTGATAACAATAAAACGCTACTTTCGAATTTTACAACTAGTCCTGGTCTTCCCAAGCTTCCTGACCTGTGCCTCGACAACAGTAGGGACTGCAGTGATGCAGTAGGTAGGGAAAATGGGCAGACTAGGTGGGCCAAGTGATCCTTATCTGCATCAAGTTCTAGGCTTCTATCATGCAAAAAGCACACACACCCAGACACCATAGTTGAGGCAGTATAGAGCAGTGATTTAAAGCTCTGAGCTACAAATCTGGTGACATCCAGCAGACCACACCTGGGTTTGAATCCCACAGCTTCCACTTGCATAATCTGTGACCCTGAGCAAGTTACTTAAATTTCCTGTGCTCCCAGGTTGCACCTGTAAAAAAGCTTTCAGCTTAGTGTGCTACTCCTAGTTAAACAACTAAAAAAAATAGTGGCTCATACAGTGCAACTCAGGCTAGCACCCTGTAATGACAACCCATCTGTGCTGGGACCATTTCACACAAAACTACTGTTTTTTAATTTTTATTTTCTCACATTCTTAACACACACATGTAAGTGCAATAACACACTCATGGGTGATGGTCGAACTGCCACAACCACACTTCCAGGGGCTGAAGACATTTGGCCTGTGGCCTGGAACCTTAATATGCCCCTGGACATGTGATTGTGGTAGCATAACCTACATCCAATCACATCTTATTGGTTACCTGTTTTACTTGAATCACTGTAACTCTATTAGCATGACTCCTAAACTAACGGTCTATATTAAACAACTAGCTGAATAACTGACACATTTTTTTACCTGAATCTATGCATGTCTATTAACATGTTCCTAAAAGTACCTACTATCTGTGTGAATTGTTTGTATTTCAACTTTGTTTACCATATGTGCCTGTTATTTTATTGTACTTTCATAAAACTGCAAGAAAGAAAATCTAGAAATGTACTGGCTGAGAGATATCACCTGACCATACAATAAATCTTTATAAATCCACAATCAGAAGAATCTCATATCCCCCCCCCAAAAAAAATATTTATAGTAATTTTACAAGTATAATAAGCCCCTCCAGGGTGTGCATCTTAGGAATTTAATGCACTTTCAAGGGGCGTAAGGACACCCGGCCTTTGGCCTGGTGCCTCACTACATCACTGGGATGGGCACTAAATTCTTTAGTAACCATGAAATGGTAAAACGTTTTGGCTTTCTAACCTGGCTTATTTTCCCTGGTTTGGGTCCTGAATAGATCTGAAACTGCTGAAAACAAACGGTGGCACACATTAATATTTAACAAACAGCAAACATGAGTCTGGTAACCGAGATCAATACTCTATGAGTTAAACAATATTTCAGGTTTAGTACCGGAACGTAAAGCATAATCCCAAATATTAGATATCTGTATCTAGTGAAAATTAATAACTAGAGCATCTTCTGTTATTTAATCACATAAACCTTTTTTTCATTTGTAAAGAAAATATACTTTTTTTTGTATCACTGAACAGTATTGCCAGTCTTAAGATACGGAAAAAAACAGTATTCTGTAGTTGTAAGGTTTTTTTTCCTTATGGGAGTGGGAGACGAGACTAAGTAAGAGGTATTACAGAAAAGTGGGTAAGCTGCGGCCTCCGACCCTTGGCAGACTCTATACTCTTTTATTTCGGTTCCCAAACCCTGTAAATAAATAAAAGCGTGTATCCACTTAGCTCGAGAGCTCCTCCTTCCCAGCTTGTGCTAGTTATTGTTTAATTTTTGGGGTGGTGTGTTGGCCAATCAGTGTAGGGAGCGTGTGGGTGGTGCGCACGTGTCTATCCAGGTGGAGATCGCACGCGGGTGAAGGTTGCTTTTTTTAGGTTTGCTCATGATACGTCGAGAAATTTATTTTCACGTCAGCATAGCTAGGCAGGCGTTTTTTACATACTATTTTTTTGGGTTGGGGTGGAGTGGCTGTTTTCAGAAAGAATCCGGCGTTTAGCTGTTTTATTTGCATTTTGTTTTGCAGCTGCTATGTCCTGCCTGATTGAGCTCTGCGGGGGTCTACCCCTAAACCCGCTGCCTGAGAATCGAGGGAGAGATGGCCGGCTACCGCACGCGCCTGTGAGAACTCCAAACCTCGCCCCACAGGAGGAGAAGGTAAAACCACTGAGCCATTGTCGACTGTACTGTGTTCAGCGCCTACTTGTAATCACATGTTTATATTCTTCCGAAATTTTCATTCCTCCGAAGTGGGTCACAGCCCTTGGACGGGCATATCGTCAAATTATAGAGCTAGAAACCCATGCCACTAAACCAACATGTGGGATGGAAGTTAGAACTGAAGTGTTTAAGTGGCAAAATGTGAGTTCATGTACCATACTTTTAGTTTCAACCTTTTGTCGTTGAAATCTGGGACCCCACAAACACTTAGAATGCGGCATACTGACCATCAGAATGTTGGAAACATAATCGGATATGAAGGTACAAGTCCCAAATTGTAGAGACTAGATACTATATCTGTTTAGTATGCTAAAGTATTGTGAATTTTGGCTTGAGGGCCCTGCCCTGATTCTCAGCAGCCCAAGACCATATTCTTTACCTGCGAAGAAGCCATTATATGGATTTTTGGTGGCTGGAGGTCCCACTCCACATATACCCTATTCACTGGACAGCCAAGATGGGCTGCTTCGCCCGCCCCCCCTTTTTTTTGCACCTGATCCCTGTTCATGGCTTTGGGGCTGGGCTAGGGGGTGTGGCCAGATATGTGCCTGGTTCTGTAAACAATCTCGGTGTGGAGGGGCAGGTGCTTCTCAGTCCTAGGGGCTGTATTAGCTATGCATCCCCCTCTACATGGCTGGAATAAGGTCCATGAGGTCGGTCTGCTCACCAGCCCGCAGCGACTCCGTAGTAGGTTGTGGCAGTCGTGGCACTGGTGAGGATACGGCAATCCTGGAGGACTGCAGTTTTGAGTTCACCCTTGCACCCTGCTCAGGCAGGGATCTGCTGTGAGCCTGGCATGGGCATCTGATGGGATGTTCGTAGTCCTGGACAGCACTGTGCACCCCTGCCCCAACATGGTGCTTCATACCAGTAAAGCACAGTGGGTGGGGGCTGTGGATGCTATCTGGTGTGGATCAGAATAGAGGTATGCAGAGCTGCGGCTGGGATGAGCTTAATTTGAGCCTATCCCAGACGCCTTTGTAGAACAAGTCAAACACCTGTGTGTGGGCAGTATACTTTTTCCATGTGGGACATAAGGAATAATGTATGGGTACCCATACACAACAAGCCTGTGTTCCCATCAAGGGGTTGAGATACCAACATATGAACCTTGAGAGCGAAGCTTGAGAAGTCCATTTAAAAAAAAAAAAAAAGGCGTTTTGACTTTTTTTTTTTTTTGTAAACCGTAGTTATCGTAATGCTGAGGTACAGTGAGCAGAGAAGTAAAGGCACACCGTGGGAGTCAGTGCGAGGGAATCAAAGCTGCAGTTAATGATAGAACGTGCAGAATAAGGTTTTTTGAGCTGCTTGAATTCCACGCATAATAAGCCCTAACCATACACGATATAGCAATTATGAGGGGTAAAATGAGGACGCTTTTTGTAATGCGGAAGAGTTGAGAGACTGGGGGGGGGGACCACAGCAGCAGTATCTGTTGGTCCCAAACAAATTTCATCAACTGTATTTAAAACACCTCGTTACTAATTTTTGTAATTAATATCTCAGAAAGATGGTCATCACTGTAAATTTTCAAAATCTCTCTTCTTGAGGGTTTTTTTTTTGAAAATTTTGTGTCATCTCTCCCTCCGTGGTCCCACTCTCTGCCACTCCTTTAGGCTATGCCAAGGCACCTCCGATCTGTCCTGTTCCCGTGCCCCATCCCTCACATATGCAGTCATCCCCAGAGTAACCCTTCGCCGGGCGGGCCCCCCTCCTCCAAGGAGAGAGGCACCTGCGGGGCAGGCAAGCGTGTTACTTGTCCCTGGGGTACTGCTGAGGGATGGAGGCTCCTGGGACATTGATGGCATCGGACTGCCAGCCAGCTGTCATCTGGTCGAGTGCGGAGCCAGTTTCCACTTTTCTGGTAGTGTTCCCTCCTTGCATGCTACTGTGTTACTCACAGTCTCCACCGGAGGACAATGCAGAGCGACTCACTCCCCTAACCCACCTGAGAAGAGCAGTCCTCCGGACGCTCGATCCATCTCCTCCACTGCCAAAAGCTGGCGCCCCGAGTCCGTTCCTGAACCCGGGTCACCGACGTGGGTCGAGGTAATGCGCCAGCGCCTCAACCTTCTACGCCACTGGGCCTCATGAGGTTTTTTAACCATGCATACTAGATAAGTACTCTGCCTGTTTTGGTATCATGCTAGCATGCATTTCTTTCCTTTTTTTTTTTTTTTTGTATATTCTTTTTCCTCCTATCACTGGTCCCTTGGGTCTCTCTCTCTCTCTCTCTCTCTCTCTCTCTCTCTCTCCAGCTCTGCCTGGGTCCAATCCACAGTTCCGTTGGATCTGAGACCTCCCATTCCTACCTCCGACATCATCCTGGTTGTTCCTCCACGGTGACTGACTACCTGGCTCTGAGCCCCCACCGGGTAAGGGCAGCCGTAACTCCTGCTGGTGCTCTATCTTAAGGGTCCAGTTGCTGCTGGGGGAACGAAGGACTTGGAGACTGGATGGGTGAGTCAGACTTTGAGTGATGTCCAGCGCGCACTCCCACACCTGCCCACAGGACGTCCGCCAAAGCTGCCATACCTCTTGTTGTGGTCTCCACAACGTACTACCCCATCTACCAATGGAGGTCGCCCAAGTTGCAGCAGACTGTTTCTCTTCCTTCCCCCCGCCCCCAGGACAGGAGAGCAGTCCAACAGACGCTCGATCCTCTCCTACCCCTGCTGACCCCAACGGCCTCGAGGTTGTTCCTGAACCTAGGTCGCCGGCATGGCGTAAGGTGTGGTGTACAGTGCCTCAACCCTCGGTGCCACTGGGCCAGCTTCTAGCATGCATTTCTAATGATAAACAGCAGTTCACCACACTAAGATGTAAAGTTTATTCCGGTTGGGTGTGGCAAGTAATTGCAAACGTTTAAAAAATGTCAAAACTATATATCTTTGCTTATAAATGAAATAACATTAAAAAAAGATATTTTGTTGTTGCCAAACGTACGTCATTACAAAAACAGCAAAAAAAGATGATTTTGTTTCCTGCTAATGGATGCTGCTGCTTTAAGAGACAAGCTCATTGGAAATGAACGCTTTAATGATCACAATAGTAGGACCTTAATTTAGCAGCACATTTTTCACATTTATTGTCACAAACCCACTCAGCAGGTCAGCCCTCTACTCCCAAAGTGCCAACCTCTGAGCGTAGAATCGTAAACGGTTAACAGAACAAGGTAAACCTCTTGTCTGTTTTGTGGGTTTGAGTCACCTTTGTCCCAAGTTCTGGAGGGATTCAAACTGATAACCTCTTGTTAGCATACACAACTGTCAGGCTCAGATAGTGCTGTCTTCGGGGGGGGGGGCAGATATCTTTGCATATGGGCACCTAACCAGGTATTACAAAATGAACCCTTAGAACTCTGTGCAAGATCTAGAGAACTCATCTGTTTCCCAGTTTGGTACTACAGTAAGCACATGCACAGTGTCAACTATAACCATCTAAGCTTCACTTATATGAAAAGAAGTTTCAAGGCACACCAGGCAGTTTCTGGTTTTAAAATGTATATCTTTACTTTAAAATAGGAAAACAGTAAAATACAGAACAAGATATCCCCACACATACAGTCTTAAAAACAAAACCTGTTTAAAAGTGCAAATTCCTACAATCCATACACTCAAGACTGGTCTTCTCTAATGTCCTTACTTTCTTAATCTTTCAGTGCTTTGATGTTTCTCTTTTTCTCAGTCAGAAATGAATGTCTCTGTGTAAGGTCTGCTCAGTATATTTAAAAGCAGTCTTGAGCCAGCCTTCTCTCTGAAGTCACCTGACTCCACCTTGGTGTGTTAAAATTTATATTTTATAACACAGGATGTCATACTAAGATATTTAAAAGAAATAATAGGTGACATAAATGCATCTCCTCTCTTCATGTGACTTGCCAAAACCGGTCTGTGATCTGCTTCACACAGACAGCAAAGTCTCTTTGATGTAATTCACTGGATACCCCCAAGCAAATGCATATTGGACTTCCTAATTTAGTCTGGAGCCTTCTTCACACAGACATCAAAGTCTCTCTGATGTATTTACTGGCTATCTTGGGAGACACCCCCAACACATGCATATTCTCCTTCCTTCATGACACCTAGTGCAAATCAAAAAATTTCCCTGAGGACGTCATGAATGGATATTTTATTTCCTGGGCTTCAAAGAAAACTTAACAAAGTAATTGTATTTCAGATAGCTGCAGTTTAAGCTACCTCCCTGTCCTTTGAACTTATCCCTTGGGGGGGGGGAATTGATGTGTCGATTTCAGCAAGACAGCATTCTCTCCTGACAAACACTCCCTTGCATATTTTATATTGCAGAAAAAAATATCTTGAAATCAGAACCAGCTGTCCACGTGCCACATTTATTACTATGTATTTTTCATTAACATCATTGAATACAGTGTGGGGCAGCAACCAAGTCTCCGTGCGTTGATGGAGCTTATTTGGGAAATAAAATAAGGGCCTTTCCCTCTGTGTGGGAGAGTTGAGCGGTATATAATAGCATTGCACAGTGAGGATGTAAATGTTTTTAAATTATGGTTTGTGGTTAATTCAGCTACATGAGTATAATGAATAATTCATTTAAAAATATTGTAACTATTTTAAACGTTAAGTACATTGTAATTACTGTATAACTACAGTGACTTATGTAAGTAGTATGTAGTTATATGTAACTGCGATATAGTTGGTAATTAGTTTCGCATTTACGTATTATGTAGTTAAACACACATTTCTATGAAGTAACTACACTGTTATTGCACTGTAAATACTATGTAGCTAATTACTTTCACATTTGACTGGTGTGTAGTTGTACAGTTTGCATGAAGTGGTAGTTACAGGTGCAACCACAACCGCTTCTCTTGGCACAGACTGATTTATGCTGGAAGTGTAACTACACATGTAACAGCTGTTGCAAAGTGCAACATATACACAGTTACATTTGCCAGAAAGAATTGACTTGAGGCAGAAGGGAGGCAACAGTAATTCCAGTAACCACCACTTCATGTGAATTGTGTAACTACAGCATAGTACTGCCGATCTTCCCTGTGTTAATCTTCATAATTCATCACTCTCTGGGTGACAGCCGCAGACACAGCACCCCGCGGGAGCTTTTTTTTTTTTTTTTTTTGTAGGGGGAGGAGCTGGCGCTGGAGGCTGTGCCACCCTCGAGGCCACATTACATAGCGCTTGCAGGTGGGCCAGTAATGGTTGCTGGCTCCTCCTCCACTCCAGTTCTGCTTTTCCCGCCATCAGGAGTGCAGCATCTTGCACCTGCTGAAGAAATTTCATCTGCAGCATTGCGGTCTAGTCAGTTGTTTTGATGTCATTGTTGACACCGTTTTAGCTCCGTTTCAGTTCAGCCATCTGCTTGTAACTCGACACTGTTTTCTGCAGGAATCCAGTAAGACCTTTCCTTTTTCTTTCTTGAAGCCATGCCAAGTCTGTTTCTTATTATTTTAGTTATTGCAAGTCATGTCAGGTTTGTCTGGGGACAAAAAATGCACATCCAAGGCAGGCTGGCCTCCTATGTGTCGGTGTCCCTACTTCGTCAGACGTCTTAGTGTAGAATATGGGACATTAGTGCCCATGTCTGACGGATACCTTCTCTTTGGTAAAATGAGAGGCTGTCCTAATTTGGGACAGTTGAGAGGTGTATAATCTGATCAAAAACATTTACAGTGTGGAAAAACAACCAAGTTAGGAAACCGGGTGATCTGTGATGCTTGGCCAGCTGGTTATGATTATTATATGATGGTATTATAAATAAATGGTCAGTGTATGAGATTTGGCCCTTTAAATTACAAGGTGTCAGCAGCTGAAAACCAGGATGTAATTAAACAGACCAGAAGGAAACAGTTAATTGGAACATCCTTCTAGACAGTTTATGACCCTCATCATCTGTTGCTGCTTTTGAAGTTAGAACTTAAATACGAATTTTATTATATCAGAAAAGGATGTCATTTAGCTGATTCCTATTGGCTATCTCACACCTGGGTGACGGACTGCAAGGTTGTAAACCTCAAAGGAACTGGTTGATCAAAGACTCATAATTTAGGAAAGGTTTTTGCTGATGTTCACATTATTTAAAATGCCTCCTGGTAGGAAATCATGTTTGCAAATGTTATATTCTAAAAGGAAGAGGAGCTAGATGACTCACAGAAGGGTGTGAAGACACAGGCGGATATTTAAAGGCGCAACCCGTGTGCGCTAGTGGGATATTGGAAGAAAGGCTGCTCAGCATGGCTAAAATCCGATGCCTGGGCACAATGTAATCGTGTCTGACACAGCTGCAGGCGTGCCCATGCATATGCGGCACATCCCGATATTCAGCTCGGATGTGCAGCGTGCGCAGGTGCAACTCCGCATTGCGCCAGCATAGGGGCGCTCAAAGTTGAGCCCGTGAAAACTGGGAACAAATCCTGGCCACCCACAGGCGGGCTGCTATATTGCATGGCACAACACAGCAGCCGCCAGCACCTAGAACACAGGAAGCACCCACATAGTCCTGGTAGTCTAGTGGCCCCCGCTTCGTAGCCACGATCACGGGAAATTTAAATCGGAACATTCCCTGGTAGTCTAGTGACCCCCCTCCCTCCTGGGTCCCCGATCATGGTAAATCACGAAATGAATTCCTGGTGACCAGTGGTTTTCCCCCACCCCCCAGTCATCGGTGGGCGGCTACAACCTGCCTGCATACCACCTGCAAAATGACAGGTATAGTATCAACTGTAAGCCCATTGGTCCACAGTGTGGACGAGTGGGCATGCAGGACATATTGACTAGACAGTCCCAACTATGTGAATGACTTCTTTAACATATTCGGACTGTCTAGTATAGTATGCTCTGAACACCATACTGTACCTGTCATTCGGCAGGTGTCGGGAAGTGGCGGTCGGGTTGTAGCCACCTGCCCATTTGGGGTGTCCTGTGGGTGGGAGGGGTGGGTGCCACTGGACCACCAGGGACTGTATAGTCATCGGGACTCTGGAGGAAAGGGGGTCCACTAGACTACCAGGGAATGTTCTGATTTACATTTTCCGCGATCGCGGCTACCGGGTGGGGGATGCCCCGGGATCCCCACTGTGCACTCGTCATGCTGTGCAGGGCGCCAGGTGCAACTCGCCGGGCTGCCCCTGTGCAAGGCGTGCAAATGGGGTCATAATGACATGCAGATGGCCCCATTTGCACCTTGCATATATTATGGCCTCATTTGCATGCCCTCTGCTGAATATCCCGGATGATGCACCTAGCGCAACTGCACTTGTGCTGGCGCATCCCTGTGCTCCCTATCTGTGGCTTGCGCCGTCGCAGTGCCGCTGCGCCATGCGCAGTCTGTGCCATATTCAACGGTGCTGTGCCATGGTGTATCACCGTTGAGTGTCTCCTGGCCCTGGCGCATCCCAGTTGCACTGTGTCCAGGCTTTCGCCACTGCCCGGCACAGTCTGAATATCTGGGCCACAGAGTTTAAACTGATACTTGTGTGAACTGTGAGATATATCTTTTTGGGCTCTTAAGAAACAAAGATCTCTCTCATTTTAAAGGCACTCACAGAGGTAATGCATTAGCTAGAAAATATCTAAATTTATTGTGGTAGGAGTTTTGTTCTGTAGTTTTCCTTTTATGTGATTGTGATGCTCTTTGATATGTTCTGTATTTTGTCTTCCTGTTTTTATACATTTTGAGTAAACATTTTCTGTAAGATACTGCGTGGGTCTCCTCAGTCATTTTTTGCATTATTGCTGAACAAATATTAAGTCTGACACTGTTCAAGGGCTTGATGGTGTTACTAAGCTTGGTAAAAAGTAAGAAAATACCTGAGGTCTCTTTATAGAGTTTTAAGGGTTCATTTTGGATACCTGGTTAGGTGCCATTAGGCGAAAGATGTATTGCACCCCCCCCCCCCCACGAGAATATTATCTGAGCCTGTACATTTTGCTACGCTAGCATAAGGTTCATAGTTTGAATCCCCCCAGAACTTGAGACTAAAGGTGATTCTGACCCAAAAGCAGACAGGAGGGTTACCCTGTCTGTTACCTGTTCACACTCTTGCGCTCTGAGTTTGGCACTGTGGGAGCAGATGGCCTGACCTGCGGAGTGTGTTTGTGACAGATTTGGTTGGCAGCGGTGCGATAAAGATTTGGTAACACAAGCTTTAACAGTTCAGTGTGTCAGCTTAATACTGTACAGCTCACTTGCAAAAAAAAAAAGGCAGTGATTTATTTATTTTTTTTTTTTTTTGAGAAAACAGAATGATATAATTTTGCTTACAATCAAAAGTTCCTACCTGTTTTATTTTTTTTCTTTTCAACGTGCAAGTTAGAGTAGCCGTTGGGGAAGAAGATGGCTTCCAACTACTGTGAGCACACTGCAGACTACCTGAAGCAGTTGTGCAAGGAGAAAGGAGTCCTGCACGAGGGGCGAGCCACCAAGCAGAACCTTGTGGATGCTCTGATGGCCGCTGATGCCCAGAGTGTCGAGTCACAGACTGTGACTGTAAAGGACCAAACCTTGGGCATAGAGGGGCCAGCAGCCAGTGCAGTGTCCAGATCCGGGTGAGGAGGACAGCAGAGCCAGTGTAAGGCAAGGGCCACAGCAGCAGGGGAAGATCACCAGCATTCTGGAGCCAGAAGCCATCAGGTTGCAGATGGAGTTCTGGAGGATGGAGCTGGAGTTCCAGAGAGAAGAGCCGAGAGCAGCGAGCTGCAGAGGAGAAGAGGGAGCGTGAACAGCGAGAGGCCGACCGTGAGGAGTGTGAGCGCCAGAGGCGTCAGGAACTGGAGAAGCTACGACTCCAACCACCAGCACCGGAGGAGGTAAGTGGCTTGGGTTTAACTGGAACTACAGGACAGGGTTACAAATTAAATTCCAAATTGATAGCTGAATTTAAAGAAGAGGAGGATGTGGATGCCTCTTTAAATTCCTTTGAAAAGGTTTATATTCAGGCAAAGATTCCTAGAGGGTCCTGGAGCTTCCAGCTATCTCCGCTACTTACTGGGAAAGCTCGGGATGCATTGGGTCAAATGGACAATGAGGACAGTAATGATTACAGCAAACTTAAAGCAGCACTTAAAAAAAAAAAAAAAAAAAAAAAGTTTGATTTAACTGCAGAAGCATGCAAAGCTAAATTCCGTAAGCTCAGGCGAAGCCCTGACATGAGCTATGAGGAGCTAGCTGTGAAATGGTGTCGGTGTTTAAAACATTGGTGGGAAAGAATTGAAGCAAACTCTGTAGATAAAATTGAAAATGCTATATTTTTAGAAGTTTTTTCGGGCATGCCCAGCAGAGCTGAAAACTTGGCTGGAGGACTGAGATCCCAAAACAGTGCAAGAGGCTGCTGAACTCTTGGACTGCTATGCCAAGAGCAGACCTGCTCTGAGAGCAAATAGGGTGGGTGTGGGAGCGCAGAAAGGGAAAAGTTAACCTTCAGGGCAGCTAAAACCCTCACTGCCTCCACCGAAACCAGTTAGCCCCAGGTTTCAAAGGAAAGATTTTTCTGAGAAAAGAAATGAATGTTGGGTTTGCAAAGAAACTGGGCATATTGCCAGACAGTGTCTCAAAAGGACAAGCAGTAAGCAAAATGGGGCTAGGAAAGAAGTGGGTTGTTTGTGTGTCCCTGGAAGCATGCCTGTGAACATGAGGGAACACACGCACCCAGTCACTGTAAATGGTGTACAGGCACAAGGGTTAAAAGAGACTGGGGCATCCCTGACATTGGTAAAAGGGGATCAGGTGCCTGGTCAGGTTATACCCAATACAACTGTTACTGTACAAGGGTTCCCTGGTGAGGAGACAACATTGCCACTCGCTAATGTTCTAGACTGGGGTGAAACGGGGAACTGTGCAACAGGTGGCTGTAGCTAAAACTTTAGCAGTTGACGACATCCTTGGCAACAGTCTCAAATGGGATGGTGTGTGCAGTTACCCGTAGCCAGGCGGGAAGGGGAAATTGAAGTTCCCTGGACCCCATAGAAACCACTGTGGAAACTACTGGGAGGCTGGTTCCCCAGCCTGTGTCTCCTGATATGGAGACTAATTGACAGGGGGTAGAAATTTGCCCAGTAGCAGTTAACCAAACGGCTACGGAGGATTATTCTGAAGAAGGAGAGGGTGACCCATTGTCGGAGGGTTAGGGATGACAGTGATCCAGAGTGCCCTTACGCTAGAGCTAGGGACCAAAGTTTAGATACTGACGGGGACCTGTCTCATGCCTTGGGAATGTGTAAGGAGTTTGCAGCTGCTCAGAAAAGTGACCCTAGTCTAGAGAAGCAGAGGGCTTGGCCAGACTCTTGACGGAGCACAGGGAGGTGATGGAAAATGGACTGATGTATACTCAGGATGGTAAGACAGAGGAAGGGGTGATAGGCAGGCAGCTTGTTGTTCCCCAGGGGTGCCGTGAGCAGTTGCTCAAGATTGCACATGATATTCCTTTGTCTGGTCATCTGGGAATCATGCGCACTACGCAGTGGTTGGCCCAGAATTTCTGTTGGCCCAACTTCACCCAGCAGGTGAAGGAGTATTGCAGGTCATGTCACCGTTGCCAAGAAATAGGTAAGGCGGGGAAGAAAACCCAAGCAGCCCTAATTCCATTGCCCATAGTGGAGGAGCCATTCCAGAGGGTAGGAATGGATATTGTGGGGCCGTTAAATACCCCCAGCTCCTCCAGGAAGAGGTTCATCCTGACTGTGGTGGATTATGCCACCCGGTACCCAGAGGCAGTCGCCCTGTCCTCACTGAGGACAGACAAAGTGGCAGATGCCTTACTTGGGATTTTCCTTACTTTTTTTTTTTTTTTATGTGATTGTGATACTCTTTGATATTTGTTCTGTATTTTATCATCTTGTTTTTTTATCCATTTTTAGTAAACATTTTCTTTAAGATACTGTCTGGGTATCCTCAGTCATTTTTTTTTCCTGTTATTGCTGAATGGATATTAAGTCTGACAACTGTTCAAGGGCTTGATGGTGTTGCTAAGCTTGGTAAAAGGTAAGAATATACCTAAAGACTTCTATAGAGTTTTAAGGGTTCATTTTGGATACCTGGTTAGGTGCCCTTAGGCGAAAGATATGTTGCATCCCCTCGAAGAGAATATTATCAGAGCCTGTACATTTGGGTATGCTAGCATAAGGTTCACAGTTTGAATCCCCCCAGAACTTGAGACTAAAGGTGATTCAGACCCAAAAGCAGACAGGAGGGTTACCCTGTCTGTTACCTGTTCACACTATTGCGCTCTGAGGTTGGCACTGTGGGAGCAGTGGGCCTGACCTGCGGAGTGTGTTTGACACCCGTGTCTGATGGATACCTTCTCTTTGGTAAAATGAGAGGCTGTTCTAATTTAGGACAGTTGAGAGGTGTGTAATCCGATCAAAAAAACATTTACAAATGGGCAGACTGGGTGGGCCATAGGCTCTTATCTGCTGACACTGTCTATGTATCTATGTACAGTGTGGAAAAAACACCAAGTTAGGAAAACAGGTGAGCTGTACAGAGATGTGATAGGCTAGCTAAACGAGCAACATTGGATAAATGGATATTATACAGCGGCAAGAAAGTCGCCTTGATTGGTCAGTGGCCACTTCAGCACAGATGTAATCGGAGCATAACATCACTGTGAAGATTTGCATTATCTCAGTCCTCACCTTCACCATACAAAGATCTTTTTTTTTTTTTTTTTTTGTTTTGTTAATCAGCAGTTTATGCTCCTGCCCTCTGGGTCTGCCTGACGGCAACCCCCCAGTCTCATTACCGACCTTCTTGTGGACTTGCTGGTTATCCATCACTTGCTCAGCACCACTATATGGTGGGTGGCCAGCCATGCCAGCTGTGTGAAAGACTGCGGGAGGTGGTGGCATTTAGCCTTGCCGTTTCCCTTTGGTTTTCCTTCCCAAGCTAGCTGCTATGGGGGATACTGAGATACTGCTAGGGATGTTTACAGTGGGCACAGTGCCCAGAACCAACACTTTCTTCCCCGTAATGTTCCCCAAGATTGTACTCTTGGACTCCTGGATGGACAGACTCAAGCCCCAAGCTCCCTGACTGTTTCTTTAGGGCCCCTAACTCTGCAGCACTACGTTTTCCTCTGTGCCCCTTCCCCCAACTGCCTTGCTTGCTTTCCTTTGTTTTACCTGGTACACCTGTCTTCCTTTGCATTACCTTATGCCTCTGGAATGCCACCCTTTTTCCTTTACCACCATGGCCACGTCCCCAAATTACCTTAATGGTCTCCTTTTTTCCTTTTGCTTTTACTCCATTCATGCAGAGGCTGGTTGTCTTAATTATGCCCTCCCTTATTTTTCCACACTGTTTCTCTATCAATCCCCTGCCCAATGGGCAGTTTCTGAGGCAGTCTCCCATCTCTTTGAAATCCACCCTCCTGAAGTCCAGAACACCTGTCCTCATGTGGTTTGCCTCCACTCCAGTCTTCTGTTAAGCCACTCTTTACAGTAATAATTGTTGCCTTAGAGGCTGCCCACTGTGACGCCTGCAATGCTGCCCCTGTTTGTAAGCACTAGGTCCAACACTACCCAGTCCTTAGTGGGTTCATTGACTAGCTGCCTGAGAAAAGCCCCGTGCAGGGAGTCAAGGATGGCTCATTGATAAAGCTGCAGCTGGAGGGCTTCAGTCCACATCTGGCAGATTGAAGTCCCCAACTAGCAGCACCTCCCCTTATTTGCCATCCTGATGGTGTCTTCCCTGGGTTCCTTATCCAGCTCCTCTCCCTGTGCTGGAGGTCTGAGTACAACCCTGTTATGGATAGTGGTCCTTCTGTTTCAGTGACAACCCACAGCACCTCCAGCCCTTCCTTTTTCTCTGGGTGTCCTATGTGTCTGTAACCTTGATTCCTTTCCTAACATTATGTTATTTATTGAAGTCTTGGATGACACCTGTGAGCAGATGCTCATTGAGAGATTCCACATCAGATACAGTAACACAAGAAGAGACAGTAGTTATAGTAAATTATACATAGAGTACAAACATTTCGACAGTACATGGGTTGCAATGACAAGCAGTTCACAAATTGTGCTAAGGCATTGTATATGGTATGCCAGTGTTCTGCACAAAAGAAAGAGGCAGAAGCAGACTATTAGGGTGAGGTAGGGAGGTGCAGTGGGAACTGGGATAGGGAGGGCAGAGGGACAGAAAAGAGCCAAGGGGTAGGAGGCAAATGCTTGGGCAAAGACTTAACCTGGCGGGCCAGGAGTTGGAAGTGCTGAGGCAGACTAAAGCTGTGAGCACAGACTAGTGGGGGCACCTATGGGTACTATTGTCTGTTAGGTGCTGATGGAGGTTGCACTTAAAGGAAGTATAGTAGTGCATCTTATCTATTCCCTGTCTCTCCTGAATAGACAGTAACCCACTATGGCCACTAAATCCAGGCTAGCTTCCTTAATGATGGCCTCCTGGCCCGGAATTTTATTTTCCAGACTCCTTGTCTTGGAGCACATGGATCTCGTGCATCTCCCTGATTGTACACAGGTTACACCTCAGAAAAAGCCAACTTATATACTGCCTGCTTAAGGCCACTCCCCAAATCCCTGAAGTTACCATGCACTACCCCTACCCTATCCCTTGATGGGTCATTTGTCCCCAGGTGGACTGCTGCCCTAGTGATCCTCAGGATATGCTCTCTATCCCTCCAGGTCGAAGCACCAGGGAGGCACTTCACCTCCCTCACCCTTCCTCCACCTCTCCCAAGTCTTTCCCTCTAACAGTAGAGTCCTTCACCAGCAGCTGCTTCTTGCTCTGCTGGTGGCTTCTTCCTCCCTCCTTGGGGCCTCCACTTCTGAAGACCCCACTTCCTCCATCATGCAGTGGGTGGCTGCTCTCTACTGCCCCGTTCCTCCAGAATGGTGAAGGAATTTCACAGTGGTATAGGCTGAGGAACGTGCTTCCTTTCTGTCAACCCCCATCCTCTAGGAGCCCACCAAGATTCATCTGCTGTGCCTAGGCATCCTTTGGAGGAGTGGTGGCAGACTTGGCGGTGCCTGGATGGGGCAGATCATCTATGTACTCTAGCTAGTATGGCCCAGATTCCAGCAATCTGTGATGCAACCCAGAGGGGAGAGTACAAATGGGGCAGCACTTCAGTCTCCAGAAGGTGTCACGGAAGACTACGGCCTAACACCTATTGCACTTTACCACTCCCATAACCTTTTTTTTCTTTTTCCTAGTGTCTATTTAAACTTCTCTGCACCCTTCATAAACTTTGTACTTCCTGAATTCATTGCATGTCTCTCTTCTAAGTTGCAAAACAATTTAAAATTTTAAGTATTTGTTGTATTTGACATTACTGTATAACTGTCAGACTGAGAGAGCTGCAGGCGTGTGGTGGCAGGAGGCTCTCCCAGGAGCAGTGAGTGGCATTTGGGAGTGGTGCACAAGTGGACCAGAGTGTCCTGTGTGCGAGTGGACCCCCCCCCCGACAGAGACCTGCAGGTGTGTGGTAGAGGAGGCTCTCCTAGGAGCAGCGAGCAGTGTTCGGGAGTGGTGCACGAGTGGACCAGGTTGACAGCTTCCAGGACAGTGCTTTCGTGTTGACGCTTCTCGTTGACTGCCCTGCCACCCTCGGTTGTCTTGTAAGTTATTGGTGCCTTGGGACACGTGACCTAGTCCCGTGAAGCACCGCTCCATTTTCTAAGTCCCCACTTTGCAGTTTGCAAGTTATACCAGTTGGCCACTAGGAGGTGCTAGGATGCTACCTTAAATGCACTGTAAATAGTTGATGACTCTGGCATATTCCTGACGGCTGCTGGTCATATACAAAGAGAAGCTTAGAACTAAACACAAGTTTTCTAGGAAATTTGGAGCCGTCTCCCCTGGGTATCAAACCGGGGACCCTCTGCACCAGGGGCCAGAACACTTACCATTTCCCCAAATTGGGCCTGCTCCAAGTGGAGCATCGTGTTATTTAAACAAACTCTAGTAGCATAGGTTGTAACTTACGGTTCCCAGGGTAGCCCCATAGTGACTTAGGCACCCGCAGCAAGGGAGCACATCTACAACACATTTCTCCATTGGGACTGTAGAGATCAGGGGGTTCACAGGTCTGGAAATGGAGGAGAATAAATGACTGAGGGAGAAGGGGCGGAGGTCAAACCCTGAAACAGCGGGTTCAGCGGGCTTTTTTGGCAGGGTTGTGGGGTGTACTGGGTGTGGGATGGCCATGGTACTCCACATGGCTTGGAGGTTAGGGGGTTGCATGGTGTGTGAGCATGTGGCAAACCTTAAGGAAGTAAGGATCTTGCTCTGGATGATTGATGCCTATGAATGGAGCAGGGGTATTGGTAGTGAAGGGAGGGATATGAAGAGGGGTCAGGGCTGACAGACAGCAGGGAACTAACATGGGTATGGAGACGCAGCAAACAAGACATGGAGATGGAAGGGTTGGCTGGGGACTGGCGGAGGTACAGTGCAGGAGCAAGGCAGATTTATTTGTATGGAGTCTAATCCTGAAGGCTCTGGGCGCCTCACAGTACAATAAAATAAGCATTGAAACATGCATATAAAATGGAGTAAATACAGTTAATACATAAAACAAAAACAGATTCTTTTGGGGATCAGGTATCATAATAGATTTCAGGACTTGTTAAACACCAGGCCAAAGAGGTGTGCTTTCAGTCTTCGCTTAAAAGCCTCCACTGAGGGGGGCCTCCCGGACTGCAGATGGTAGAGTTCCACAGGAATGGCCCAGAGATACTGAAAGCACGATCCCCAGAAGTCTTGAGCCGTACCCTGGGAATAGCCAGAAGGTCCCTTGAGGTGGCACAGAGGGAGCGGACAGAGGTCACCGGTGTGAGGAACTCTGACAGATAGCCAGGGCCCAGTCCATTTCGGGCCTTATAGGTGAGAAGCCCCACCTTGGAAAGGACCCTCCACCTGATCGGCAGTCAGTGCAGAGCACGCTGGACAAGGGATCACATGACTAAGCCTAGAAAGGCCAGGCAGTAACTGAGCCACCGCATTCTGCACTAGCTGCAGCCTGCGAAGGGTCCCTCCCATTACCCCGAAGTAAAGAGCGTTGCAATAGTAGAGTCTGGAGAAGACAAAGGCATGTACCAGCATCGGCAGGTCCTTGAGTGGAATGAGAGGTTTAATCCAGGCAGTGTTCCATAAATGGTAAAAACCACTACTGACAATAGACTACACCTGATCTTCAAAAGTCAGCCTGCTGTCAAGGATCACGCCCAGATTCCACACCCTCCTGGAAACTGTCAACTGAGCAGATCCCAGCACAAGGCTGGAAGCTGCCCCGGACAGCAGTCCATCACGCCTGCTACCTGGCTCAATCACCAGCACCTCCGTCTTAGCTGGGTTGAGTCTGAGCCAGCTGGAAGCCGTCCAGTCATTGATTTTAGCCAGACAGGTGTTGAGCACATCCACAGCTCCTGATGTTCCAGAAGCAAATGACAAATACAGTTGGGTATCATCCACATAGCAGCGAAACTCCACACTGTATCTCAAATTATCTCACCCAGGGGCAGCATATACACTGCTAACAACATCGGTGACGGGATCAAGCCCTGTGGGACTCCACATGACAGAGGCATTGGGGAGGAGGAGAAATTCTCCATCACCACCTGCTGCACCCTGTCTGAGAGAGAGGACTCAAACCACCTGATGACGGTATCGGCGAGTCCACAAAACTCACAGAGCCGATCCAGTTACACGATATGGTCCCGAGTGTCAAAAGCTGAGGAGAGATAGAGGAGTACATGAATTGACCAGTCTTCTCTATCTCTAGCCCTGAGCAGATCATTATGCACCCTCACTAGAGCTGTTTCCGTGCTGTGTCTGGCCCGAAAACCTGACTGAAATAGCTCATAAATGTCTGAGGACACCAGGTGATCCTCGAGCTGTTGAGCCACCAGCTTCTCAACAACCTTGCTCAGAAAGGGCAGGTTGGAGATGGGATGATAATTCGTTGGGACATCAGGGTTGAGGGAAGATTTTTTTTCAGGAGGGGCCAAACCAGTGCCTCTTTAAAGGCAACTGGGAGAACACCTGACAATCCTAGCGAACACCAGACCTACAGCCTCAACACATCACATTAAGAACCATGTTGTGGCTGGGTCTAGTTCACAAAACGTGTGTTTCAGCTCTACGATCACCTTAGTCACTTTGGACACCTCAACTGGCCTAAACTCTTCCCAGATAGGCGGAGGGCCTCTATTCCACCCAGCAAGAACACTGCTAGGCGAAAGCCCAGCTGGTGGAATCCCCGTCCGGATGGCTGACACTCTGTCGGAGAACAACAGAGTGAACTCTTCACATAAAGTGGTTGAAAAAGTTTTTTTCGGCTGCAGGCAGGCTGGATGTAAAAGCCTGTCTACAGTTCGAAACAGCTGAGCCGGTCTGTTCTTGCCCGCAGCAATCTCCTTGGGCAGAAATTCTACCTTTTTATGGGAGATTACCCCCCTGGTACTCCCCATAGTGGGCACGCAGGGCCAGCTTATCAGCCTCCAGCTGGCTCTTCAGCCAGCGATGCTCCAACTTCTGACCTCTGATCTTCAACATGCTGAGATACCCATCAAACCAAGGGGATCTCATGTGCGAAGATCTGGGTCATAAACGGACTGGTGCGATGGCATCAAGAGCGTCGGAAACCACCCTGTTATAGGTAGCAAAAGTGCAATAGCTGACCATTTCTGCAGGGGAGGGACTCGGGTGGGGCCGGTTCCTCTTGGGGTGGGGCCACCCAAACGTGAACTCCATGGTGTGGTGATCAGACCAAACTACCTGATCAATCTTTAAGACCCAGCTGGAACACCAGATCGAGTGTGTGGCCAAGCTGGTGGGTAGCAGAAGCAATTGTTTGTGACAGGCCCAGAGACTGACTCAACTGGAGGAGGTCGTAACCGAAACACAAGGATTCATCGTTGACCCATGCATTGAAGTACCCCAGGATAAAACATGTGGGGGACTCTAACACCTAGCCAACAATGAAGTCCACTACTTCCTGCAGGAAATCTCTCCCCGCCCCAGGTGGGCAGTAGATAAGAATCCTGCAGCCCGCACCTGTACCCCCATGAATGGCAACACAGTCAAAAGATCGGTTACTACCAACTGGGCACACCGAGAAGCCCTGGCTGGCTTGAAAAACAGTGGCCAGTCCCCCATCCCAGCGATCCTTCCTCTGGCAGTGCACAACGGAATACCGGGGTATGGCGTCGCAAGAACTGCGCCCAGCATCATCAATTCAACCAGGTCGGGCTAGAGGCAAGCTGTGTCGACAGAGGAACCAAGTCTGAAAATAGCAGTCTTGATTCATCGACCTGGCATTGCATAGCACTTCCCAAAGAGGATTGGAGGGACGCGACTGGTCCTCTCAGCTACCTGCTCACCCGGTCTCTGGAACCTGGCACGGAAAACAAAACCCGCCTGACCTCTCTCTCCAGGCAATCAGACACGGCCAGAGCATCTCCTGCACCAGATGACCTCCATCACTAACCGCTCCCTCCTCTGCCGCCCAAACCCCATGACACCTCCGCTACCTGGTTATCCCAGCCTCCCTGCAGCACCTTGCTGCGGTAGCTGGAACTGGGCGGTCAACAAAGGGGTGGAGGTCCTGGAGCAGGGCAGCAGCATAATAAATGCAGACTGGAACACTGCCCCAGCACATTCTTGCCGATGAACTGGATCTTCAAAGAAACACCACAAGCTTGTGTAATCCATAAACAGCACAATCGCTCAATCAAAAACCAACCCCCCCAATAAACCCCCAATAACCAATTCTCGACTCCCCTACCCCAAAGTACAATACAACAGGCACTTGCACAACAACTACTCACCTTTTACTCACACATACAGGCCCCCAATTGTACAAAAACCAGTACTATAACAAAAGAATGTCTATAAAATACATAATCCTCAGAAATCCAAAGAAGAAGAAACGGAGCATGGAATAATACTTATTGTAATTCAAGTTAATCTTTGTCCATATAAAATAATGGCTGATAATTTGTCCAAAGTGTCTCTCAGTAAACGCTGGGGAACTCTCACCTCCACAGCTCAGACAATGAAGATATTGTGGTCTCTCACCCCCTAATTTTCACTGTTCCTTCTCACCAAACACCTTGCTTAAAAACAGTCTTTACAAGGAGAGTTACTAAAGCAGGATCACTCACGTAGTCCAACTTCCAGGGAGCAGATTTTCCAAGAAGCAGATCGCCACTCAGTTCATACAGTGAACCCCATGGTCCCACATCCAGCAGTCTTCCACTAGGTTGTCTTCACCAGTTTTCACCCCCACCAATCCGCAGGGCAACTTGTGGACTCCCTAATGGTGGCCGCCACCCTCCAATGGCAACCTTGCTGGTGTTCTCCTTAAGAGAGCAGTCCCCCTCCAGTGACCACCTCCGCGGATACCCCACAAATTGTCTCTGCAGTTCAGTCGGGCTCCACCTGGACCAAGTAAGCCTTCTAAGTGTGCGGTCCGTCACTTTCAGGCCTCGTCTCCTCACTTTCTTCCTGGACATCTCACTTCTTCACTGCTCCTACATGCTCTCCTAATCACCTTC
Organism: Neoceratodus forsteri; assembly: GCA_016271365.2. Lineage (NCBI taxonomy): Eukaryota > Metazoa > Chordata > Ceratodontiformes > Ceratodontidae > Neoceratodus > Neoceratodus forsteri. The sequence continues at coordinate 193,852,447 of CM028129.1, forward strand.
TGTAGATCCACTCTGCAAACCCCTAAGACTGTCCTGCAGAGCTGCTCCCCCAAGCCCATTACTGAAGAATCAACTAGGTCCTGCCTCCTTCACTCCCCAGCAGTACTCTCTTTGCTCCAGAGTATTCTCCAAGTAAGTCTAAATGTTATGGCACTGCAGAGCTGGTTATGCTAGATATTTGTTTTTTGTAAGATGGAAACATGGTGGTATGGATTGTAAAGCCGATTTTTAGATGGCCGAGCATTGAGCGAGAGACGCCGCCACACTCGGACCCAACCCAATGCCCGTACCAGACTTTATGAAAGCAAAACGAAAGCCAGCTTTTTAATTTCATTCTGCAAACTCTCGATTGGATTCTCGAGGAAAAGAAACTGTAAAATTAACAGAATCGCTTAAAATCTAAAACAACGAAACGCTCGGGGAGGGGGAGGATGTGGGGAAAGGGTGTGATATGGAAAAAGGAAGCATGACAGCTAGTCGAAGGAAACCTCAGGGGAATGAGGGATGGAAGTTAGTGGGGAGAAAGGGGGGACAGGGGAATTAAGCAGAGCAGCTGTGGGGGAGAAGGGACAGAGCAATTATGCAGAGCAGTTGGGGAGAAAGGGGGGACGGTAGTGCACAGAAACTGGTTTGCTGAGCTCAAAGTGCAGGATGAGGATGGGAAGGAAGAAAATGGTGGGAGGGAGTACTTAGCACAGCAAAACTGACTTGCCCCAGGATGGGGGGCAAACTGGCAATTCCCCAGGATATGGATGGAGGAGTGTTGACAGAAAGTAAAAATGACAGCACCAGGAGGAGGTCAACTCAGGACCGCAGTAGTAGTCAGAAGGCAACCGAGGGGGACAAGGTTCTGGATAGTGGAAGAACTGGAAGAACAGGAAGAAAGACACCAGGGAGCAGAGGCGGCCAGGACGGGACTATGAGTATTGGACAACTCGGAACCAGTACAAAAGGGCAGGGAGAGTGATACCTCAGTCAGGGCTGCCTAGAACTAAAAATAATTATGGGTGTCAGAGCTGTACAGCAAGTGGGGAGGGGAGTAAAAGGAGCAGAGAAAAGGTGGCAGAGCACAGGCAAGAAGGAAGGGCAGTGCAGGGCCAGATGGATAGGCTTTCAGAGGAGAAGGGGGCAAGGGCAGAGGAAGTGAGTATCCCAACCCCTAGACAGGAGAGGGCACAACAGAGACAGATTAGGAAACGTGTTGAAGGGGAGCAGACAAAGGGGCCGGCAGCAGAGAGCAAGATGGGGGGGACAGGAAATGGGTCTAGGGCCTGGGACAGTGAAATCACAGGGCTTGGTCCAGGATCTGGTACCTGGAGAGAGCAGAATATGGGAGCAAGGTGAAAGATCAAGTCTGGGGTGGGGGGAGGCACGGGTGAGGGTGAAGTTGGTGGCAGGAAGGGAAAGGGGGAAGGTAGGCAGTTTGTGGATTGAGCACGAAAAAAGTGGAGGATAGGGTTCAAATTGTCAGGGACTCGATTGTTAGGGGCATCAGCTGGGGAGGGATGGGCGGCGGCAAGCTCTGCTTCAGTTGTTTGGGCATGACAGCTGCCGAAGTGATGCACCATATTCTCTCTAGGGAGAAGTTGCAAGATAAAAAAATGCACCTGGTGTTCCATTTGGGAACAAATAATCTAGCAGGTCATAGTTTGATCGAGGTGCAGGCTAGGTTTGAAGCCTTGGCAAGGTTCTGTCACAATCGTACATTTAGATCAGTAGCATTTTTGGAGGTACTGTCTGTCCCAAGAGCCAGCTCAGAAAGGAAATGGAGGATTAGTGAGTTTAATAGCCAGCTATCTGGCTGATGTGAAAGGAAGGGCTTTGGGATGGTGGGGGACTGGGGGACCACCTGGCAGGATGGAAGCCTGTTATCTCCAGATAGGTTATACCTAAACAGGAAGGGTAAAGAAATATTGAGGTTGAAACTGAAGGAGTTTGTTAAACAGTGCTACAATTTAAACTGGATCGGGGAGTTGAAGATGAAACTCAAGCATAGGGCAGCTAACTTAGGATACCTCTCCCCAAGAATACGAGATGCCAAGTGGGGGCTACAGGAGACTGGGTAAAGACAATGAGGAAAGCTAGGACAGGGGAGGGCACAAGGGTGGCGGGAGTTTGGAGGGCACTGTGCACAAATGCAAGGAGCCTGGGAAATAAGGTTCATGACCTGGCAGCATTCATGGCAGAAGCGGAATTAGACCTGGTGGGAATCACGGAAACATGGTGCCATGGAGGGCAGGATTGGGACATTAACATACCAGGGTACAAGTTATTCAGGAGAGACAGGGTGCGGGGGTGGGTAGCGCTTTGTGACGGAAGGGATTCAGGCCACGGAGTTGCAGAGAAGTTGGGAGGCACAGAGGCATGTTTGAGTCTTGTTGAACATGGAGAGGGGGAGGTGGGCTGCATAGAGGTGGTCTATAGGCCACCGGGGCAGCAAGAGGGTGTGGACAACCAGATGGTGGAGGAAATTCTGCAACTGTCAGCAAAGGGGGAAGTGCTTCTGATGGGGGACCTCAACCTGCCAGACGTGGCATGGCACCCACTGTCGGCAGCATGCCCAAAAAGCAGGGCAATACTGGACTCACTTCAGGTTGCCTTGCTTGGGCAGATGATCCAGTAACCGACTAGGGAGGGGAGCAGTGTAGGATGTGGTGCTAACAAATGGGGACAGAGTAGGGAATTTATCAGTGTGGGAAAACCTTGGTATGTGGTTTATGATATGCATGTCAGCCTCTCTAAACTGGACTAAAGTGAAGGTTCTCTACTTCAGATGAGCCGATTTCAAGAAAATGGGGGCATGTGTTTAAACATGCTTGAGAAGGAGTGGGCAGCAGGGGGGAGGGGTTCATGAGATGTGGGAATCAATAAAGGGGACCATAGTGAGAGCTACTGACATCTGTGCGAGGAGGGTGTGTAAGAGTAGGAGAAAGGGGGAGCAACTATGGTTTAACAGGGAGGTTGGGGGCAGCATCAGGGCTAAAAGGAGAGCCTTTGAGAAGTTCAAAATAACACGGGGAGGAGGACTGGGAGGAATACCAGGTTAGGCAGAAGGAGGCAGGCAAGAAAGTGAGGTGAGCAGCAAAGGCTGGGACTGAAGAGAACATCGCCAAGGCAGTCGGGGGGCAAGATCTTTTTTCGATATATAGGTGAAAGGAGGAGAAATGGATTCCCAGCCTGAAAAATGGGGTGTGGAGAGGGTGGTGGGGGACCAGGAAAAGGCAGTGCTGCTATATAGTTATTTCTGCTTGGCATTTACAAAGGAAGCAGAATGGAAAGGGGGCACCTCTAAGGTAGCAGAACTCACCGGGGAGGGAGTGGATGTGATCTGTTTCAGGAAAAGGAGACACTAGGGGCGCTTGTGGATTTGAAATTTGACTGGGTCATGGGGCCAGATGGGGTGCACCCAAGGGTTTTAAGGGAACTGAGGAAGGTGCCGACTGCTTCCTTGACTGCTCTTGTTAACAAACCCTTATGCTCAGGGGTAGTACCTAACGACTGGAAGTGCGCAGATGTGATACTCCTACACAAGGGAGGAAGGGAAAGAGGACATGGGTAACTACAGGTTGGTGAGTTTGACATCTGTGGCTGGGAAACTCATGGAGAAACTGCTCAAGAGCAGAATAAGCAGGTACCTGGAGGCAAAAGGACTTCAGGACCCAGCGCAGCATGGGTTCACAGAGGGTAGATCCTGTCAGGCAAACTTAAGAGTTTTTTGACTGGGTCACCAAGGTGGTGGACCAGGAGGGATTGGCAGATGTGGCCTACCTTGACTTCCGAAAAGCTTTTGACTCTGTGCCACACAGGAGGCTCTTACACAAATTGGCTTGCTTGGGGCTGGAGGAGAGAGGGTTGTACGGTGGGTGGATAACTGGATGGAGGGAAGAACACGGAGGGTACTGGTCAACTGGGCACACAGAGTTTGTGGTCATTAGTGGGGTTTCCCAGGTGTCTGTGCTAGGACCTCTTCTGTTTTAATATCTTCATAAGGGATATAACTGTGGGTCTTGAGGGGAAAATGAGTCTCTTTGCGGACGACGCAAAGGTCTGCAACAGTCTCGACACACCAGAGAGGGGGTGAAGAGGATGCGAAGGGATCTGGTGAGGCTAGAGGATTGGTCCAAGGAATGGCAACTGACATTCAACACGGCAAAATGTAGGATCACGCACTTAGGCAAGAAAAATAGTAGGGCTGAGTACTCGCTAGGAGGCAGCTCCTTGCAGGTTACGGAGGAAGAGAGGGACTTCGGCATCACCATTTCACGTGATCTGCAGGTAGGTAATCAGTGTGAGGGGGGCAGTGGCAAGAGCAAGCAGAATGTTAGGGTGCATAGGGAGGGGGATCTCGAGCAGAAAGTGGAAGGTCATAGTACTCCCTTACACACACATAGCTGGTCAGGCTGCACCTGGAGTATGGGGTTCAGATCTGGAGGCCCTACCTCAGGAAGGAGATAGGGTAGAGTGGGTTCAGAGGAGGGCCACGAGGATGGTGAGGGACATGGAGCACTTAACCATATGAGGGGAGACTGAACGAGCTGGGCATGTACTCCATGGAGCAAAGAAGGGAGAGAGGAGATATGAGCGAGACTTTTAAATACTTCTTGGGTATCGGGTGCCTGTGGAGAACCTTTTCCAATTAAAGGAGAAACCCTCGATAAGGGGCATAACATCGGATCGGGGGGGCTTAGGGGAATGTCAGGGAAGTGTTTCTTCACTGAAAGGGTGGTGGACAACTGGAATGGGTTGCCAAGGGAGGTGGTGGGGGGAGATGACCGTGGGGGGTTTCAAGAGGGCCTGGAATAGCCACTGGGGATTGATAAAATGGGAGATGGACTTGAACAAAGACCTAGTGGAATCCTAGGCACTCTGGGCAGACTGGGTGGGCCTGGTGGGCCTTTTCTGCCATCATGTTCCTATGTCAGTGTTTTAGTTTTGGTACTTACAGGAACGTTCCAAGATCCTCGCTGTACAAGAATGCGCTGTAGTATAAGCTCCTTTACATTTGCAATTACTTTGGCAAGTTTTGACCCACTGCCCTTCGGGAGTGAAAGAATTGTAATTTGGTCCTGAGGAAGTAACCAGCCGATCCTTTCCACCTCCCTGGGTGCTGGCCCTACCCCTGCAGTCAAGCAGGGAGAGGTTAGGGGTGAGCTCCATTGAAGTGAATGGGGCCATTTTTATTAACTTTCATTTTATATGTTAGACTTAATTTTGTCATTAATCAAAATCACAAGGATCTTGGAACTTTCCATGAAGTGCATTTACTTTTTTGAACAGTATAATTTTGCATTCTTGTGTGGTAACTCGCGTGTATAACTTCTGGCCTGGGTTATACTAGAAAACTGGCTTTTCATGGTTAAGTGCCCAACCATGTTAACAAAACAAACACACGTAGTCCATAATTTTCAGATTTTTCTGTAGATGAGACAGCTTTAGTACATTTTCAGCAATCCCGCAAGAAAGGACGCTCCCCCGCAGATCCCGATTGAGTAGTTGCAAAGGCCCTTAGGCAAATTAGCAAAAAAAGGGATGTAGATAGTTCTACTGCTGTGACTAAAAACCGCCCTGGCTGTGCATAAAAAAAAACAGCACTGGTTATGCATAAAATGATCATTTTACTTGCATCAGTGAGGGTATTGGTGTTAAATAATGCATCAAGGTTTGACCTATAACTTACTCTGAGTAAGGCAAGACTGAGAAAACTGAAATATACTCCATGGTCAGTGAATATTTGGATCTGTGGTTTAGTTGAAGATGGCTCTAGAGACAGAGCGTCTTTTTAACCAGGAGAGACACAATAAGCTGAAGCTTGTTTACAGATACGACCTGGGAGCACAAGGAAATTGTGACTTGGTCAGGGTCATACAGTATGCAAGTGGAGGCTGTGGAATTCAAAACCAGGTCCCCAGGTTTGCAACTCAGAGCCTTAAACCACTGCACTATCCTGCCTCGTCTGGAACTAAACTGTTGGAATGCAACTGAAAATAAACTGGAATCCAACTCTGAATTCCCATAATCAAACCAGTGGTACCAAAATACAGGACCAGAACCAGTCTGGCTTGGAACTCTCAGAATCAAACCAGAATACAGGACTGGAACCACTCTGGCTCTGTATTCTAGCTGCATTCTGAATGGATTTTGCATTCCAACTTGGGTTATAGGCATTCCAGGTTGAGTACTGAGTTCAGACAAAGCAGTGTGCGGCACACTCAAAGGAATAACGGGTGTCGGTGCGAAGGGGCAGCTAGTCTATACAGTGACAAAGCAGAGAAAAATGACTGCACTCATGGAGTCAATAATTCAGACAGAAGTTTTAAATGTATATTCCATCACCATGGAGGTCCAGACTAGCCCTCAAATGCCTGTGAGTATTGAGTCATTTTTCTGTGCTCAGGTTGAGTTCTGCGTACTCCAGATTTGGTTTCAGCAATTCTGGATCTATTCGGGTTTCTACCATATCACTGTGTTAAGTGGGCTAATAGGTGGTGAGTTGAAGACCATGTGCTGCTACAGCCAAGAGAGTAAATTGTTAGTATACATGGGGGGGGGAGGGGTCGGAGCAAGTCAAGGGAGGTGATCCGTACCCTGCAGACTGGATGGGCTAAGCAGTCCTTATCTGGTGTCAACTTCTGCGTTTCTGTACAATGCTGTGATCAGATCACATGTGGAGCACTGAACCCAGTTCTGCTCCTCGCAGTACAGAAAAAACAATTAAGAAATCAGTAGAGTCCAGCATGTGGCCAGCAAGCAGAGTAGTAGCTAAAGGGGGCAAGAACTATGACAAGAAACTGGACGTGCTCAGACTATTCAGTCTAAAGAGAAGGCTGAAAGGGGACATGATCACAATTTTTCAAGTACTAAAAGGGATGAGGTGTGTGGGTGGGTGGGGGAGTCTGCCCAGAAGTTTGAAGTGGTTAGTGGAAGCACAACCTTAATGTGTGCAGCCTACTGAAAAAGGTAGATATTATTCAGGCCTGGATCTCTCACACTGACCCAGACATCCTTGTCTTAACTGAAACATGGCAGACAAAAATCCACACCTGACACAGCAGTATCCCTTCCCTCCTATAACGTCTATCGTAGTGATAGACCAACCAGGGGAGGGGCGTAGCTATCTATGTCAAAGACAAATGTACTGTTTCCGATATTATCCCTACCACCATAATGAAGGAATTCGAATCCATTGTGATAAACTTCTTACCCCCTTGGAAACGTTAACGGTAATTGGTTGCTACCGCCTCCCTTCTGGGGATCTGGTACTCCTAAATCACCTGCGCAATATATCTTAACTTGAGCCAAAACTAAATCGTCATTCTCTGCGATTTTAATCTGTACTAGCATAAAACCTGCAACAAATGCTCACAACTCGGACTACTGTGACGAAGCTGGCTTCTCCCAGTTGTTTTCAGAGTTCACTCGTCCAAACCGCAAAACACCTTCAAACTGGTCACTGATCAACTTCATTTCTTACAAATAGACCCCGTAAGTTCACACACTTATCAGTTTTCCACAATGTTGACAGTGATCACTGCCCCGTGGCCTGTGTTACAGGGTAGCAACCGTTCAGGTTGGTAAATGGATTCACATGGAAAAAGGGCTTCCACAAATTCAACTTGATCTCATTACTTGGCCGACCTGAGAGACACAGACTGGACCAGCTTTTATTTGGCCATGAAAATCAATGATGCAACTTCCCTTTTCAACAACATATTGGGTGCAATCAACAAACATGTCACAATGTAAAAATGTAGAACCTGGACGCATTCTTGCCCTTGGTTCATAGTTGAGCTAAAGGCTGCACTTAATGCAAGGGATAGTCTCTGGGCTACAGCCAGAAAGACCAAACTCCCAGTGGACTGGGCAGCCTTCAGAGTCTGCCAAAACGAGTGCACCAAACAGATCAGGGCTGCAAAAGCTTCCTACTTCCTAGTTGCCTTTAACTTTGCAAAGGGAATCTCAAGCAAATTCTGGCATATGATTAAAGGGGAAATTGTTTAACCAGGAGAGGCACACTAAGCTAAAGCTCGTTTCCAGGTGCAACCTGGGAGCACAGGGAAGTTAAGTGACTTGCTCAGGGCCACAGAGTATACAAGTGGGGCTGTGGGATTCAAACCCAGGTCTCCAGGTTTGCAGCGGAGAGCCCTGAACCACTGTGCTGTACAGAAACATAGAATTTGACGGCAGATGAGGACCGCTTGGCCCACCTAGTCTGCCCATTTTCCTACCTAACAGATAAGCTTCAGATCCTAGTTAACCAACAGCTTACTTCCTCCTACCCCCCCACTAGGACTGCCTTATGCCTGTCCCATGCATTCTTGACTTCCCCCACTGTTCTTGACGCCACAACCTCCTCAGGGAGGCTGTTCCATGCATCCACAATCCTCTCTGTGAAAAGAAACGTCCTCACATTACCTCTGAGCCATCCTCCCTCTATCTTCAAATTGTGCCCCCTTGTTCTTGCACATCTTTTTCTGAAAGATGCTACCCTCTCGGACTTTGTTGATTCCCTTGAGGTACTTGAAAGTTTCTATCATGTCCCCTCTCTCCCTTCTTTCCTCAAGGGTATACATATTAAGCTCTTTTAGTCTTTCTTCGTATGTCTTCTGGTGCAGACCCTGCACCATTTTGGTTGCCCTCCTCTGGACAGCCTCCACTCTGTCTATATATTTGCGGAGATGGAGTCTCCAGAACTGCGCACACGACTCCAGATGGGGTCTCACCAACTGTCTGTACAGAGGAATAACAACTTCCTGTTTTCTACTATTGATGCCTTTTCCTATTCATCCCAGTATCCCCCCAACCTTCCTTACTGCCTTCTCACATTGCTTGCCCACCTTTAGGTCATCTGATATAATTACCCCCAGGTCCCTTTCCTTTTTTACTGTTGTCAGAATCTCACCCCCATTGTGTACGCTTCCCCTGGGTTTTTGTTTCCCACGTGTATTACCTTGCACTTCTTTGCATTGAATCTGAGCTGCCATACATTTGACCATTCCTCCAACCTTGCCAAGTCCCTTCTCATCCTTTCCACTCCATCTTGTGTATCAGCCCTGTTGCAGATCTTTGTGTCATCTGCAAAGAGATGTACTTTTCCTTCCAGTTCCTCTGCAATGTCACTTATGAAGACATTAAAAGGGACCGGTCCCAGTACTGAAACTCCCTGCACCCTGCTAATAACCCTCCTTCTTCACTGTGTACTCCATTTACTACTACCTTGGCGCCTTGTTGTCTAGCCATTTTTTTTTTTTTATCCAGGCTACCACCTTGGGACCCACTCCAAGGCTGGCTAACTTGTGTATTAATCTTTTGTGTGGGACTGTATCAAATGCCTTGCTAAAATCTAGGTAGGCCATGTCCACGGCCCCTCCCTGGTCCACTACTTTGGTCACCCAGTCAAAGAAATCTACCAGATTCGTCTGACACGACCTTCCCATCGTGACTCCATGCTGCCTTGGGTCCTGTGCCCCACTGGCCTCTAGGTACTAAACAGTTCTTTCCTTCAGAAGTGATTCCATCATTTTCCCTACCACTGAGGTCAAACTAACTGGTCTGTAGTTTCCTGCCTCTGTCCTGCTGCCACTTTTATGAAGTGGAATCACATCTGCCCTCCTCCAGTCCTCGGGTACCACCCCATCCTGCCATGATTTGTTAAAGAGAGTAGTCAGCGCCAGCGGTGTCACTAGTTCTACCCTTTAGTTCTTTTAGAATTCTTGGGTGAATCCCATCAGGCCCCATTGTTTTGTCCACCTTCAATTTTATTAGTTCTTTCAGAACCCTTTTTTCTATAAATGGACTGGTATCAACCCCCGTCTTCAGAGTGTTTCTCTTGTTTGGTTTAGGTACCTCCCTCCTCTTCCTTTGTGAATACTGAGCAGAAATATTCGTTCAGTATCCCTGTTTTTTCACTGTCACCCCCTACACACATTCCCTCCCCTTTATTAAGCCTTAGTATCCCTCCTTTGGTCTTTCTTCGCTCCCTAATCTACCTATAAAAGGTCTTGTCTTACCTTTTTAATAGAATTGGCTATCCTTTCCTCGGTTTGGGCCTTTGCTATTCTGACTGCCTTACCAGTCTCTTTCTGCTTTAACTGACAAAGTTCTCTGTCCTGCTCCTTCTGTGTTTCCTTATATTTCCTGAATGCTGTCCTTTTTTCCTTAACCTTCCCTACCACCTCTCTTGAGAACCATAGCAGTTTTTTCCTTCATTGTGTTTTATTGATTTGCTTTACACAAAGGCTTGTTGCCTCTGTGATGGCTGTTTTGATTACTCCCCATTGTTCCTCCACCCCTCCTTTTTGCCTGTTTTGCTAGTGCTTTTCTGAGGCACACTCTCATTTTCCCAGAGTCATCCCTCTTAAAGTCCAGTACTCTTGCTTTTGTATGGCTTGATTGTATGGCTGTGTTTATTGTGAACCACACTGTTTGGTCGCTTGTTCCCAGATGGCTACCATTTCTAAATCTGAGATTCTTTTCTCCATCCCCATTTGAGAGTACCAGGTCTAAGATTGCTCCTCCAGTGGGTTCCAGTACTAGCTGTCTGAGGCATGCCCTGTAGGGCATCAAGAATGACCCTGTTTGGATGTGCCTGCAGCAAAGGTACTCCAGTTAACATCTGGCATATTCAGGTCCCCATCAACAATATCTTCCCTTTTTCTGCCATTCTAAGAAAGCCTTCTATCATTTCCTTGTCCATTCCCTCCCCCTGAGATGGGGGTCTGTATACAACCCCCATGCGGATTGTGGTGCCATTTCCTGTCTCCAGGGTGACCCAGAGTGCCTCATCTGCTCCCTGTTTACTGTTTAGTTCTATTGCTTTGATCCCTTCCTTTACATAGAGAGCTACTCCTCCTCTATTACCCCCGCGTTCCTCCTGTAGATTGCATATCCTGGTATGTTGACATCCCAGTCGTGGTTCTCTGTGTACCATGTTTCTGTGACTGCCACAATATCCAGGCAACCCTCTTCCATCAAGGCCAGTAGTTCAGGGAGCTTGTTACACAGACTACGGCATTGGTACTCATCATTCTCCACTTTTCGATAGCCTTACCCCTTTTAGCCCCATTCCTGTCCTTACTGCCTTTGCCTTTTTTACATTTACCTCTGTTCTGCTCCATAATAACTTCTGTACCTTGATGTTTATCTCACTAATCGCCATGTTTTGTGGGGGAGGCTGGGATTTCCCTGCCCCTTTTCAGTGCCTCCTTCCCTTGGCTAGTTTAAATGCTTGCCAATGGAGCATTTAAACCTCTCACCTAGGATCCTGGTTCCCCTGGACAGATGCAGACCATCGCACCAGTATAGGGCTGCATCCCTCCAGGTGGCTCCCCAGTCCCCATTGAAGCCAAAACCCTGAGCTCCACACCAGTTTTTCAACCACTCATTGAATTCCCTGGTGAGGAGTGCCCTAGCATCTCCCTTGCCATAGACAGGCAGCACCTCCGAGAAGGTTACCGTATGTGCTACTTGTCTAAGGCCCTCCCAACTCTACAAACTCCTCTTGCACTGCTCTGATCCCATTCCTAGCCAGGTCATTTGTCCCTAGGTGGACAGTGACATCCAGCTCCTCCCGTCGCAGCTCCTCCCACGATTCTGAGGATTCTGCTCCTGTCCCTCCAAGCCTGTAGCCAGGAAGGCACCTTACTTCCTCTCCCTTCCTCCCCATTTCTACCCCCACGATTGAGTCCCCCACCAGGAGTTGCTCTTCCCGTGGGGTCCCATGCCACCCTCCTGTGGGTCTCCTTTGTGAAGGTTCTCAGCATCCTCCTTGGTCTCCACTGCAGGTGCCTCCATAGAGGTCCACTAACCACCAGAAGAGTGAATGAATCTGTGGAGGAGGCACAGCTAGAGGGATGCAACTCTGTTCCACCACCCTCTCCTCCCTGAGCCCACCCTGGTCTAACCTCTCTTCTTTCTTGGCAACCTCTGAGGTAGTGGCATTGGCCCTGGTGGTCCCTGGGTGGGGGAGGAGGTTTCATGAATCCTAGCCAGGTCAGCCTGGAGACGGGCAACCTCCTTTCTCAGACCAGAGAGGTGCCTGCAAATAGGGCAGCATCACAGCCTCCAGAATGTCTCCCAGAACACTGCCGCCCACAGCCATTGCACTGCACCACTCCTAACATGTCTTATTTTGTGTCCCCTCTGCTGTTTCTCTGTATGCTTACTGCCTGCTCACAACTCTCACCCTTCCTGTTCTGAGACAGCAACTTCCTATTTTCTTCAGTAGCTTCCTTCTTCCTTGCTCAATGTCAGACCACCAGCAGCTGGGGGGGAGAGTGAGCTATTTTTTCCTTTAGGGTTGACAAAATCAATGTTTCTCTATGATTCTTCCCTTCCTGCCAAACAGGAAGTTCCTGTTGACAGTCAAATCCAGTGGCTATAAAAGCAGAACTGGCTTAGGTTGGGTGGGTGAGCTGGAGGGCAATTGGTAGGAAAAAAGGCTAGCAACAGGAAGTTGTAATTTGAGTCACCTGCGTCTATAGTGTCTAAACCACACCCCCAGTTAAGCTGTCTTTCCTCTTACTGGTTTAGCAAAGTCAGCTGATACAGTACCCTTCCCAGTACAGAACACACACTGACTTTTTCTCTTTTTTGACCCTAAATAAGATCCCTTCTACTTCTAATAAAGTATCTGTCTACTTAATCTCAACAGACACTGATTCCTGCTGAGATAAGTTTTAAATGACTGCCTCCTATTAAATCGGTGGAAGGCAATAAACCTTTTTTCTCACTACCCAGTAAGATCTCCTTCAAGGGTCAGACCCTTTCTGTTAAGTCTGGCATACAACACAGCTTTAACGACCACTTCTCCACTGCTGGCCTTGCATTTGATATATCAAAAGCAGCCACTGTGATATCCAACGTACCGAGATATTCCCCACCACAGACAAGCAACATCTTCTTTTTCACTGCCTTCCAGTTCAAAGAAGTAGACCTCCTACTCCAACTAGAGGTGCTGGTGCTGACTGAATAGGCCCTTACCTCATTAAAGCTGGCGTAGGGTGTCTTAACCCCATCTTACACCTGTTTAATATGTCCATCTGTTCTAGCGCCATGACAGACCAGTGGAAAATTGTCTTGGCACTCCCATTATTTGTCAGGCGATCGTATGGACCTAAATAACTACTGCTCCATCTCCATCCTTCCCTTGCCCTCTAAGCTACTCAAGAAGTTGGTAAATGCCCATATAAGAGACTACCTTGACAAAAACAACCTAATAAATAAATCCCAGTCCGGCTTCAGACCAGCCTATAGCACCACATCAGCCCTAGCCTCATGTTACAAATGACTGGCTCACGGCCATCGATAAGAAACAAGTCACAGGAGAGTGTGTGTGTGTTTTTTTTTTTTTTTTTTAACCTTAGTAATTTAAAGCATTTGATACTGTCGACCATGCTTTACTCCTAGATACACTTCAGTGGCATGGCATTTCTGGACCCGCACTAACTTGGTTCGACAGCTACCTGACAAATAGAATGCAGCAGGTGAAAGCAGGTGGTTCCCTCTTCTTCCCCTTTCTGAGAGGAGTATCACAAGGCTTGATCCTTGGCCCCTCCTTTTTATGCTGTACATCAACACCTTTGGTAAAGCAAAGCTACACCTATTCGTGGATGACACTGTAACATATGTATCCAAACCCTCGGCAACCAAAGCCCACATGGAGCTCCAGTCAGAATTTGATCTCTTCCAGCTCAGCCTTGCTCAGTCTAAACTTCTTTTAAATGCAAAAAAAAAGTCATGTACTTCCATTCCAATCTTGAAACTGCCACTCAAAGTAAACTATTATCCTTGCCCCCAAGGAAGACCCTCCTTGAAGACTACCTTGAGGTAGTTACCAGATTTAAATACTTGGGCTGCAACTTAGACCAACATCTAACATTCTCTGTTCACATCGCCTCCCTTTCGAAGAAATTGCGGCAAAGACTTGGCTTCTTTTATAGGAATAAATGCCTGTTTACCAATGACGTCAGGCTTCGATTGGTCCAGACAACCTTCGTACCACTCCTTGATTACGCGGATATTGTTTATGGCTGTTGCTGGGACTCCCTGCTACACCAGTTGGACATACTATACCATAGTGCAGTACGACTAATTTCAAGTGCCCATCGTTGCACACACCACTGCGACTTATGTGCCTCCCTGGGCTGGACATCCTTAACTACCAGACTACTCTCTCACACCCTCACCTGGCTATACAAAGACCTCTTATTAAAGCTCCCCCATATATAACTAATCTCTTCCGGTGCACTGTCTCCTCATACACACTAAATAGCACCACTTACGTTGTGTTTAATCTTGGCAGTTTGCGATTAATATAGATTTCTGTCGATTTACATCGAGACGTGCTATTTTGTCAATTTCGACAAATCTATTTTCATAGATTTCTATCAAAATGCTATTTTGTGCATCACTTGAAAATGTTCTGATTAAAATTATAATTGCCTGGTGATTTCGATCGTAAACTGCCCTGCCTCTCATAACTTTACTTTAGCTTGTGATTCCCTATTCCGAATAGGGAATCACAAGCTAAAGTAAAGTACTGAGAGACAGGGCAGTTTACGATCTAAATCACCAGGCAATTAAAACTTTAATCAGAACGTTTTCACTTGCAAATACTTATACGTATGGCTGAATCCCCATCTAAAGCACCAGGCAATGATGTATTCTGTTCCATTAACACCTAATCACTAGTTGCTGCATAGTTCTGTGATTTCCCGTGTCCTCTGAGCTGATAATAAAATAAGTAGTGTTTTAATCGGACCTCAGATTTCAGATCAAGCAACACATCCAAACAGCATGGGTCGAAAAAGAAAATGTGCAGATGAGTATTGCTCTGAATTCCCTGAAATGGAATTAAAAACTGTCAAAAAGACTGGTGATGGGGAAAGTATTGACATTTTACGATACAAGATTTGTAAAACCGAAGTATCTGGTCAGGCAAATCGCAGTTCTGAGTATTTTAACAGCAAGACGCACCTGAGGCTAAAGCAAATTCTGGACATTATCCCACAGCCCTCAATGGAATCGTTTATGGGGGACATGAAGCAGAAAAAAGAAGCTGCCGACTTCCCACATGATCTTGTTAGGGCTTTGTGTTTTGGAGCAATTCCGATGAATGCAGTCCGGGGCTCCAGCTATCTGATGTGTGTTCTAAGAAAATATGCACGAGCTGGGAGAACATGTCCAAAAAGATGTCAGCTGGAGGAGAAATATACTCCAGAGGTCTTCATGCATCACAAAGCAAGAATAAATGAGCTGCTATCTGGTGAGCAATTCTCTATTGTTGTCGATGAAACTCCTGCGTTGGCAGGTCTACCTGCTATTAATGTTCTGGGAGTTTTTTACTCGTCTAAAAATAGATCCATAAACTGTCTGTTACTGAAATCAACAGTTGTTATGCAGTGCAATGCGGGTGTAATCTCTAACTTACTCCATGACATGAGAGACTATTGCTTGTCTTGGGCTGATTGTCTCAAACACTGATTCAGCAATGTACTTGCAGAGAATGATTAAAGACCTTAGAGACATTTACCCACATTTGCAGCACATACCCTGCATCACACATTTATTGCATGTAGCTATCGACCACGCTATTAAAACAGACGAATTTTGTGATGTAAATGAAATTGTGGTACATTTTCCAGCTCTATTTAAGAGTACTAATAAACAGAGGAGAGCGTTTTTTAAAGTGTGTGCAAACAATGGTGTTCCACTAACCAGTGCAAACCCCCCCCCCCCCAAAAAGAGTTGTCCCTTGTCGTTGGTTTTCTTGGGTAGAATCAGCACAGTACATTTATGCACATTGGGATAGTGTGTGTGACTTTTTAATTAATGAGGAGATAGAGCATCAGTCTAAAAAAGCCTCCAAATTATGGAGACTTGTAACAGATGATTCCAGTCAAAGAGATCTTTACTGCAAGCTTACATTTCTGTGCAGTTTTCTAGGAAAAATCCATGTCATACATGTACAGATGGAAACCAAAGCACCACTAATTCACAAAATTGACAGACTACTGAACTTCGATCTGAGTGTGACAAGCGATGTCAAAAGTTCATTTAAAGATGTTGATTTAAAGTCAGTGGGATCCAAACGACAGTCCCTGTCTGCAGCAATGCATTCTTTCTCAAGAAATTTTCATTCAAAGCTAAGCGCAACACTTGCACGAAATGTGCCTGAAGGACTTTATGGTTCTGGATCGTTGTTTGACAATTGCAGGATGTTTGATCCCTTTATAAAGAAACAGCTCTCTGCTGATGTCTCTAAATATGTTTCCATAAGCAACACCTTTAACTGCAAAAAAGAAGACTTTGAGCGGGACTTTACAGGGTTTTACTTAACTCCAAAAATTGATTAGCGTTTTGCTCATAAAAGTGCTAAAACATTGAGAAAATCCAGAGCACTTGCCTCACTGTGTTTAACAAATATAACACTTCTAGAAAACCTATATAAATACTTTCTGTACAGTTAGCATTGTCCCAAGAAAAAAACTGCTAATCAATTATTTAAAACTCTGCTGTAGTTAATATATGAAACTTGAGGTTCCTTCAGACCGCATGATCTCTCCAATGGAGTACTGGGAGAGTGAGATGCTACACCTATCTGTACTTTCCAATGTTGCATTGTGGGCACTGGCTATGCCAGTTGCATCTACTACTGTAGAGCGTTCGTTTAGTCTGTACAGAAAAGTTCAAGATAAACTCTGAATGCGCCTTTCAGAGGAGAGACTGGGGATGCTAAACATTTTGTACCACAACAAGGACATAACAGGAAGTTTTAATGCATTTAGCAACACAGATATAAAAATTCCACAACTGAATCCAGCACAGATTTGCACTGGGGGGGCATGTGTATTGTCTTTGTATAACTACTGTGTCTCCGTATGTTTTTTACATAAAGATCGATTTTAATCGAAATAAAGACATTAAAATAAACATCGATTTTTAGCTGTCGAAATTTGTTAAAAATAAAAATCGAAAACTGCCAAGCCTAGTTATGTTGTATGTCCCTAGCACCCACTATGGGGGTTTGGCTATACGCCATGCTGTACCTGCCTCCTGGAACAAAGTCCAGTCTGTCCTCAAACTGCAACAGCTAATCCCCCTGAACAGTTTCAAAAAATCTACTTGCTAGCAAGTTACGTGACTCCTGTACATGCCATTAATCGCTATGCTTATTACTGACAGATTGTCAACACCTCTGTTGTCTCTACATGAGTTACCTCACTCTCCTCGAGGTCCCCTCCCTCTATACCAACTCTGTTTCAGCTACCCTCCCCCATCCCTCCCAACTTAATCAAAACTACCCGTCCGCGCTTTCACCCTCAACATACTTGACCACTACTCCCCTTGCCTCACCCACTCCAATCTTCCCAGACCACCCTTTTTACCTCTACACTGCTAATGATCCCAAACTAGTCTACCTACCTTCTCCACTTCTTCCCCACGACTCATGGCTGACTCCTCCCTTTATTTCTCCTCGAATTTCCATGCCTCACAACCCCAAGTTCCTCATCTGTACTATTTGTCACAGGATGTTTTAATTCTGCATGTTGCAAGTTGTGCCTCCTGTCTGACAGTATGCTCTCAAGGTTTATTATGTAATGCCTAATATGATGTGCTGCAATGTCCTAAACTTTGTACATTTTTTTTTTTTTGTATTCTGTGTAAATATTTTCTCATCTGGGACGCTTCAGGTTGTATATTTCCATGTATATGTATTGTCTTTGTTTATATTGTAAGTGCACTGCACAGTACTTGTCTCAGGACCTCCTTGTAAATCAACCTGCTCAATGAAGTTATTTTCCTGCCAATAAACTTTGACTTGACTGACAACCAGAGGGCATGCTCTCAAAACTGAGGTGGCGGGAGGGCATAAGGGGAAAACTTTAGAAAGAATTACTTCACACAGAAAGCATATATTTTTTTAATACATTTTTCTCCTCTGGTCTCCCCCCTGGCTGCCCCCTTCATATCGACCACAGCCCCATCACCCCGTCCTCTCTAGGACTTACCTTCTGCCTGCGCCCTCTGCCAGAGGGCTATAGTGATGCCTAGTCGCTGAGTGCAGAGCCTGCAGAGGGTCGGTTGTCACCCACAGCCTAGAGTTTTTTCCCTCCATTTTCTCCTGTCCCATCCCTGTTGCTGGGGCGTACAAACCAGGCGTGCGTGCGTGGAGGTGTGCTTGCAAAAATTTGATATCACCCTCCCTTCTTCGGCACACACAGTTCCGTATCACCTGCAGGCCTCCGCCTGGGGGTAGTCATTCGGCGGGAACACTGATCCTCCCTCCCCAGGGGAGAACTGTCCTCCAGATGCTCGATCCTCTCCCTCCCTGGTCGACACAGACAACCCAGGAGGGTAAGGCATGATACCTCAGCTCTCCATGCCAATGGGCCGGCTACAGAAGTTGGTTTTGATTTTGATTTATTTAAATGTGATTGCAGCCATGGTGTACTACATTAAGTATGTTACAGATCAGTACAAAACTGTATTCTAAAAGATATTGATAAAAATAGAAGCATTTGAGGAGGGAGATAACAATGTGGAGCAGGAGAGAGGAGGAACTTTATTTTGTAACTACCTTTTTTGCAAAGATTTACCAACATTTTTTTAGATAACATTACCTGTAACATTATTGGCAAGCTAAAATCAGCACAGCTGGCTGGAGGGGGGGAAAAAAGAGCAGTCAGGAGCATCCTGGCGCAGCACCTGAGCGATGCCACATGATGGAGCAGGAGACACTGGCCAGGAAGAAACATTGCCCGTCCGGGGCAATAAAATGTAGCGGCTCCTGACATCGTTCTCTGCAGAGAACTCTGCTTCATTCCCTTACCTTGAAAATGTTCACAGTGGAAACGTCTGTGGAAAGTGGCATGAAAACTGAGGATGAGGATGTTAAGAGGTAGACTACATGCTACAGCATGGCATTGGGTCAATATGCCAGGGACTCTAACTGACTTATGACAGGCTTAAAATACTAGCAAACCAGATACACTCCATGAATGTTCACTACGTCTGTATTCTGGAGGTGGTAGAAAGTGACCCCTTGTTCCCCTTTCTAAAAGACTACTTGACTGGGTGTGCAATTAAAAGAGCACTTGAGCATAGTGGAATGGTTCATTATAAAAGCGGAGACAGACTTCATGGTAGGCAAGATGGCGACACATCATGCAGTTTTGGCAGTGCTTGACTCAATGGCTACCAGAGATGAACTACTTCAGGTTGTTAAGAGACATCACCCATTATTATTTTAGGGCAACACCATTCTGGCTTTTTTTTTTTTTTAGACATTTCATATGCTGCACATCAACATAATAAGAAATGTGAGTCTGGAGTATGCCAAATTATCTGGAAGTATCACATGCTGTTTTGTTCCTTGCAGTAATCAGTGTTGTGCATCAAGACACAAGTGCCCAAACCAGGCACTTGGATTAAATCCCAATACTGACACTGTAGTGCAGCATGAAGGGGGTGCTGCACTCCTGAGGTGCCGTCTGTCACAAACCCACTCAGCAGGTCAGCCCGCTACTCCCAAAGTGCAAACCTCCGAGCGCAGTCTTGTGAACAGTTAACAGAACAAGGTAACCCTCTTGTCTGTTTTTTGTGGATTCGAATCAACCCTTGTCTCAAGTTTTGGAGGGATTCAAACTGTGAACCTCTTGTTAGCGTATCCAATGTACAGGCTTAGATAATTCTGTCTTGGGGGGGGGGCCAGATATCTTTGCCTATGGGCACCTAACCAGGTGTGCAGAAATGAACCCTTAAAAACTGTAATAAAAGACCTCAGATTTGAAACGCCTACCTTCTTCGTTTGGTATCACCATTCAAGCTTATGCACACAGTGTTTGCTTTAACCATATATACTTCACTTGTAAAAGGAAAGAAATCAAAAACAGACCAAGTAGGCTCTAAAAATAGTTTACTAAAATAGATAAAAAAAAATGTAAACCATAAAATACAGAACTGTTAAATCACATGACATACAAATCACTTAAATAAAACAGGTTTTAACAGTGCAATTCCTACAATACTTAGATTTGTCTTTCTCTCTAAATACCTGCTTAAAGTGCTCAAAGATGTTTCTTTGTCAGTCTAGATAGAAGTGTGTCTGAAGAAAAACAGAATAATGTTTAAAAGCTGGTTTTCCCCACCTGTTTGCATGAGGTCACCTAGCTCCTCCCTGTCAGAATCTATAAAAAAAATATATATCTATTTATAAACCGGATGTTTTTCAAGTATTAAATTCTGCAACTTCAGCATAACTCATGTTCTTCAAATGACACTCATTGATCTTATGATAAGCTTCCCCCTTCCAGGACATGAAAGCATCTTTTATGACTTCGCACTAAAACATCACAACCTGCTCTTCTTCATCTAAGCGTTATCAAAGTTTATGATTTCCCTCTTAGCAACTACAGTTATAATTAACTTAGTCTGTAATTGGCTTCGGGCCTTCCAGGTAACACCTTGTATCTCAAACCAGTGTGTGTGATCTCACATGCTGTTTCAACATTTCTCAAGAGAGTGCATAACCCATTTTTAAATTACAAAAAATGATACAGTGATCAGAACCAGCTGTCCAAGTGTCGCACCGTCTTTCAGATGAGATGTTAAACCGAGGTCCCATCTGCCTGTTCTGGTGGCAGTTCAGGTGGATGTTAAAGATCCCATGGCACTTCTTGAAAAGAGTAGGGGAATATTTTATTGAAAAGCACAGAAAATACAGAATCAGAACATATAAAAGGAGCATTTCGAAACATCATACTTCAAAATTATCAACTCATAAATCGTAAATTACAAATCAATCTGGGTTATTATACATTATGAACACTTTGGTGTTCCATTTTTTTTCTCTCAAAACCTCAAAAGACAAACATTTATATTCTTTGGGGGGAGGGAAGGGCTCTCCACATATGAACTTCTGTCACTGGGTTAAGACTAATTTCATACTCGTAGCTATCTTTAAAAGCATGTTCGCATAACAGTTTCTCTGTTTCATATGACACGAGTTGCCGCTGGATAACCCACTGGCATCTGGCCTGCCACAGATAGTTTCAAAACAGAAAAAAAAATAAATGTAAGGTAGTGTTGTGATATTTCCTTAGTGAAAGTGGGTATAATCCTAAGGCGATACTGTTAAAGTAATGATTGATAACCATGGGAGTTGCCAAAATAGTTCTGCAATCCATTTGCGTATTCACAATGTATTAAAAAAAAAAAAAAAAAAAATGTTCCATATTTTCCTCTGGGGCTGCACATGAGGGACAGGGACAAATTCTTTCCTCTGTTGCCTTTTGTAACGTGGCAAAAATATTAGGAGTCCAGGGAAGAAAGGCGATGGGTTTAGCAGCGTCGAGTGGTAGAAGAGCAACATGGTAATTATGGCACGCTAATGCCGTGTTGCTTGTGTAATGCACAAAGTAGCCACAGGAGAGAAAGCAGCAGTGCACAGAAAGAAGAGATAAAGCAGGGCAGCCTATGAATGAGCAGAATGGAGCAGGAATGTAGACTGGGAGCAAGCATACACTGGGATGAGCACGGAGGAGCAACCGCCGAGCTAGGGTCGTTCGGAAACACTGTTCCTCAGGTAGGGCAAGGAGAAATGCGAGCAGGGCATGATCAGCATTGTGTAGCATTAGGCGCGACAGTGAGTGTGAGGTAAACATGGTAGAAATGCAAGTGGGAGAGGTGTAAAAGTGAGAATGAAGCAAGGAGAATGGAACCGAAACGGAAGTGTAAAACAGTGGATGGAGCAATGTCAGAGTGACATCGCACACACACACACACACACACACACACACACACACACACACACACACGGCTACAAAATATGCAAAACATGTTGACGCGGAAATAGGGAAACGCAGAAATGACCGTAGCACAGACCTCCAAACGGACCTCTTAAAATAATAGCCGTGCAGATGTTCTAAATTGTCAGAAACAAGTGTTGATAGAAACTTTGTTCACACATACCTTAAATATTGTTTTGACAACATGAGCATAGAAATCGTAGTCTGGTAAATGTTGAAAAAGTGCAGCACAGAAATCAAAACAGAGCAAAATCTGTTTGTATTATTGCATGCGGAGTATCAGAATAAGAGGAAGAAAAAGCACAGAATCCTAGAAGCCATGTTACAAGCGCATTAATCTACTCCGAAGGTGGCATCTAATGGGGAGTTAATGCATGGTTTTTCCGTTTGTAGGTACTCAGCCTGCGACCTCGGACCCCAGCGGCTCCAACCATGCATTAACTCCCCATTAGATGCCACCTTCATCGTGAATTAATGCTTACATGTTCATTGCCTCTGATATTTAGTCTTCCGTAGGCACAAAGCCACACTATCTCCCACATTTCTTCTGGAATTCTGGCAGTATTCAGTACTTGTAAAACTTTGTGTGTATCCTCTACTTGACAGTTTTTGAAAACTTGCATGGCGGGTAACTGACCTACCATATGTTTTGTAAAACTGAGAACTGCCTACATTTTTGATATCATTTTTACTTGCATTCCATTTCCTCAATTTCTGTACTGTGTGTTTTATAGAAGGAAGAAAAAATAACATTTAGTCTGTTTTGGTGGTGTAGTGAGCCATACTTCGAAAAAAACAGTAAGGTTATTTTGAATCCATTTTCTTGTAATGGATGGTACTTGATTTAGTCCTAGCTTAAAGGACTGTGACTAGAAGAATGTGTGAAAAAACACTACAGGTTCTGTTATACCTAGGCCTCCTTTGCTCTTTGCTAAATCGGTATACATCAGTTTGATGGGGTTTAAACGATTCCCCCACAACATTTGAAAAAAGATGCTGTAAAATTTTGTTTCAAAAGGGAGAGGTGAAGGAAGAATCATACCAGTGTATAGTAGGCACGGAATTAAAAAGTCCTTAATAATGGCCACTCTTTTCAATTTGGAAAGCTTCCAGCTTTTCCATCTTTGAACCTTAACCTCACAAACTGAGTATGCTTTGTCCCAATTATATGGCCCCATCTCAGTTTTCCCAAAATATAAACCCAGTATTTTGATGGGCCCTTGAACTAAAGCAATTCCTTTTATTTCAGCGGTAGTAGTTTGTCCTGGCCCTAATCCAATACCTGTACATTTTTCTAGGTTTAGTTTTGCACCCGACACTAGAGAATACTCTTCTTATTTCATCCAACATTTTAATTATACTCTCCATATTTTGAGAAAAAAGGCACATTATCTACATATGCAATAATGCATACCTCGTCCTCTGGCTGTAAGCCGCTTAGCCCTTAAATAGCGTTTTGAGATGTAATATGCTGAATCAATGGAGCTAAAGAAAAGATGTACAGCAGGAGGCTCAAAGGGCACCCCTGTCTGACGCCTTCCGTTATTTTCAGTTCAGTGCCTAAAGTTCCTAATACTGTTGGACATGGTGTGCCTGAAGAATACAATAACTGTAGCCATTTAATAAAATATTTGGGAACCTCGTAATGAGCTAAAAAAATGAAAAACGGAAAAATATAATTAACTCTGTCAAAGGTTTTGCTTAAATCCAATGATATCGGAAAACCTGGGTGACTGTGCTGGTTATAATATTCTGTTATATCTTTTAAGTATTATTAAAGCTTGTTGTAAGTTTGTCTGGTAGATCACTGAATTGTTGGGTATAAAACTATAGTTACATAGTGTCATAAATGTAAATTTAGAATGTTGGATAATATTGTAAAATCTGTGTTTAAAGGGCTGATTTGTCTTCAGTTTCAGTGCCCTCTCTCCAGATTTAAATAAAAAAACAAACAAACAAAAAAAAAAAAACAGCCCTTTAGTAAAAAATTCAGGAATCTTTGTAATAGATGGTTATAGACTTTCTCCAGGCATTGTGCAAATTCCTCCAAAAAAGTTTTATGATTCATGTGAAATACCATCAATACCTGGAGATGATCCAGATTTTGTTTAATAGGGTTCATTTCCTGCACTGTTATGGATTGTATAAGTTCCTTTGTGTATCGAAGGCAGATATTGTGTTTATGCCTGTGTTCTCCTTGTATATAGTTTGAAAAGATTTTAAATGTTTTGCCACAGTTTCCTGCATTTTTTGAGGGTCTGAAGTCAGGACACACTGTTTATCCTTTAGCTCAGAAAAGGTAGAAGCTAATTCCTTATTTTTGCACATTTCAAAGTGGTCCCCATTTGGGGGAAGTTAAGTCCCATATAGGAGATTTGATTTAACTGTTTGTGCTCCATCATATTGGTGAGTATATACTTTTTTTAAATTTAGTAATTTGTTCTGTTAGGTTGATCTTAGTGGTATATGCTGTTGTCATGAGGCGTAATTGTGCCCTCAGTTTTAAATATTTGAAAAAAATGCCCTTTTACTTTTTGTTTTCCTAAACGTTGAAAACATTCTGCCAAATGATGTTTGGCATCCACCCACAATCCCCTTTATTTATATATAAATCAAAGACGGAGGTTCTAGTCTCCATTAATCTTCTTACAGAGCTTAGTACTGGTGCCTCAGTTAGCATTGAAGGGTTCAGTTTCTACCTGTTTATTTGTACTTTGTGTAGAGAGAGAGAATTAAAGCATGATCCTTTCAAAAGAAGATGGTCAGAAAATTCTATGGGTACAATGTTTAAAAATTATTTTTTTATAGTGGTTACTATTAAAAAGTTAATCAATGGTAGAAGTTGTTTCCCTCTCTGATATGTAAAAGCAGGACCAGATTCCTCATAATATGCACAGTTTACAAGATCTGCATTTGTAACACATCTTTGTAACATTTATAAATCGCAGTAGATTTTCTTGGATAAGTTCTTCTGTGTTTTAGAGTTTTTAAGGCCACAATTAGTCTCCCCCAAGTATAGAATTTTAGTTGTAGCCAGGAAAGGTTGTATTGCCTCAATCAATTTCACCCTTTCAGCTTTAGACTGTGGCAAATAGACATTTATAAACCTGCTAGGTTGAGACTGCCATACCCCATCCAGTATGAGCACCCTTCCAGGTATTAAATCGATTAATTTTGTTAGAGTACCCCTTAAAGAGAACACCTACACCATCTGACCTATCTAGTCCGAAGGACCAAACTGATGGTACCCAATACCACTCTGCTTTATACAGTTGAATCTGGGTATCTGACCACATCAAGTTTCCTCTAAATATTTTATATCATAATCATGCATGGTTTGAAAGTTCATTTTTTATGGTTTAGCAAGCTGCTCACATTAATAGATGATACACAGTGCAAATTTGGTTAGTTGTAGGTTTGGACCCTGACTGCCATGCGAATTACAGACCAATCTCTAACCTCCCCTTTTTGGGGAAGGTGATTGAGAAAGTAGTGGCCGCACAGCTGGAGAACCATTTGACTATCCGTGACATATATGAACCCCTCCTGTCAGTTTTTTTTCGAAAGAGGCACAGTACTGAGACAGCACTGGTTCGGGTGCTCAGTGATCTCCTGATAGCTAGAGATCAGAAAAACTGGTCCATCTTGGTTCTTCTAGATCTGTCTTCAGCGTTTGACACTGTGGACCATGGCATCTTACTTGATTGCTTGAGGTTCATCTGTGGACTGTCGGGTACAGTCCTCAGGTGGTTCACATCTTTTCTCACCAGAAGAACTCAAAGTGGTGTCCGGAGTTTCTTCTTCGGACCCAGTATCTCTCTCTGTTAAGTGGGGGAAGGGGGTGTTCCTCAGGGTTCAGTATTGTCACCCGTGTTGTTCGCAGTGTACATGCTGCCCGATTGAGACATTGTAAGAAGGTATGGGCTGAGGTTTCACTGTTATGCTGATGTTACCCAGCTCTACCTTTCTTTTGCACCTGACCAGGATGGAGCTCTCTGTCTTTAACAACTGCCTCACAGAAATCCAAGACTGGATGGATTCGAGCTGGTTGAAGTTGAACTCTGTAGAGACTGAGGTGTTGATTGTGGGGCCGGGAGTTGGTTTATCCTCCGGGCTTTTTCTCTGGGTTTACCACTCCCGACCTCTGAACAGGTGCAAGACCTGAGGGTAATCTTTGACGGAGGGCTGACCCTGCGTTCGCAGGTGTCTGCTGTCGTCAAGTCCTCTCTTTACCATCTGAGGAATATATCCAGGATTAAGCACCTTGTTCTGTCCGATGATCTTCCTATGCTGGTCCACGCTTTTGTGACCTCTCGCTTGGACTACTGCAACTTCCTTTACCTAGGGCTTCCAGAGGTGGAAATCCGCTAGTGCAGAATGCTGCGGCCCGGCTCTTGACGGGGACTTCACGGCCCTGTCATACTGCACTGGCTGCCAGTACAGTGGCGTATCACCTTTAAAGTCGGTTTACTGACTTTCAAAGCCCTACACGGACTAGGCCCGGACTACCTGAAAGAGCGCCTGGTTCCTTGCCGCCCTGAGCGATCGCTCTGCTCAGCCGATGAGGGGTTGCTAGAAATTCCTAATCTTCTGGGGCCCGTGCATTTATACATGCGGCTCCAACCCTTTGGAATTCTCTACCCCGTCAGTTACGGGAGTGCACGGCCGTGGAGGGATTTAAGCAGGCATTAAAGACATACCTGTGGTACCAGGTGTTTGGTGACTGATCGTTTTTCACTATCTGTTTTAATGTTTGGTTTATTTGATATGCTGTTTTATATTTGTTAGGCGCCTTGGTTTTTGAAAGGCACCATAAAAATAATTATTATTAGGTTAAAAGGCCCATTTAAATCTTTTTTCCTCTTTCTTTTTCTCAGAATATTTGAAATCTTCTGTTTTCGTGAGTTCTGAGGCTGTTGAAAAGTTGTCAGACTCTTCTCCATCAGTATCTCCCCAGGATGATGTGGGGAGGACAGAGAAAGGGTTTTCCGAGACAGTGTGTGCCTGATCTGGTATAGTAGCCACTTTTATGGATTTGCTCCTTGTAACGGGAGTTGTCCAAGGTTGTGGAGGTTGCATAGCAGGGATCAGGGGGGGGGGGAGAGTGGGGGTTGGTGGTCCGTGTAACATACTGGTGTTAACAGGGCCGAAGGCATTGGTTCCTGTTTTACTACTGGCTGATAGTGTGCAGGATTTTTCTCCTCCGCAGGTTGCAAGTGCACTTTCTCTTGCTGAATGTCAGATGTGGGGTGGTTGGTTGCTCTTCTTTGTTTGGGGGTGCGTTTGTTAGCTGCTTGTTGGGCCTTCTGTATGAGAGCAGGATTAATTTTATCTGCTCTGTTTATTTGAAGCCCATGGGCATTCATGGAAAAGATGTCTGGTTTCATCAGAGTGTACATCTGGTATGATTCATACATTGCATGCTTATATGCCCCCACTTCTCCACATGTCCCGCATCGAGGTTTGTCGCAAGCATATGATAGATGTGTTTGTGATCCGCATTTGTAGCAGGCTTTTGGTTGGCCTGCATAGAAATGTACTTCTCGATCTCGTCCTACATAAAGGCAATTTGGGATGTGGGTGATACCCCCCCCCTCGGTTTCGTATAGCTTGACTTTATATTTCCACCTCCTTCCCCGGTCCAAAATTGTTCTGTATCTAGAATAGCTTCTGGAGTACTCGATACAGTACACCATTGCTGCAGCCACCTGACAATGTCTTCTACATGCACCCCTTCATTTCTGAACATTAGGGTGAGAAATTTTATCAGAGGCTTTGTAAGGGGTATGACCATAAACTGAGTCCAGAGGGGTGAAAATTTAACTTCATTTACATTGCATCCAGAAAAGTTCTAGGAGATTAGATGAGCTAAAACTGATGTCATAATTATCTTCCCCCAAAATGTTTATAAATGCAAAAACATCAGAAGGTGTAAAATTCAAGGATTCCTTTAAAAGTAGTTTACTAACGTAGTATCTGTCAGGCGAGTTTCCAGACCACCTTTATAAAGCAGGTGTACTGCATTTCTTCTTGGGGCAGCTTCAGTTTTAACAACAATGTGAATATTTTTGTTTTTCTTGTGAACCTTTTAAATTTTGTTTATTCCCTTCCTCTTGTTCATTTGATTTTTCTTCTGGTCTGACATTACCTAATTGGTTGGTTGACATTTTGTTCAAGAGCTGCATTTTGTGTTGTTGTAGTAATTTTGTGACATTCTGTTCCTTTCCTAGGGGGTTTAGGTCGGTCAGAGTTTTTATCATGCCCTTGTTTAACCGTTTTATTCTGAGGGTGCCACTGTGGATCATTTTGAGATGGTGATGTTGGATCCCAGCCGGGTCTGGGTACCACTGGCCTGTTTTGTTTTGTTTCTACCCAGACTGTTCTAAAGCTGTGTCTAGGGCTGGATTAAGGCATAGGCAACATAGATTCATAGAAGTGTGACGCCAGAAAAGGACCGAACTAGGCCCACCCAGTCTGCCCATTTGCCCAGCTATCTGCTTGGACCTGTGCCTCCTCCCCCCCTCCCAAAACACTCCCATGTGGTTGTCCCATGCTGTTTTGAATCCCTCCACTGTTTCCTCTCCGACTGACTCTGGGAGTCTGTTCCACTTTTTTACCACTCTCTGTAATATTTTCTAATGTTACCCCTGAACTGCCCTCCCTCCACCTGCAGTCCATGCCCCCTCGTCCTCTGATTTCCTTTCATCTTTAAAATGCTCCCTCCCACCTGGCACCCTGTTTATACCCTTAAGGTACTTGAAAGTCTCGATCATGTCCCCCGTCTCCCTCCTCTGCTCCAGGGAGTACATGTTCAGATCTCTCAACCTTTCTTCATAGGATAGGTGGCCTAACCATTTTACCATTTTTGTCGCTATCCTCCCCACATCCTTCCTGAAGTATGGCCTCCAGAACTGGTCTCCATACTCCCAAGTGTGGTCTAACTAAATGGGTGTACAAGGGTACTATGACCTCCCTATTCCTACTAGTGATCCCCCTTCTGATGCATCCCAGCATTCCACTCCCCCTGGCCACTGCCCTCCCACCTTCAGGTCCCCGGATATAATGATGCCTAGGTCCCTTTCTTGTTCTGTCTCCTCCAGATCTCTGCCCCCCATACTGTACCCTGCCTTCTGATTTCTGTAGCCCAGATGCATGATTTTACATTTCTCTGTATTGAATTCAAGCTGCCACCTTTTTGACCATGCCTCAAGTCTCTGCATTTGTTCCACCCCTTCCTCTGTGTCCACCCTATTGTAGATTTTGATATTGTCCGCAAACATACTCGCACCCCCCTCAAGTCCCTCCACAATGTCCCCTACGAATATATTGAACAGTAGGGGCCCTAACACCGATCCCTGAGGGACCCCGCTCGTGACCTTGCCCTCCCCAGATGCCACCCCATTTAGGCAGTAGCCTAGGTCCTCCAACAATACCCCTAATATTTTTCACTACATACCCATTTCATTGTGTTGAGTTTTATGTCATTGACTTGACTGCTTAATAAGGCCCTGTCCACACTGCACCCAACAAAGCTGAAATGGTTCCAAACCGTTGCAGGCCGCAAATGTAACAGCGTGTCCACACTGCCAGGGAACAGGTGTGAAAACGGTATGGAACCGGCACAGCCTGTCCACATTGAGACGAGAACAGTGTGTGCACCCAAACCCTGTAATGTGGAGTGCATCCCATGGTGCACCTGGGGAAGACAGCTGTGAAGACAGAAACCCACCCGAATGAACACCCGACTGCCAGTCTACACAGGGCACACTGAGTGCGGCACAACATGCCTTGGTATCTTATAGCACGCAGGTGTGCCCAGGTGCACGTATGGGGACCAAGGTGGGCAGCAGGTGAAGGTGTGGAACCATAACGAGGGGAGGCCCCTACACATGGCACGAAGGCGTGCAGTGACGCACCAACACATGCCGGGTACAGGGATCCTGCTGCATCCCACAGACAGGCATGCCGTGCACCACCAGGAAATGGCAAACCATGCCCCGATGCCACCGGATGCAAGCTGTGTGCACCAGCATACACTGTGCAGCCAGGCCACACATCCAGGACCCCCACACCAGTAACCCATGGAATTGGAAGCCCCACTGTGCCTCAGAAGTACGTGCGATGCATGCACACCGCCCAAGCAAACCAGCACACGGGTATGGTGATGCAGACAGCCCTTAATCCAACGCTCCATGACTTCTGTGGCAATAACACAAGTAAACAGTGTGCAGCGGCAGCATGGCCATGCAGTGGACCATGTGCATGGCTGCATAACACCACATATCCCCAAAGGAAATGGACACTTGCATGTGAACAATGCAATACACAGTGCCGGGCCACCATATGGGTGGTGCCGTACACCAGCTTATCAAAGGAACCTATGTGTGGACCACTGTACTGTCACCCGAACCAAAGAAAAACATAACCATGCACAGGTGGTGCTCTAACCCAGGCATCCGTATGGCCATACTGCATTGGAACCCCTGACGCAGCATGTTGCAGAGACGCCATGCAACAGTGCGTGTGACCCAGGAATTGCACTGTGCAACTGAGTGCCACAGTCGGCACATACCTTTGTGCCAACATGAACCAGGCACTGTTGTCACTGGGCGGACCCCAATGGTGTCCCCAAATTGGGGGGAAATCAAAAATGGAGTCCCGTGTGGCAACCAGTGGGACGCACCAGTCAGCCAACCCCTGCATGCTGCATGGGTTATCACAGAGTGGTCTACTGGAACCTGTCGCTGTACAGGTCCTGTGTGAAGCTGGGCATGCCTGCTGCAGGATCCAAGGGGGTAGCACTGCGTAGAGCAGCGGCACCATGCATCGGGGGGTTGGGGTGCTGTGTGCAGGCCAGCGGTGGCTGGCGTGACACCTGTGCCATGCTGGCACCAGCTGGTGCTGCCTGGGATGTGGGTGGCTGGGTGGTGGAGGCAGTGACACCACCCATGTACACTGTACCCTGTAGTGGGGTGTCACACCTGCGGGGTGCTGGCATAGCCGGGGGATGCATCCTGGTGGTGGCTGCCTGAGCCATGCAGCCTGTCTGTCCGCCAGCGGTGGATGGGTGGCTGATGGCAGGGTCGGCCATGCCACTGAGATTCTCAGTGGCCATTGGCATGGTGGCACACCCATGGGGGAACAGGGCACTGGGGGATGGGGCTGTGGTGGTGTGTGCCAAGGGGGTGGCTGCTGGCATTGCATGGCCAGCAGCTGGACCATCTGTGTGAAGAACCGCTGTGTCTGCTCTGCCTCCTGTCTCCGTAACTGCTCCTCCAATGCCCTCTCCTCCCGTGCACGCTCACTCTCCAGGTCCATCAGCTCCCTGTGGTGCTCTTGCATCATCCTACGCGTAGGTTCCAGCACTGCCCCAAGTACGTTTGCCATCCGTGCTGTCTTCAACTTTCTCTTCCTGAGGTTCACAAGGGGTACCTGGTCACCCTGCTGCTTCGCATGGCTGCCTCCTCCTGCGGTGGAGCCATCACT
This sequence comes from Neoceratodus forsteri, assembly GCA_016271365.2. Lineage (NCBI taxonomy): Eukaryota > Metazoa > Chordata > Ceratodontiformes > Ceratodontidae > Neoceratodus > Neoceratodus forsteri. The sequence goes on from CM028129.1 coordinate 193,883,739, forward strand.
GGAGGTTTCTGGCATCACGTCCTGCAGGGCTGAGGACACTGGGGAGGCCTCCGCTGCATCGGTGTCCACCGATGTCCCCTCACCGGGGTCTTGCCCTGGAATGGCAGAACACACCTGTCACCATTACACGTGTGTACCCCCCCCCACGGCCAACCCTAGCCCCATGCCCTTGTCCCCCACTCACCTGTGTCTACGCACACCGCCGGTGCCACATACTCCCTCGAGTGAACTTGTGCCACCACCCATGCCATGCCTATCGCCATGTGCAGCGTGCCCAGGATACACCTCCGCTGGCATGCCTGAACCCAGCATACACATCGCACAGTGCACGTACCTGTCGGGGCACTCCCGCTGCACCCCATCATCGTTTTCATTCCCCAGGTGCTGGCTTGCATCCCCGGTGGTGTCCCCATCATCCTCCATGTCCAGTTCAGGGCTGGCCACCTGTGAGCTCTCCAGGATGAATGCCGGTTCAGTGGTAGACCGTGTTCCCAGTATGGTATCCATTGTGTCATAGGAGGGGCACACTACACGTGCACCCCTCCGAGCATCTGTTGCTGTCCCTGGTTTTATGGTACCGCACCTTCAGTTGCTTTATCTTGTCATGGCATTGCTTTGCCGTGTGCTCCACCCCATTCACGAACAGGTAGTCAGATACCTTGTGATACACCTTTGTGTTGTGCCTTGCACTGGCTAGCTCTGCCTGCACCTTCTCCTGGGTCCAGAACTCCACCAGGAGTTTTATGGCCTCATCCGACCAGGTGGAGCCGCGATCTGACATGGTCCTGCAGGTGGGCAGCATGGCGTGTGGCTGTGGTCACTGCTTGGCACAGGCCTGTCTACCCTCCAGTCACAGGCAGTGCTTGGGGGCTGGGGTCACTCTGCAGTGGTGTGCTCTGGCACTGCTGTCCTCTGGGGGCTGGTCGTGTGGTGTGGCAGCTGTTGGGGCCGCCTTCACACCTGTGGCACACAGTGCTGGCGTCTGTTGCTGCCTCCCTTTGGCTTGTGCCCACTGTTTGCCCTGGGTACCAGCGCTTCCCCCCCGCTGTTCTTGTACAACTGCTGCAGGCAGCACCCCCTATTGGCACACTGTGCCTCCTGGCTGCACCTCTTTCGGGTGTGTGCACCCAGCTGATCTGGGCTCTGTGCCTCTGATGTTGTGCAGGCGCTGCCCTGCACCGTTTCCACCTCACTGCAGTGGTTACAGTCCTCGTGTGCCTCTCTGCCTTCCGGGTGCTTCCTTCTTCATTTGCCTCCCAAGTGCCCCTCTGTGGTGCACTGCCTGCTGGTCTAGCGGATGACTGGGGGCTACATGGTTGTGCGTTTAGACGGCCGGCAGTAACGTTACAGCCTTGCGACCGTTTCTGTAACCGTTGTAGAAACCACCTCCTGACAGGTTTCTATAAAGGTTACGAAAACGCCTGCTGTAACGATACCAGTGTAAATGCATGCCGTTACCGATGTGGTTTACACCCTCTATAACGTTACTAACATACTATTTGCCAGCAGATTAGGCCTTACGGTCTATAGAGTCTGCTCGAACCTTAGATCCTTAGTTGGGTGCCGAGGCCCTCCTATCCCTTGTGCTCCAGAAACCCCTATCATCCATCCCCACCCCCCCCGGGACAGGCCATCATCTGATACATCCACTTTCTGTGTCTGTCCCACCCTCTCTTGAAGCCCTCCACTGTGAATCTCTGAACCAGCTCGCCAGGCAGTGCATTCCAAGGGTCCACCACCTCCCAGTGAAAACCTCCTCCTTTTCCCCTCACCCTTCCACCTTCCAACTTCAAACCATGCCTCTGGTGATACCTCCCTGCTTTAGTCTAAGGATTCTTCCATGTTTACTCCTATTTATTCCTTGAGGTACTTGAAGACCTCAATCATGTCCCCTCTGCCTCTCATCTCCTCCAGTGAAAACAGGCAGAGCTCCTCAAGTCTGTCCTCACTGCCAAATCCCCTAGCCCTCTGATCATCTTAGTTGCTCTCCTCTGTACCCTCTCCAGGAGCTGTATGTCCCTCTTCAAGTGTGGTCTCCAGTACAGCACACAGTACTCAAGGTGTGGTCTAACCAGTCCATTGTACAACGGCAGAATCACTTCCTTGCTCCTAGAGGTGATCCCCCTTACAATGCATCCCAACATCCTGTTTGCCTTGCTAGCCGCTCTCCTGCACTGCTCAGTTATTCATACATGCATCCACCATGACCCCTAGGTCTTTTTCCCCTATTGAGGCCTCCAGCGCCTCCCCTCCCAGGGTGTACCTGTGTTTAGGGTTTCCCCGACCAAGATGCAACACCTTGCACTTGATATTGAAATTTAATTTCCATGTGTGAGCCCAGCTTTCCAGGGTGTCCAGGTCCCCTTGCAGGACCAACCTCCCCTCTTCTCCCTCAACTACTGCTTCCATCTTGGAGTCATCCGTGAAGAGACTCATTTCACACCCTATACCCTCCCTGATGTCCGATATGTATGCATTAAACAGGATCGGACCCAGGACCGAGCCCTGCGGTACCCCACTACCAACCTCTCTAGGGTTCGTGAGCTCCCCACAGACCACTACTCTCTGGGTGCGGCCAGCTAGCCAGTTTTCAATCCATCTGACCATCAAAGGGCCTACTCCTAACCCCATCAGTTTCTCCACCAGACCATTGTGGGGGACAGAGTCAAACGCCTTGCTGAAGTCCAAGAATAATACATCCACAGGCTTTCCCCTGTCCAGTTCTGATGTTACCCATTCGTACAACTCCACAAGATTGGTTTGACATGATCTACCTGGCACAAACCCATGTTGACCTCCCACCTCCTCCAAGTACACCCTCAATCGTTCCTTTAGTATACTCTCCATTAATTTTCCCACCACCGAGGTCAAACGGATGGGTCTATAGGTACCTGGTACTTCCTTCGACCCCCCCCCCTTATGGATTGGCACCACATGTGCCTCTCGCCAATCTCTAGGTACCCTCCCTGTCTCAAGTGACCTGTTGAAGAGCTCTGCCAGGGGTGCAGCCAGTATGTCCGCCAATTCCCATAGTACTCTTGGATGAATGCCATCCGGCCCAGGAGATTTGTCTTTCTTTAGGGCCTTGAGGGCTAACCACACCCTCTTGGCGGAGATAGCATCATCCGTCCCCTCCACCTTACTGGCCTTTTTTTTTTTTTTTTTTTAACAGAAGGATTTTCGTGCTGCATTGTGGACAGGGCCTTAGATGAACAAGGCAGGAGTTGAACTGTGATGGGAATCTCAGCTCCCTGATTAGGTGTTAAGTACAGCTGATAGCTTTGTGGGGCTCAAACCAGACTGACCTTTTAGGTGAAAACTGGTCCCTTTCATTTGCCTTCCACCCCCTGGTATCCCAAGTGGGAAGACATAGCTAGAAAGATCTCTGACCCCCCCCCCGCCAAACCACATTGATGTTCGTGATAGGGAGAGTGGTGAAAATCTCAAATGGGGTCCCCTGCAGTACTTTGTCCACTGCTTGTCTCATCTGTTGTGCATTTGGGGGGGGGGGGGCATCATTCATACTGGAAGGATCAGAGAGCCAGTAGAGCTTGCTTATTGGAGAGCCTGATCCAAGTTCCTGGTGCCTCTCATTAGCACATGGATGCTGTGTGACACGCCATGGCCCTGTGTCATGTAGTATGCAGATAGAGGTTGTGGTTCACAAATATATGTATTCTGAGTCTACATGTTTTCCAGGTCCTTGGCTTGGAGCTGTAACTACTAGGCTATACTGCCTAATTTATTAATTTTTACACTCCTTGACTGGAATTGGATGATCATTGTTAAATGTAATTCTCCTATCTGGGAAAATTAGGAGGAGGGTTCATGGTTGAGTTTGGGCTGGGGTGATGAGTGTCATGAAAATGATAGTCAAAGTTATGAAAAAAGGAAAAAAATAGGGCTATATTTTCACAGAAGGCTACTGAACAAACTAAATAGCTCTGGGGTAGGACCGAAGGTAGTTAGATGGGTGAGAAGCTGGCTGGAAGGTAGAAGTCTGAGGGTTGTTGTAAATGGCATGTACTTAGTGGAAGATAAAGTGACTAGTGGGGTGCTGCAGGGGTCAGTGCTAGGTCCCGTACTCTTCAGTATCTTTATCTGCAGTATTGCTGAAGGGCTGGTAGGGAAGGTGTCGGTTTGTGGAGGATATCAAAATTTGCAACAGGGTGGACACTCGGGGTGGGAGCAAATGAGGGAGGATCTTAGCAAACTGGAAGAGCAGTCAGGAGTCCTGGAACTGGGTTTTAATGCAAAGAAGTGCAAGATCACACATCTTTGTCACACGAACCCTGCAGCTTAGTACCATCGTTGAAGGGGCGGACTGATGGTCACAATAAAGGAACGGGACCTGGGGTAGTTATTTCTGAAGACCTGAAGGTGGCTAAGTGGTGCATCAAGGTGGTGAGGAAAACCAGCAGAATGCTGGGGTGCATAAGTAGAGGGATCACCAGCAGAAGAAGTGAACTTGAAGCCATAAACCTGGTGAGACCTCACCTTGAGTACTGTGTACAGTTCTGGAGGCCCTACCTCCAAAAGAATATATACATGGTTTAAGGGGTTCAAAGGAAGGCAACCAAGATGGTGCAGGGCCTGTACCTAAAGCCCTATGAGGACAGACTCGGGGATTAAACGTACTTTCTGAAAAGAGGGAGAGGGAAGACATGATGGAGACATACAAATATTTCATGGTGTGAACAAGGTACAGGGAGTATTTTTCATAGGAACACTTAGACAAGAACCAGGGGTCACACAATGAAACTGGGGGGGGGGGGGGCTGCAGAGGGCAGTGTCAGGAAATGTATCTTTATGGACAGGGTGGTGGGAGCCGCGGAACAGACTCCTGGTGAAAGTGGTGGAAGCTAAAACAATCACAGGCTTCAAAAATTTGTGTTATGGGCATAAAGGAATCCTAGCACCAAGGCAAACATGGGGAAAATCTGAGGACTTGCAGGGGGCTGAGGAGGGGCTATAGACAGCATTAACAGGGCGGACTGGTGGGCCAGGTGGTCCTTAGCCACTGACAACTTCTGTGAAAGAGGGGAGCCAGAACGGTGGGAATTTTCAGATGACCTGTAGGCAGGCAGTGTGAGAAGGCAGTAAGGATGGCTGGGGTGATACTGGGATGGATTGGGAGAGGCATCACCAGTAGAAAACTGGGAAATTGTTAGCCCTCTGTACAGACAGTTGGTGAGACCCCAACTGGAGTACTGCGTGCAGTTCTGGAGACCCTATTTCTGCAAGGACATAGACAGTATGGAGGCAGTCCAGAGGAGGGCAACTAAAATGGCGCAGAGTCTACATCAGAAACCATACCAAAAGAGACAAAGAAGCTTGATATGAATGTATACCCTCGAGGAAAGGAGGGGACATGAAGAAACTTTCAAGTACCTCAAGGGAATCGACAAAGCCTAAGAGGATAGCATCTTTCAGAAAAGATGTGCAAGAACAACGGGCACAATTTGAAGATTGGGGGGCACAGCTTGGGCAACATGAGGAAGTATTTTTTATGGAGAGGGTGGTGGACATATGGAATGGCCTTCCTGAGGAGGTCATGGGGTCAAAAACAGTGGGGGAATTCAAGAATGCATGGGACAGACATAAGGGAATTATAGTAGGGGTAGGAGGAAGTAGGCTGTTGATTAACTAGGATCTGCAACTTATCCAATAGGTAGGGAAATGGGCAGACTGGGTGGGCCAAGCAGTCCTTATCTACTGTCAGTCTTATGTTTCTATTCTGTTGCCCATATCTCTCACAAACTGTATCCTAACATGAGATGCAGTTTTTATATACTGTAAATGGATTACCAAGGTGCCTTACAGTCTGTGACAGGGTCCCTTTACGGCAAAGGGGCATAGTCCTGGCAGGAGAGGGCCCCAGATTCCTCTTGGGCCTAGGGCCCCGGGTTACCTTAATCTGCCTGGGGATCAAGGTGCAGTAGAATTACTGCTGGTAGGCACTGTGTCCTCTCTTACCATGAAGGGTTTTCCTGGATGGTGTTGGGGGCTAGTGTTGGGGTTCCCAAAAAAAACTTTTGTTCCAGCTCTTATCCTTTTGTGACCTTATCGCTTTCTTTTTCTGTTGCAACTCGTCCTGTATTAATTCCAACAGTGCTATTTATTTTCTAACCACTTCCCTAGGAGCGGGTCTTCATTTCCTTTTAACTCCTGAGTGATAGCAAAAGAATTTCAGTATAATCCTTTACTTTTACTGTCCGTTCCAATAATAGTTTTTTGTATTTCAATATTTTTGGCAGAAAGCGGGTCTATCGAGGAGCGAGCCTGGTTGCTATGGCTTGTGGTACCTGGCTGTAGCCAAGGCCGTGCTGTCGAGACAGGGAATGGGTGCGGGACATCATTTTTCTGATTACTTCATGCTGAAAAAGTAAAAATAGTGGCATTACTTTGATTTTGAGCAGTTTGAAAAACATTACCTTGTGCCATTGGAAGCTCTGATTTCTCTGTAAGCTATGTTGCTAGGATCCTCTGGGGTTGGGTTTGCTGAGGCTATGCCAGTGATATGGCGATTTTTGGAACATCAGTGTGCACATTCTGTATCGCATTTTCAAATTCTACCGCTTTTGTTTAAATTTTTCCTCTGATTCAAGGAGCGTACGCAAGGTTTATTTCATACGTATCTAGTATCATTTCCATTTTTGGGTTATCTGAAAGTTTTTCAGAAGTCTCCAACGTTGATTCTGATGGTTTATCTTTGTATAGCCATACTATCATCCTCTTCTCTGCCAGGACGTAGGCTTCCACTGGCATTGTGAAATTCCTCAGCCTCTGGAAAATGCAAGGCAGGGAGGTGTCCCGCTCCCCAGCCCCTTTCACGTCCATCCCTGCCAGAGTTTCAGGAGAAGTGGCCATCCTTCAACGACCAAACGGGTCCCCCTGCAGGAGAGTAGGGGAATTTCCCTGGTGCCCTGGCCAAATTTCCCCCCATTCACTAAAAATATCACCAACAGCTTAATCTGGTTCAGTGTCAGTTGGCATTCATCTGTATCCCCTTCCCCTGGGTGGTGTCTGAAAATAGGCAGAATTTGTCTAGTGCACTTTACCCGGTCTACAAGAAAACTAAATGAAATAAGACCAGGTTTATGTCTTTACTGACCAATCTGATGTAGAGAAATGGGCGCCTAGTCTGCAGCAGTCGCAAGGGCAGCAGGAGAGGACATGGGCTTCAGTGAACGGAGAACAGGAGCAGGATTGAAGGCTTTTCAACATTTGTCTAACCCTACACTTTCTCCCTGTCAGAGGGAGTATTTTTCAGACTGTCGCTCATAAGACCTGATCTTTATTACTGTTGTAAGGGTCAGATGTGACCTTTTTATGTTTGCTTGCACGCATGTGCAAGAAACAGTGTCACCATATGAATTTTCGTAGGTGTGCCATCCCGCTTTCAGTGCCCTGCTCCTTCTTACAGACGCGGCCTCACCCCACCAATAAATGTCTGAGCTGTCTGACAGCAGTTCAGATGCAGCGGTGTACATTTAAAAGCAAAAGACCTCTACAATGAGCGGTGGTAACACGTAGGCAGTTACATACTGCCGTCGGCAGTGTCTAAAGTGCCTACATGTCCAGCACTGCGTCTGAACAGCTACCATAGGCGGTGCTTCCCCCTTGGATTCCCCAAACAAACACCCAAGTAGCACGCTGGGAGCCCACCCCAGCGTGCTCATGCACTCTTCCCCACCCCGCACACTGTATGGCCGACTGTGCCCAATACCAGTCGGCTCCACTGCCCCCAAAACAGACTTCCAGCTGCCACACTGGGGCCCACCCCTGCGTGGCAAAGTCCATATGGCTGATGGGGTTCCCAGTCCCCGTTGGCTCCGCTTCCCCCAAACAAACTTCCAGCTGCCATTCTGGAAGCCACCCTAGCATTAAGCGAGATACAAATAATGGTCTCCAAAAAAAAAAAAGGCCTATGAGGAAAAACGGTCCTCTTTGACTCTCTCTCCTCTCTCTCCCCAAATCGTGCGCACCCTCTGCGTACCCCACACACCCACCTCACCCCATACTTAACCTCCAGACGCTGGCATGACGATCTTCAGTGGACCGGGAACACATCTGCACTTTTCAAAGCCAGCCGTGAACTGAAGAAATGCCGGTAAGCTGTATAATAGCAAAAATAGTTTTTCTTTTTTTTCCAACTTTGGTGCATATCTCGGCCATTTTTGGGAATTTTTACATCACATTTTCAACATGGGGTTGTTGGGACCCCACCTCATGAACTCGGTCACTGTCATTTTGTTATTTGGTCCAGAAAGGAGATTTTGCGGTCACTGAGCAGAACCACCTTTTGGGACAGAGTAATGAAACGGCAGTGTCACAGTTCATGAGGTAGGCCTCCACAAAACCCTATGTTGAAATTTGGTGAAAAAATTCTCAAAACTTTTTACAGTGTATGCGTTATGCAGTTCCTACACATGTCAGAATTTGAGAATTTTAATATTTTAATTCCAGATTTTCAATATTACCATTTTACCACACCTCCTTATGAACAGTGCAGCTGTAATTTTCACATCTTGCCCAAAATGTGTTTTACATGTAACACACATTTGTGCGGTCGGTGTGTGAAATCAGTGTTCAGGACGCATTAAGAAATTCACAGTGACACTGTTCATGAGCAGAAGTGTTAAAATGGCTACGTTGAACATTTGGTGACAAAAGTCCATAAAATGACTGTTATGAGCGTGCATTGCGCAGTCTCCGTGCACCCTCGTAAGTTCATGAATTTGTAATATTTTCAGTCCAGATTTTCAACATTGACACTTTTCCACACCTTCTTATGAACAGTACAGCTGTAATTTTTAACACCCTGGCTGAAATGTGTGTTCGCACTTCCGGCGCAGAATAGCATGATCGCTGTGGAAAATTAGTGTTCGGGGCAGATTAAGAAAATCTCAGTGATATTGGTCATGAGGGGAGCTCCCAAAATGCATATGTTGAAAATCTGCAGTAAAAAAAAAAAAACCCAGAAAACTACATTACGGGTGTACATTGCGCAGTTTCTTCACCTGCTAGTGACTTCACCAGTTTTTTTTATATTTTCTCTCCAGATTTTTAAAGATGCCATTTTTTTTTTTTTTAACACCTCCTCATGAACAGTACACCTGTCACTTTTCACATCTGTTTGAATGTGTTTTCACACCTGTGGCGCCAAATAGCACAGTCACTGTGCAAAATCACCTTTCACCTAATGAACTAATAGTGTCACTGTTCATGTGGTGGGGTTCACAAAAAGCCCATGTGGAAAACTTGGAGTAAAAATACCAAGAAATGCCCAGGGTGTTGGGGTTTTCGACCATAGCGCCCTACCCTGTAGGGAGTGACAGGAGTCAGGGGCGTGACTTGGGATTGTTGACAGTCATGCTCATGCCATTCCATCCCCACCCTGCAGCCAGTGACAGGCATCGAGGTGTGCCTTGGACCCTTTGCCCCCAGAGTTCACCCCATTCTTCTATACTGTGCCCATTTTGCGTATTTCCTTATGGAATGAGTTGAATGTAAAGCCCAAACACCCCAAGGCACACCACAACACTTGTCGGTGCCTGAAGGGTAGGGTGAGGTGAAATGTCGTGATCGTCATGGGCAACGACCCAAAGGCACATCCCAATGCCTGTCCATCTGTACAGGGTGAGGGTGGAGTTGGTGTCAGTTCAGTACTTCAATTCCATTGCTATACTGCATCTGTCTAACTCCTGCACTTCCACTGCTAATGCCAGCAAGCAAACATTCAGCATTGACAAATGCTTGTTCTTTATGTTCCTCTTAAAAGTAAAGTTTAAATGATGGGCAGTTCAGCAGACCGGGTAAGTACAGTCTTAAATCATACTGTCATGATAGATGTCTGGTCTCTGCAGTTGTTACTGGAAGTTTTTACATTCTAGACATTAATTGGACTCCGCAGGAACTTGCGGTAAGTTGGTCATGTAGCAGTAATTGATACATAATTGTATGGTAGAATGTTATAGGTAGAAATCTACCTTTTTATAACAACGTTTTACCATCGATGTGATGTCACAATGTTGTTAACCCATCGATGGTACATCATGTCGATGAGTTAACAGCTGGGAACAGTCTGGGCATGCACGCAACTGGATTGGACAGCTTGTAACGGCCGTGGTGGTGACTGGGGGGAAAAAAAAAAAATGCAGTAAGGAATTGCTTTATTTTCTTAACCTAAATGGTACCATACACTATAAGATATAATGTATGGTACATCGATGATTAATAGTTTTGTTAACCAATCTCGAGGTTGCCATGGTGACGTAAACCTCTCGCGCTTCACTTTCGGTTTACATGGTTGCCCTGGCAACCTCTCGAGGTTAACAGACTGGTTAACCATCGATGACCATACATTATCCTCCATGTACTCCAGGTCCAATCTGTCACAGTCATTGTTCAAATTAATGTTTTTTAATATAGTGGTTAGCCGAGATGGAGGTTTAAATGTGCCCTGAGTTTTTTAATACTTGAAGAGTTTAAACAGATCTTCTTCGAGATACAGCTCTTGCAGCAGGTTACACCATTAGGACTGAAGTCGGCAGGCGTCAGGACCCCACGGAAATCTTCTAGCTAGCAGTCTTCAGGGACACTTACTCTGACATCGGTCCCACCCCCGACGTCAGGCGTAGTACATAAGGAGGCGGTCCCGCCAGAATCCCCAGTTCTTTCCCACCGTCGACTTGCATGTCTCGACCCTCCGGTCAGTGTCTAGCGCGCGCCGTTTGGAAAAGTTCTTTATTCTGTTTCTTTGTCAAGAAACTTCTTCTTCTTCTACCGGTTCCTCCACTCTGCAGCCTGCTAAGACCCCCAGGCCTCCTTCTTCTTCTTCTTTGTCTAAGGCCTCGCCGAGGTCAGGGGACCACCTTCACCACAAGTCCGGCTCCTGCCATTCGGCCCCTGACGTCCGGTCGGTCTCCTTGCCTCCTCCTCCTCAACGGAAAACCAAGGAGCAGACCTCGCTCAAACGGACATCTGATCCGATGGCCCACCCGACGTCAGCCAAGCACCACCGGTCCCGGGACCCGACGACAGCTAGACGCACTTCGCCGGTCAGGCCCTCACCGCCGCGGACACCGGCCGGGGAACCGACGCCCATTCCAGCAGATGAAGGAACCCCAACGCTGCCTACTGACATCTGCCAGGAGGCGCTCACGGAGGAGGAGGAGTCGACCCAGCCTGAGGACCAGGCGGGCGACCACGGTCCTGTCGAGCCCCCGAGGGAACCCTCTCCTGAACTAGAGACCCCCAGGGGGCAGACACCGGGACCCGACGACCGGCCCATCGTCGGGCCTGAATATTGCTGAGGTGAAGGAGTTATTCACTTTCTGGTGGGACACCATTAAAAAGGATGTGGTCCCCACACCCTCTCCTCTTCTTCTTACTCCTCCTCCTCCTCCTCCTCCTCCTCCTCCTCCTCCTCCTCCTCCTCCACCCGTGACTTCACGGCCCCAGTGCCCCCACTCCATCTGGGGCAGCAGGCAGAGTACCTTTCCCCGAGATCCTGTCGAATCTCCTAGGGGCAGACCATCGGACAAGAGGAGATCTCCGTCCAGATCTTCTTCAGGGTCACCCAGCCCCAAAAGACCCAGAAGACGCCGCTACTCGCCGTCGACGGAGGACTCTGGATTGGACATCTCCGGTAGATCCAGATCCCCTTCTCCCATCAGCGTCCTCTCTCTGGACCCACATGAACTCCCAAGATCTCCTCCGGATGACCCATTGTTCTCAGAGATTGAGACATATCCAGGAGAACATGGGCTGGGACGTGGAAGACCTTGACCCCGAGAGGCTACGCCTTGCGCGTTATCTTCGGCAAAAGGACCCGAAGCCTGTGGTGGTACCACCCTTGGTGGACACCTTCGTGGATGTCACTAAGGCAGCGTGGAAACATCCACACTCGCTCCCAGCGATGCTGAAGAAGGCTGACCGCCTGTACAAGGCCCCTAAGGAGGACCAGTACTTGGCATCTTATCCTCTGGCTGATTCTCTCGACATCACAGCCTCACATGACCAGTCCCAGAGGCCGCAACATCTGAGCACCCAGCCACCGGACCCGGAGTCCAAGCAATTGGACACGATGGGTAGGCGCACGTACGCAGCTGCGACCTGCACCATTGGGTCCCTCAATTATCTTACCCACATGGTCCAGTTTCAGAACGCCCTTTGGGAGCAGGGACAAGAGTTGGCAGAAAGGATGCCAGAAGGTGAGCAGAAGGAAGAGCTACTCCAGCTCCTCTGCACGGGTTCAGATGTGGGAACCCAGGTGCTTCGAGCTGCGTATGACTCCGCGGACTCTTCGGCCAGAGTGGCAGCCTCAGGCGTATGCCTCCGGAGACACTCATGGCTCCGTGTCTCCGGATTCACCCCGGACGTCCAGAAGAACATACTGGACGTCCCCTTTCATGGCGAAGTTCTCTTTGGTGAGTCCTCGGAGAAGGTCATCACCAAGCTTCAGGAGGCCAGGAAGGCCGTGAGATCTGTCCAGGCCATGTACAGATCCAGGCCTGGTTTCTTTCGTAGGAACCAGAGCCGTTTTTCGCGGCCAGACCCAGAGGCAGCAGCCCCATTCCGGCCTGCAACAGAGGGGCTCCTTCCCCTGGAAAGCCCAGGGCAAGTCATCCTCAGGCAGAGGCCAACGTCCCACCAAGTCGGCCCAACCTGCAGGATCCTCCACCGCCACAGCATGACTCCTTCCCGGGCCCCCACCCCTCAGGATCAACGGGATACCAAGGTCGGGGGTCGCATTGCAGACCATCTGCCAGGGTGGCAGTCTATCGCCACCGACAGGTGGGTGCTCCAATTGGTCAAAAAAGGCCACTTTATAGAGTTCACAGACAAGCCACCCACAAGGCCTCCCCTGCTCTCCCGGTACTCGGGTCAGCACAGATTGCTCATCAGGCAAGAAGTACTCACGCTTCTGCACAAAGGAGTCGTGGAGTACGTCCCGGGGAACCAGAGAGGAACAGGCTGCTATTCCCACTTCTTCCTGGTTCCAAAGAAAACAGAGACCTCCATCAATCTTGGACCTCAGCGACCTCAACATGTCGGTAGCACAAACTATTCCGCATGGTGACCTCCAGGGCCTTATACCCATGCTGAAGGGCGCATTCTGGCGTCGCTGGACATGCAGGGCAGCTTACCTGCACATCCCCATAGCTCAAGCGCAGGAGGTTCCTGCGCTTCGAGTTTCTTGGCCACCACTATCAGTTCCGAGCGCTTCGTTTCGGGCTGTCATCGGGCCCCCAGGGTCTTTACCAAGTGCATGGCAGTCGTGGCAGCGTCTCTAAGGAGAAGGGGCCACTATGTGTTCCCGTACCTGGACGACTGGCTTCTCATGGCCGCCTCCCGCGAGGCGCTGTTGATCGCTATCCAGCACACCCAGGATCTTTCAGTCGCTGGGCATACTTATCAACTACGAGAAGTCTCTCCTGGTACTGTCCCAGAAGCTGCAATTCAGAGGCGCAGTTCTGGACACCATCCAAGGGAAAGCCTTTCTTCCCGAGGACAGAGCGGAACGCATCAGGTCCCTCATCAGGGACCTTTTGGCAAAGACCGTCCCAGCCAGACTGGTCCTTTGCCTGCTCGGACATATGGCTGCGGCCATTCCAACCATCCCGATGGCAAGGCTCCACATGCGGGTAACCCAGTGGATGCTCAGAGTGCAATGGGATCAGAAGCAAGACCATATGCAGCAGCCAGTCAGAATCACGAGGGCCGTGATTCAGGATTGGCAATGGTGGTTAGACCCGGGGACCCTCTCGGTGGGGGTCCTATTCGTAGAGCCGTCCCCGGAGGTAATCCTCTCCACAGATGCCTCAGGGCTGGGGTGGGGGGCACACCTGAACGGGTTGAGGTCTCAGGGAAGGTGGACCCCTCAAGAAACCCACCTCCACATCAGTATTCTGGAGATGAGGGCGGTCCTGTATGCCCTGCAAGCCTTCCAGTCAGTTATTCCACTGAGTACTCTTATGCTTCAAACAGACAATACGGCGGTGATGTATTACCTCAACAGACAAGGAGGCACACACTCCTACCCCCTCTGCAGGGAGGCCATGAGAGTGTGGGAATGGGTGATTGGACACGGCGCAAACCTGATTGCAGTTCATGTTCCCGGAGTGGACAACGTGGTCGCAGACGGTCCGAGTCGCTCCCAGGCCAGAGTCCACGAGTGGGAACTTCTTCAGGAGGTAGCAGAGGATCTGTTTCATCGATGGAGCACTCCAGAATTGGACTTGTTAGCTTCCCCATCCAACGCAAAACTGCCCAGTTTTTGCTCGCTAGATCAAGGGCCTGGTGTTTTCTGGCGAGGGCAGCGTTGTCCTTCTCCTGGGCGGGCAGATTCCTCTACGCTTTTCCTCCCTTCCCGTTGATCCAGAGAATCCTTCTCAAACTTCGCAGGGAGCATGTAACGATGATCTTGGTAGTGCCTTTCTGGCCCAGACAGATTTGGTTCCCGCTTTTGACTCTGTTGTCCCGGGAACCTCCACTTCCTTGCCAATCAGCTCCCATCTGCAGTCTCAAGAGGAGGGTTCGCTAGTCCACCCGGGCTTGCACTCACTGAACCTGCATGCCTGGCTCCTCGAGACATAGCCATTCTGTGACACGGGGTCTCGCAAGAGGTGGCAGAAGTCCTTTCTGCTGCCAGAAAACCAGCTACACATCTTCCATACGCCATAAAATAGGCGTCGGTTTCTCCTGAGTCTCAGGCCATGGTCTCTCCCTTTAGACTGCCCAGAAAAATCAGTTCTGGAATACCTGCTTTCCCTCTTTCATTCAGGTCTGGCCTACTCCTCAATTAAGGTTCACCTCTGTGCGATTTCAGCCTACCATTCCCCTATAGGCCAACACACAGTGGCACAACTTGACACTTCTCGTGATTTTTTGAGGGGGGTGCTCCACCTTAGACCACCCATCAAGGATCCCGTCCCTCCTTGGGACCTGCTCTTTGTCCTGGAGCAGCTCACGCTGCCACCCTTTGAACCTGCTGCAGGTTGCGAGCTACGTTTTCTGTCATGGGAAACGTTATTTTTGGTTGCTGTTACTTCGGCAAGGAGAATCTCCAAGCTACACGCCCTCATGTGTAAGGAACCTTATTTAATTTTTCACCAGGACAGGGGTGTCCCTGAGGGGCGATCCAAAATTCCTGCCTAAGGTGGTCTCAGCCCTCACCCTTAATCAGGACATTGATTTGCCGGTATACTTCCCTAGGTACACCAACAGAGGAGAGGCACTGCTTCACACCCTGGATGTTCACCGCTCTTTAAGGTACTACTTGACCAGGACCAAACAGCATGCAAATCTGAGCAGCTGTTTATTTCCTTCGCTGAGAGGATATTGGGCCAACCAGTCTCAAAAGCAAACTCTTTCTAAGCTGGCTTGTCCAGTGCATTCCTTGCTACAACAACAGACGAAGCCCCTTCCGGGTACCGTTAGGGGCCACTTTCGACAGGGGTGGCTACTTCCTTTGCAGCACTGAGAAATGTCTCCATTTCGGCCATCTGTGCTGCAGCCACCTGGAGCTCAGTGCACACACTCATTAGGCACTATAGCCTCGACATCGCCTCACGGCAGAGAGCCAGTTTCGGCCTCGCCGTTCTGCAGGGCCTCCTGTCCTAGAATCAGGGTTTCCCAGGATCTCTGTTTCTGCCTCCTCCTTAGGGCGTTTCTAGGCGCCATTGCTTGGGAATCCGTCCTAATGGTGTAACCTGCTGCAAGAGCTGTATCTCGAAGAAGATAGTACAGTTATGTAAGAACTTACCGTAACAGTAGATCTTCGAGAACAGCTCTTGCAGCAGGTACCTTCCTGCCCACCATTCCCCCTTGGAGGAGATAAGTCCTAGCCTAGGCTTCAGCAGAATGTCCTCAACCTTGAACTTCTGATGGTGGGTCCTCGGTCTCTTCTTCTGATGTCATCCAGCAGCCGGAAGTCTCCGCGGAGGAACAGGATTCTGGAGGGACCGCCTCCTTATGTACTCGCCTGGCGTCGGGCGGGACCCGGCGTCGGGCTGATCGCTGAAGACTGCTAGCTAGAAGATTTCGTATGCGTCCTGACGCCTGCTGGCTTCAATCCTAATGGTGTAACCTGCTGCAAGAGCTGTTCTCGAAGATCTACTGTTACGGTAAGTTCTTACGTAATTGTACTTTATTTTTCAGGCTCACCATTCAGGCAACCTATTTCTTTTTTCCTTTTCTTTTCTCTCTCTCTCTATATAAGGGAAAGGATAAAAGCAATGGAACAAAAGAGTAAACTGGGAGGAGAGGAGGCACTGTGGGTCACCTTAGAGACTGGAAATGGCACCATAATCTGCACAGGGGTTGTATACAGACCCCCATGTCAGGGGGAGGGAATGGACATGGTTATGATAGAAGGCATCCTTAGGATGGCAAAGAAAGGGGAGATACTGTGAAGGTGGACCTGAATATGCCAGATGTTAACTGGAGCACCTTTGCTGCAGCCACATCCAAGAGCAGGGCCATTCTCGATGCCCTACAGGTGACATGCCTCAGGCAGCTAGTTTTGGAACCCACTCATGAGGGAGCAGTCTTAGACTTCATACTCTCAAATGGGGACTGTGAGAGGATCTCTGATCTAGAAGTGGGTAGCCATCTGGAAACAAGTGACCACCAAACAGTGTGGTTCACAGTAAACTCTGCTACATAGTCAAGCCATACAAAAATGAGAGTATTGGACTTCAGGAGGACTGACTTTGGCAAGATGGGAGAGTGCCTTTAGAAAAACACTAGCAAACAGGCTAGAAGGATGGGTGGAGCAACAATGGGGAAACATCAAAACTGCCATCACAGAGGCAACAAGCCTTTGTGTGAAGCAAATAAATCAAAACGAAAGAAAAAGCCACTATGATTCTCAAGAGGTGGTGGGGAAGGTCAGGGAGAAAAAGATAGCATTTTATTTTATTTATTTCTAGGGACGTACCTTTGAGCCAAAGGCTCTTTTACAGAGGTTCCGTGTCATAGTAATACATGGGCATAACATCATTTACAATGGTTACAAGTACATAAGCAGATACAAGGAGGCTCCATGCAAAGAAAGACATGAGTACATCGGGTTATAGAGGTTACATAATTACAATAACAGGGAGTACAAAAGTAAAAATATACAGACACATAATTTAAAGCAGGCTAGGTTGGCAGGTTAAGTGAACAACTTGAGAATCTACAGGATATAGAGCAAATCGGGGAACAGAGGATGATACAGTCTGTAAAATTAACCAATACTAAACGCAAGGAGGCGAGAACTTGATGGGCAGCAGTTCTGTTGTCTTAAGTGCTAAAGAGCGTAGTCATAAAGGGGGTCTAGACTCACTGGGAGAAGTATAAGGAAACACAGAAGGAGCAGGACAGATAACTGTACCAGTTAAGGCAGAAGGAAGCAGAGAGGGAAATCAGAATAGCAAAGGCCCAAACTGAGGAAAAGATGGACAACTCTGTTAAGAAGGGGATAAAACCTTTTATAGGTACATCAGGGAGCGTAGAAAGACAAAGGGAGGGATAGTGAGGCTGAATAGAATGGACGGTGGGTGGGCAGAGAGGGACAGTGAAAAAGTAGGGATACTGAACAAATATTTCTGCTCAGTACTCACAAGAGTAGGGAGAAGTGCCTAATCCAGTTAACAGAAGCACTCTGGATAGGGGGGTCAATCCCAGTCCTTTCACGGAAGAAAGGGTTCTGAAAGAACTCCTAAAACTGAAGGTAGACAAAGCAATGGGGCCTGACGGAATTCAGCCCAGAAGTCTAAAAGAATTAAGGGGAGAACTAGTGACACCACTGACTATCCTTTTTAACAAATCATGGGAGGATGGTGTGGTACCTGAGGACTGGAGGAAGGCAGATGTGATTCCCCTTCACAAAAGTGATATCAGGACGGAGGTGGGAAACTACAGATCTGTCAGTTTGACCTCTCTGGTAGGAAAATGATGGAATCACTTCTGAAGGAAAGAACTGTTGAGTACCTAGAGGCCAGTGGGGCGCAGGACCCAAGGCAGCATGGGTTCACAGTGGGAAGGTCATGTCAGATGAATCTAATTGATTTCTTTGACTGAGTGACCTAAGTAGTAGACCAGGGAGGGGCTGTGGACATGGCCTACCTAGACTTTAGCAAGGAATTTGACACAGTCCCACACAAAAGATTAATAATCAAATTGACCAGCCTGGGAGTGGGTCCCAGGGTGGTAGCCTGGGTAAAACATTGGCTGGACAACAGGACACAGAACGTAATTGTAAATGGAGTCCACTCTGAAGAAAGGGGGGTTACTGGTGGGGTACCGCAGGGTTCGGTACTGGGTCCAGTCATTTTTAATGTCTTTATAAGTGACATTGCAGAGGGACTGAAAGGAAAAGTATGCCTCTTTGCAGATCACACAAAGATCTGCAACAGGGTTGATAACACAAGGAGGTGTGGATAGGATGAGAAGGGACTTAGCAAGGTTGGAGGAATGGTCAGAAGTATGGCAGCTTAGGTTCAATGCAGAGAAGTGCAAAATAATGCACATGGGAAACAAAAACCAAGGGGAAGATTACACAGGGGGGTGGAGGTAGTAGCAACAAAACAGGAAAGGGACCTGGGGGTAATCATATCAGATGACCTTAAGGTTAGCAAGCAATGTGAGAAGGCAGTAGGGAGGGCTGGGGGAGATACTGGGATGTATGGGAGAGGCATTACCAGTAGAAAGCAGGAAGTTATCACACTGTACAGACAGTTGGTGGGACCTTATCTGGAGTACTGCGTCCAGTTCTGGAGACCCTATCTCTGCAAGGACATAGACAGGATAGAGGCAGTCCAGAGGAGGGCAACTAAACTGGTGCAGGGTCTGCAAGAGAAGCCATATGAGGAGAGACTAAAGGAACTTGATACGTGTAACCTTGAGTAAAGGAGGGAGAGGGGGGACATGATAAAAACTTTTAAGTACCTCAGTGGAATCAACAAAGTCCAAGAGGGTAGCATCTTTCAGAAAGAGATGTGCAAGAACAAGGGGACACAATTTGAAGATTTGGGGGGGGGGGGCAGTTCAGGGGCAATGTGAGGAAGTATTTTTTTTTTTTCACAGAGAGGGTGGTGGACGCATGGAACAGCCTTCCTGAGGAGGATGTGGTGTCTAAAACTGTGGGAGAATTCAAAAATGCATGTGACATACATAAGGCAATTTTTGTGGGGTGTAGGAAGAAATAGGCTGTTGGTTAACTAGGATCTGCAGCGTGTCCTGTAGGTAGGGAAATGGGCAGACTAGGTGGGCCAGGCAGTCCTTATCTGCTGCCAAAGTCTATGTAAGATGGATGAAGGAGGGTAACTGGTTCTAGAGGGTGTGAGGGGAAGTGGTATGGGAAAGCAGATTTTCCAGCTGAGTAATGTGTGTGGGTCTCTTGAGCGCAGAGAGTAAGAGGAGGAGGGGCTGGGAGAGAGGAGATGGGATAGGTATGAGGGGAGGGACCCAGACCAGTATTTAGAGATGAGGGAAGTGGAGTGGGACTAGCAATGAGAGGGAGGATGGAATAAAAAAACATGTTCTTGTTTATTGTAAGTAGAAGCCATGTGTTCCAGTGGGAGAGCAGATTTATTTATTTATTTATTTTTTGTGCGATCATTGTGTGTGTGATTTTTTTTTTTTTTTTTTTTTTTTCTCCATGAGATTTAATGAACGGATTGTCTCTAGGAAGGAAGTCACATCATGAGTTTTTTTTTTTTTTTTTTTGGGGGTGGGGTGAGCCAGAGCTTTGTAATGGATTTCATAGCCTTTGTTAGCAGTATCCCTAAAAAATATTAGGTATTGGATCCAGGAGGACCCTTGGAAACTGCGGGAAGAGGTAAAGATTTGGAGTGAGCCGGAAAATTCTTCTGAATAGTTTGTCTAGTTCTGTCTCAACATTCTGGAGGACAGAGTGAACAGAGGGACAGACAGCTCCTCATTTATGTGTGGTGTGTGTCTCGGGGCTCCCCCCAACCTCTCCAGTGCATTGGTGAGTGGAATGGGAGGTAGTGGGCTGTAATAACTAGAGTCCAGAAATATGGGGCGAGGTGTTTCTATGCAAACTCCCTCCACTGATGGGAGTAAGTCACTCTGGTGATTGCTTTGCACACACTGTTCCAGGTGTCGTTATCTAAAGGGATTCTTGTTTTATCTTTTCCATTTCAAAGCTATGGCCATTGAGTCCTGCCCCAGTGAGGCCAAGCCTTATAAATTAATAAAATTGTATAAGGTTGGACTCTGACCTAAAGAAGTTTGCACAGCAGGTTATGATGACTGGGTTCATGTCAGGGGTGCAGGCCCTGAGTGGTAAAAAGAGGACAGAGTGCTTGACTTGAATGTAGTGGTAAAATTCCAACGTTTTGTGGGTTGTATTGTGCTTGAAGATCAGCAAAGGATTGGATGGCGGAGCCAGACATGAATTGGTTAGAGGTACTGGAGGGAGTACCTCTCCTATATTTGGCACCCTGGGTCAAGCTGCAGTGGTACAGAATCTTCCTGCCATGCAGTCGGGCACAGGAAAGGCAGAAAGGAGGTAAAGAGTAAAGCCTTTTGCCAGGATCTCACACCTGGAATTGTAGTCATGGGTTTAAGTACTCATGTTGGATTCGGGGGTGGGTCATGACCTGTCATAGATACTGTACATAGCTTGAATAAGTTGGGCATTCAGGAAGAGCTTATATTACACGTATAGACAGCTACTGTATGTGCCACCCAGATGTTGAAATAAGACAAAATGAATGTGGGTTGCCTAGTAATGATAGCTGAAGTTGGGATAGGGCCAGGCTGCTAGTATGCTTAGCCAGAAATAGCTGTTGCAGTGTGATGCACGGTCTCTGACCAACCCTGATGAAGCTAGAGATTTCCCTATTCCAGGAACGCTATATGTGATCAGGCAGCACTAGGGGAACATTTTGGAAAAAGTGTGCCTTGGGCAGGGCGACCATCCATACTACCTCTGTCCTTCATGACAAAATATGTGACAGCATCTTCCAGCTTGAGAAATCTTGTCACTTGTTGCAAGAAGGGAGAGCAGTTATTCCTGAAAGCTCAGCTCATTCTGAGGAGTGGGTGTGACATTGATGCCGAAATATTTGTTTTGGTAGGTTCCATGAAATGGGAAACTCTCCAGAGGGTTTGAGAAGGGACAAAATTTAAACTGCAGGGTTTCTGTTTTGGAAGTGTTGAGGTGGTAGCCAGTGACTTCTCTGAATTGCTTCTGTAAGGCAAATGCCTCCGACAGTCTTTGCTGGGTTAGTAAGATAAAGCAGCACATTATCTGCATATAGGGTGATCTGGTGCTCAACCTTGTTCACTGTGACACCCCCCCTCCAAAAGGAAGCCAGTGGCTTCCCTAATGGCCTGAGCCAACATATATACTACAAACAGCAGGAGTGAAAGGGGTCACCGTTCCTGGTCCCTTTTTAGCAGAGAGAAGTCTGGGGAATGATTACCATTTACCTTGACGCAGTCCCGGGGAGAGTCCTACTCCCAATGGAATAGCTGAATGAAAGTGACCAGGTGTCCCAGCTATTTCACCAGCATCAAATACAGCAACAGCTAGTAGACATGATCAAAGGCATTTTCAGCATCAAGGCTAAGCAGGGGAGATCGGGAAGCCAACCAATAAATCTGATGGATATGGAGAGTGCAGCGGGCATCTGATTGATATGGAAAGTGCAGCTGGTATTCTCTGTTGTGGTACGTGATTGGACAAACCTTGTCTGGTCATGGTTTATAAGTGCGTGATGAGTTTATTCAGGCACCTGGCCATAATCAACATGAATTACTTATAGCTGGTGTTCAGCATCAAGGTAGGGTAGTAGGTAGTGCATGTCAATGGGTTCTTATGTTTGGGGATAACATTATGTCTGCTGTGTTATGCTTATGCCCTTGTGTGCCAGGTATTAATGATGTGCAGTATGTCAAACTAGCAACACTGGTCTTGGCATGCCTAGACCATGAATATGCATAGATGTGCATATTTAAGAGGTCCCTTTGCGGTAGCCATTGAACTCGGAGGAAGGCTACACCGAAACATAGGCTCTGGTGTGTGCATATATGCTGTCTAACCATCCACCTGGTGTTTGCCGTATTATATACACTCAACGAGTGTGGGCGTAATCAATTTATAGATGACTAGTGTGACCACCTAAGTACTCTGCACTTTGCGACATTTTATCTTGTCCTGCTTGCACAAACTGATCTACACAAAGTATTTTGCCTCCACTATGAGGGGATAAGCAGTACAAATTGGTTTTAATGAGTCTGAGATCTAGTACTACAGGGTCGAAACTTTTCGTTTCCATTGTAATTGTAGAAGTTCAAGATGCCATTTAGTCTGTAGGTATAAAAACAGACCTAGGTACAGATGGACTAAAGTCAGAATTTTATAAAACCTTTTCTGACCAGCTGGCACCTGTTTTGGTAACGTTCGTTAACTATGGGCTGCAAACGGGGACTGTAACTAAATCCATTAACAAAGTCTTCCTTTTTTTTGTTGTTTAAAAAAGGAGATGGAAAATGGTATTTCTAACTGAAGATCTTGGAGCCTCCTGAACAATTTCTTTTCATTTTTCATTTATTTTAGAATTGCAGGTAGGTACACTGGAATGTACATTTCTTTCTCAGGTACGACCTGTAGTCAAATCAAGTATAAGCTTACAAAACATAACATTAAGGCACAAAAATTATACGAAATGAAAGAACAGTTTATTCTATTAATATAATTGATAAAGTGGTTGGAGATGCAACAAATAGTCAATTCCTAACCTACTACCATCAGGGTTCAGTTACAGACGAAAACCGGTACTAGTATTAACATAAATTTTACTGACACAGCAAGACTTTGAAAGTGATTAGATTGCTCTCTTCTGTAACGAGTGAAGATATCATTTTCTGTCTGCTGTCTTTTTGTGACTCCGTCTTAAAAGAATACTGTTTTTTTTTTTTTTTTTTTATAAACATTTATACAAGTTATAATTAAGATACTGGTCTGAAAATTTTTATTTAGGAGTACGATTTCTTGTTTTCCTTTTGGGAGGAGACTGCACTTTGTATCCCTCCTACGTAGCCACAAGGACTCTATCTTAGACTATTGGGGTGCAGTTCTGTAAAGATTTTTTGTCCTGGGATTTATGGTTTGTTGGGAATATATACAGCGGAATCACGCAAAAGTTGACCATTAGCACAGTACATGTTGTTCAGTGGGTACTGTGCTAATGCACCACGCAGTATGCAGTGCTGTCAACTTTTGCATGATTACTACTGTAAATAAATGGGCAAGAACTAGGTTACTTGGTGTTGATGGGCAGGGTGTGTTAAATTAAAAAGGAAAAATAGATTTGAAACTAAAGTGTTTAAGTTTGATGTAATAAAAATTATTTATGGTGTTTTGATAGCAAAATGGTGCAGCAAGACTCCTAACATGAATTCTCAGGCTTCCTTGTACATGCATTTCTATGACAGAGAAGGAATTAAAATAATATCCTGGAATATCTGGTTTTCATAATCCAATTAAAAAAAAAAAAAAACATTTTAAACTATATAAGAAAGAAACAAACAAGCAGACTTTACTTCTCCAAGAAACACATCTGACTGCTCCTGAGAAGGCCGAAATAAAGCATGAAGTAATAAAGGTATACATTCAGTTTTAAATTCTAAACCCTGTGGTACATCTATTTTAATAAGAAAACTGGCAACGATCAGAAAAGAATATTCTGATCCTGATATTTTATAATTACTGTTAATTACAATAAGTTACAGTTTACTCTGTCATCTATGTACCTAACAATGGGCAAACCACCTTCTTGAGATATTTTTAAATAAAATTAGCGGAATTCCAACAGCCTTATATTCTCAAAAATTTTAACATGATCTTTGATTCTTCCCTAGATACAACACCCATTAATAGTTATTAGTCAAGAAGTACAAGCATTTAAAAATTGAATGGAGAATGTTTCATTAAAAGATATATATATTTTTTCCGACTTTATTTCCTTCCAGTCGTGGCCCCTTGAACCTCTCTCGGGCATCTGAGTTCATGTCCTGCCTGCCAGAGGCCCCCCCGAGCTGTACCTCCTCTCTCCCCCCTCCTCTCTGCAGCCAGTACCCCGGTGTAACCCTCCCAAGGTGGGTCGCCCTACTCCTCTTGACCCGTCTTACGAACGAACTCCGGCTGCAGGGTGATCTACCTGCAGCCGGAGTCTGTCTGTAAGATCGCCTGCTGTGGAGGACCTGGAAGGTCAGTCAGGGTTGGCCTGGTGGTGGGTATGGGGGACTCAGTGCCGTCGTCTATCCAAGGCGCTGTTGTTTTCCCTGTTCTTCTACGTCCCCTGGAGCTGGGATGTGCAATGACGTCCAGCCCGGCTGGTGCACGCTCCCGCACACCCCCGATTGACGTCCGCCGCAGCTCCAATCCCAGCAACTTGCGGCCGAGCACTGTAGTGCCTCCAGCTTCCACTAGAGGTCACCAGTGTATCCACCAGTGTATCAGCAGGTGGACCCCCCCCCCGGGGAAGGAGAGCAGTCCTGGGGACACTCGATCCTTTTCCCACCACGCCAACCCGGGCTGGTTCCCGAACCCAGGTCGTCGGTGTGGCATCCAGCGCCTCAACCCTCGGCACCACTGGGCCAGCTCATTAAAAGATACTGAGATGCCAAAATCCAGATACTAGGAATTTTTTTTTTTATTAGGAAGACAGAAGATATATTCTCAAATTGATTGATTATTTAGGTTCCACAGCAATACTTCTGAACATTATACATATTAAAAGATAACACAATTGTTCTTTCTGATAATTTCCCTGTTGCAATGCTTTTCACATTAAGCAACACCACCTATACTGAAAAACACATGGAAGTTAGATCCATTGTTGTTATTAAAGGATCAAGCTTATATTGACTTAATGCATAAAGAACTCCAGTTCTTTTTTATGGTTTAACTCCGAGGAAGTACCAAAAATGTGATGTGGGATGCAAATAAAGCTACAGCAAGGGGCATTTCATTGGCATACTCTTGTAAAAATAAATAAAAGTAAAATTCAAAAAGAGACATTGCAAAAGTTTGAGAATAATCTTAGAGTGCAAAAGAAAATTCATTCAAAAGTTAGCGCTTCCTTCCAATTAAGACATCTTGAAAAATTGACAACTGTAATACCACACTAAATGAAAAAGCTAAAAGACTAGCTCTTATCACTAAAAATATTTACAAGCAGGTAAAGGTGGGAAGCTTCTGTCTTGCATGATACAAAAAAAGGAAAAGTAGAAAATCTTTATTTTTTATTTTTACTCTTTAACTGGGTAAGGTGTTTATATAGCATGTATTAAACAGATTAAGTTAAGCACAGGATTTACTTCCTCTGATCCAGAAGACACTGACAAATAATTCATGAACTATTAAAAAAAAAACAAAAAACTTTATAAATCAGAACAGGTGAATAAATGTTGTATCAATAATGGGAACTTTATCAAGATGTACCAGTAACGATAGAAAATAATTTTTAGATAAACTTATTTCAACTATAGAAATTTTTAAAGCAATAGCACAGTTGAAATTGGGAAAATCACCAGGTCTAGATGGGCTGAACATTGCTTTCTCTAAAAACTTTTGGTAAATGTCCGTTACCTTACATGATTTGTTGAGTTCTTATATCTTGCAAAATGGACTCGCATCTTTATTTATTAAAGTTTTGCCAGGAAGGCATGCTGAGCAGAGATACTGCTCGAGACTTGCATCTTCCTTTGACGAAGACCCAATCATGGTAATTGCAAAAAAAGTAACCATCATATACTGCGTAATCTTACTGTACAATATCATTACTCAACTCGGGTTATAAGATATTTTCCAAAATATTAGGAGTTTGTTTGGAATTAGTATTACCAGATTTGATTTTTATAAGGATCAAATGGGTTTCGTAAAAGGGAGAAGGGTCATCATAAAATGATAAATGCTGTAAATATTATTCATACCGCTCATGAGCCTAATGTAGTGGTGGTGTCCCTGGATGCTGAAAAGACACTTGGCAGGGTAGAATGGTCATATCTAGTATCAGTTCTTTAAAAAAAGCAGGTCTAGGTGAACAATATTATTTATGGATCAAGTTAATTTACAAAACTCTTGCTGCAAAAGTGAAATCTAATATGTCACCAGCATTTAAATTTACAAAGAGGCACCCAACAAGGATGTCCTCTGTCCCCACTCCCCACTTTTATTCATAGTTTATATTGAAACTTTGGCAAATACCATAAGAAGCTCCAATAAAATTAAGGGATTCCAACATGCCAGTACTTTTATTATTTTCTGATGACACCTTGCTTTTTTAAAGGATCAGGTAAATTAAAGTAAACTTATAGAAAAGATTGGCCAGCTGTCTGGATATAAAATAAACTGGACTAAGTCTGAACCTCTACCAGTTCATCTGAAACGATGTAAAATTGTACAATCACAGTTTCAAATTAAGCAAAATGAGTTACATGTCATGAGGTCATGTCAGACCAACCTTGTTGAATTTTTTGACTGGGTGACTAGGGAGGTGGATCAGGGGAGGGCAGTGGACATGGCCTATCTGGACTTGAGCAAGGCCTTGGACACTGTGCCACATAGAAGACTTACACAAACTGGGGAATATGGGTGTGGGTAGGACAGTAGTGTGGTGGGTAGGTAACTGGCTGGGTGGCAGGACACAGAGGGTGGTGGTAGATGGCTGTCACTCCACAGAGGGAAGAGTGATCAGTGGGGTACCACAGGGATCAGTGCTGGGACCGGTCCTATTCAGCATCTTCATCAGTGACATTGCGCAGGACCTAGAAGGTAGAATTTCACTATTCACTGATGACACAGCTCTGTAACAGAGTAGGCACACCAGAGGGTGTAGACAGAATGAGAAGGACCTGCAGAAACTTGAAGAATGGTCAGGGTTTCGAGTTGAAATTCAATGCAAGGAAGTGCAAGATAATGCATATGGGGCACAAAACCCTGGCACAATATATCAGTTGGGGGTGAGGATATAGCATGCACCAAGCAGGAAGGATCTTGGGGTTATCATCTCTGATGACCTCAAGGTAGGAAACAGTGTGACAAGGCAGCAGGTAAAGCAAATAGGATGCTGGGATGTATAGGCAGGGGCATCACCAGCAGGAAAAGGGAGGTCATAATTCCGCTATACAAGACACTAGTGAGGCCCCACCTGGAGTACAGTGTACAGTTCTGGAGACCATATCTATGTAAGGACATAGACAGGGTAGAGAAGGTTCAGAGGAGGGCAACAAAGATGGTGCATGGATTGCATCACAAGTCCTATGAAGACAGGTTGAAGGAACTGAACATGTACTCCCTGGAGGAGAGGAGGGAGAGAGGGGATATGATAGAAACATACAAGTATCTTACAGGGAGGAACAGGGTGCAGGAATACACTATTTTTAAGTGGAAAAAGATGTTCCAGGACTAGAGGGCATGGGATGAAGTTGGAGGGAGGACGATTCAGAGGAAACATGAGGAAGAATTTCTTCACAGAACGGGTGGTGGACAAGTGGAACACCCTGCCAGAGGAAGTGGTGGGGGCTGAAACAATCACGGGATTTAAGAATGCATGGGATAGACATAAAGGAATTCTGGAGGTCAGGGGTAAGGGGCAACAGACTTCTAGGAAAACATAAACTGAACTTACAAGCTCAAATGGGCAGACTGGGTGGGCCATAGGCCCTTATCTGCCGACACTGTCTATGTGTGTATGTACCATATTTAGGAGTTCAAGCTAGCCAGTAATTTGGATCAATTGACTGATGTAAATTTATATCAGTTATTTCAGCAAATTAAAGATGACTTGTATCGATGGAACCCTCTGTCCTTACCATGAACAGGTTGTATTCATAGTGTGCCATGATTGCTTTATAT
Source organism: Neoceratodus forsteri (assembly GCA_016271365.2). Taxonomy (NCBI): domain Eukaryota; kingdom Metazoa; phylum Chordata; order Ceratodontiformes; family Ceratodontidae; genus Neoceratodus; species Neoceratodus forsteri. Next base: position 193,911,628 of record CM028129.1, read on the forward strand.
TTTTCAGGCAATTCCATTACTTAAATCACAAGTCTGTTTCAAAAAATTAGACGCATCAAATGTTATCTGGAAAAAAGGAAACCTAGACTGAAACAAATCTAAATTAACTGCTCCATACAACTTGGCTGGACTAAAATTTCTAGATATCTAGCTACAATTGTGAAACCAGTAAGGCGGTAGCCAAGCAGTGATCCAACTACTGTACATGGGTTTACTTTGAAAACGAGACTAAGTTAGTCTCTGAGAAGTTTTTTTTTTTATTTCAAAATTTACAAGGCAAAAAAAAAATGTATTGTCTGCCGTACTTAATGTGGTACAAAATAAACTACATGGTAATAACATTTTTATAAATGTTCTCTTGTTGGATACAGTAATATTAAATGCTTTATTTAGTAGCAATTTTCTGAATTAGTGGCCTGAAAAGGGAATTTATTTTATTGGAGAGCTATATGACATTAAGTCATTTGAACAATTGCAAATACTGCAGTCTTCGTAACAATAATCTTTTTCAGATTATTACAAACTAGGAATATTTTGGATAAATACACAATACATCAAGATGCACTTCAACAAAGTAATCCTTTATTTGACTTACTTTAGTGTGCTTCTAGTTGACAAACTGATCTCAAATTCATGTTTATTAATGTTTAAAGTACCAGATTTACACAAAACTAAAGATAGTTGGCTGAAGGAATGTAATTCTACTTTATTAGATTGCCAATGGGATTACATTTGTAGTTCATGGAGATCTTTATTATGCGATATACTGAATCAAAATAAATTGTTTTGTACTTCACAAGAGTTGCTATACATTGTACTTTTTTTCCAGACATTTTTTTCTTTTTTTTTTTTTTTCCGCTTTTCTACACCCCCCCTGCGGAATGAACTTTGTGTGGAGGCACGCGCACGTCATTGAACCACACTTCTATTGTCCCCTGATCTCCGGCGCTGCCCTCCGGCCTCCACTAGGGAGCAGTCAAGGAGAGGAGAGCAGTCCTTCGGACACTCAATCCTCTCCCTCCCCTGCTGACCCCTGGCAACCCGAGGTCACTTCTGACCCAGGGTCACTGGTGTGGCGTCCAGCACCTCAACCCTCTGCACCACCAGGCCGGCTACATCATACATCCTAATAAATATAAAATGCAAATGTTTCAAATAATTTAAGTGGTAAGCAGGAGATTGGAAGTATTTTGCATGTCATAGCCCTATGCCCAAAACTAACATTTTGGAAAAAAGTGTTTGAAACATCGTCGTCGTTTTGGGCACAAGTCTGAAACCGGATCCTGAAATTTGCTTATTGGTTGTATCTTTTTCCCAAAATCTTCCGTTAACATCAACTAATACAATTTTTAAATATTGTACTGCTAAATGCAAGAAGTTATACTAAATTTTAAGCCTTGACTCCCTTACCTGTGATCTATGGAAATAGGCTGTCCGGGGCGGCCGATAAAGGAGGGATTTTGTCTCCACTTCTGGGGAGCTGGAGGAATGCAGAAAAAGGCCGACTGGTAAAGTGCAGACCAGGGGAAAACAGAATCTCCATGGGAACACAAGCAGGGGAAATGGAAGTATAGGGAAAGGGTGGAAGGTAGTTCTACTAAATGCCAGGAGCTTGGGCAATAAAATGCCTGAGCTCCAGGCGATGCTAACTGAGGGAGCGGTGGATGTGGCAGCAGTCACTGAGACCTGGGCCACCGCAGGACACGACTGGGACCTGAACCTGGAGGTTACACTCATGTTCAGGAAGGACAGGGGAAGGAAGGGAGGGGTAGCAATGATGGTCAAAACTGCATTGACATAGGGGAGTAGAGGAGGCGAGCAACCGTGAGGCGATTGGGTCACCTTGATGGGGGGCAAGAGAGTAAAAATAGGAGTGGTGTATAGACCCCCTGCACTGGCGGAGTAGCTGGAGGAGTCTGGTGGCAGATGTTGGGAGACACTGCAGACTGGGCAGGGGAAGGGTGGTGGTGTTGGGGGACTTAAACATACCAGGAACAGACTGAGAGACTGACACCCTCGGTGGTCAGGGAACAGAGGTTGTTGGATGTCTTTCAAGATGCGTTCCTGACTCAGCAGGTGGGGGAACTGACCAGGGAGGCGCGGGTACTGGATGTGGTCCTGGCAGACAGTGACCAGATTGGGGGCCTGGAGGTAAGGGACCCGTTGGCGGGGAGTGACCATGCCACGGTCTGGTTCTGCCTGGACCTAGGAGGGGTAGAAGGCTGCACAAAGACGGAGGTAACTGACTTCAGGGGTGGATTTTAAGGAAATGGGAAGGATCCTTAAGGAGCATTTGGATGGGATTGGGTCAGACATGGACGCTGATAGTAGGTGGGAAATCATCAGGAGAGGGGTGCAGGATGCTACCAGCACCTGTGCAAGAGTAAGACGAAAATGCGGTAGGGCCCGAAAACCCTGCTGGTGGGCCAGGGAGGTTCAGGAGGTGGTGCGGAAAAGAAGGCAGCCTATAGGCAATTCAAGTGCTCAAGGAGTGAAAGGAATCAAGGGGAATACGAGCTGATGGCTAGAAGGGCCACTAGGGTGGTGAGGGCTGCTAAGGCAAGGAAGGAGCAGAACCTGGCCAGGGAAATTAGGAGAGGGAACAAGGGGTTCTTTAGATACATTGTGGAAAAACGAGGGATGAAGGGGTAGATTAGCAGGATTAAAACAGGGGAGAGATGGGCACAAGACCCGGGGGAGCAGGCTGAGGTACTAAATGAGTACTTCACCTCAGTTTTCACCAAGGAAAATGGGGGTGCTGCATCATACACGGGAGGAGACAGTGAAACGGGGGAGGGGACCCTTACCGATCGGCGGGTCTGGGGAGAGGGGGAGGCATCACTGGCAGGAGGGGGGAAGGCTAAGCAGGGAGAATAGGTAGCGGAAGTGGAAATCACAGTAGAGAGAGTGAGGGAAGCCCTCGGGTCCCTTAAGACAGAGAAAGCACTGGGGCCGGATAAATTACATCCCAGAGTGCTGAAAGAACTTGCGGATGTCCTGGCGAAACCCCTGGCGGAGCTTGTCCATCTCTGTGAGGACAGGGTAGGTGCCCAGGACTGGAAGGTGGTGCATATAGGCCTATCCATAAGGGGGATCAAGGGAGGTGGCAGGGAACTACAGGCCTGTCAGCCTGACATCGGTGGTGGGCAAGGTGATGGAGGGCATTGTCAAGGAGAGGCTGGGGGGGACCTGGAAAAGTCAGGGTGCCTGGATGATGGACAGCATGGATTCGTCCTGGGGAAATCGTGTCAGACAAACCTTGTGGAGTTCTATGACTGGGTGACGAGTGCCTTGGACCTGGATAGACCAGTGGATGTCCTCTTTCTAGACTTCAGCAAGGCATTTGACTCTCTTCCTCACATGGGCCTGTTGGATAAGCTGGGAGAAGTGGGGGTGGGGAACCAGATGATCAGTTGGATAGGCAGTGGGCTCCAGGACCAGACCCAGAGGGTCGTAGTTGGCTGGATAGTCTCATCCTCAAGGAGGGTCATTAGTGGGGTCCCACAGGGATCAGTCCTTGGGCCCCTCCTGTTCAACGCCTACGTCTCTGACATAAGGACAGGTATCAGGAGTGAGATGAGTCTCTTTGCAGATGACTCAAAACTGGGGGTGGTGGATGGGGGGAGGGGAGGGTGGCCCTACAGGGGGACCTGGAGGCTCTGGAAAAATGGTCTAGAAAGTGGAAGCTGAGGTTCAGTGCAGGGAAATGCAAGGTACTGCACCTGGGGGCCAGAAACCAGGGCCAAGTATACACCCTTTGGGGGGGAGGATGCTATGAGTCTCGATGGCTGGCTGAGAGGAACCTGGGGGCGGTGGTGGATGTCAAGATGAACAACTCGGAGACTTCTAGGAGGGCAGCAGCCAAGGCCAACAGGATGCTGGGATGCATCGCTAGGGGGATCACCTCCAGAAGGAGGGAAGTGATACTCCCTCTGTATAACTGCTTGGTGAGGCCGTACTTCGAGTACTGCATGCAGCTTTGGAGGCCACACTTAGAGGGATATTAAACTCCTGGAGAGGGTCCAGCGGAGGGCAACCAAAATGATTTGGGGCTTGGGGGACAGGACCTGTGAGGAGAGGCTCGAAGAGCTAAATATGTACACATTGGAAGAGAGAAGGGACCGGGGGGACATGATGGAGGTCTTCAGGTACATGAAGAGGGTAAATAGGGAGGAACAGTCAGGGTGCTTCGAAGGAAGGAGGAGGGGGCCAACTAGAGGGCATGGGTGGAAGCTGAAGGGGGGGAGAAAGGAGGGGAAAAGTGCTACTTCACTGAGAGGCTGGTGGAGCCATGGAATGTGCTGCCTAGGGGGCTGGTGGAGGCAGAGACGGTGGAGGGATTCAAGAGGGGGTGGGACAGGTACAGGGGAAGGGTTCTTGAAGCAAAATCCAATGCAGCGAGAATATCTGGAACTGGGAAGGGAGAAGCCAGAGAAGATGAGGGAGGCAGCAGGGTCAGCTCCCAGGGTGGGGGCTGACCAAACGAGCAGATGCGAAAGACCGTTAGGCCTGTTCTGCTGGCATTTTAGTATGTTAGTATTTATTGCTCAGGTGTATGTGACTGGAAAAAAAATATTTTACAGTCAAACATATAAGTAAAGTACTACTAGGAGATTTGGGAACCTCCATAGAGGGCCATTTATGCATTAAAAAGAAATCTACTCACAATATAATCTACTGTACTGTGTCAGAAACTGGATAATTATTTATACTTTTATATTTTATTTTTATTTCATGTTTGTATGTTTTTATCTGATCTAATCCTCCAGTTAAAAAGTCCCCCAAAGAAATGTGAAACCAGGCTGTTTAGCATATTCTTCCATGGACTTTGGGGCAGCAGGCTGAATCCTATTAAGAGAGAAATTACATAGATATCTGTTTCTGAAGGGGAGTAGGGAATAATGTATCGGCATGCCTTCTTTCTCAGTATTTTTGTTTCTAGGAAGTCTTACCCTGGCTGTAGGGCATTCACAGAAGTCTTGGGCATATCTAATTCAAGAAAGGATTTTGCTTTAAATTTCAAACTGGTGTCTAGGCTCATTGTGACTCCCAGGGGAGAGGTAGGAGTCGGCACATTCCAGATTACTTGAGACATGTAAGCAATAAGGCACAATAGGGAGTGCATTGTGCTGTGATAACCGCACTCCCAGGGGGTGGTGTTAGGCACGAAGCCACTGGCCGAGAGCTGACTGCCCCCAGCAGTGTGGTTACTGCAGTACATTGTACAACCCTGGAGTGTCTTTACTGCACTTAAAGAGAAAAACATTAAAATTTAGATATTTAAAAACATGAAAAATAATGAAAACCTTAGAAGGAATTAATCCTCCGCTACTGTGTGCCACTTGGGGAGATTGCCTTAAGATGGCTTTATTTTTGTGGCTGTTTTCTCTGCCTCCCAATCCCCTTGACTGTCCTCCAGTTTGTTGCATTAATTGTACTGATTGAATGATGCAATGCGGTGGCAAGAGAGAAGATACAAGAGTGTACAGATCCTTTACTGTGCTGTGCTCTTTGCTCCATTGCAAGACTGCAAATGCGTGACTGACTTGCCGACAGCATGTTTCCATCAGCGGTAGCAAGTTCCAAGAAAGTACCACTGCTTTTGTTGTCAACAGAGACCATGCTTCTGAGTTTGTGGAGCTCTGCCAGGTCTATAAGCTCACAGAGAGCAGTCAGGTCTGTGAATCGGACAAGTTGGGGGGTGTTTCTTGTGAGACAGGATATCCAGTAAATTTTAACAGAAACAAACCAGAGAATAGATTTTGGCTAACATTTTACTGTTCGCAGCTCGAGATGCAGACGCTGGATCTTCCCTTGTCAATCTTCACCATTCATTACTGTTCGGTGTAAGTCTGAAGTGTGAACCTGCAACAGGAGATTTTTTTTGAGGGAGGGAGGAGTTGGTGCCGCCCACGAGAGCAGTGCACTGTATGGTTTGCGGGGGGCGGCGGCTGTTAGGCGCTGCAGACTCCTCCTCCATCCCAGTTCTGTTTCTCCTGCCATTGAGGCTGTGCCTACTGCACGAGTTCAGAGTGTTTGCAAAGTACGCCATTAGGCCTTGTTGATGACACCTGTTCGACGCTATCCCAGTTCTCATCCCGACACCAGTAAGTTCATTACATTATTTGTTTAAAGGCATTGGGAGCTTTTGCTCTGTTGGTTTATTTGTCATCATGCCTGGTTTGGGAGCTAAGCATAAGTCAAAAGTGGGCTGTGCCCCTTTGCATCAGTGCTCCTGTGGCTGGCATTTATCCGTGATGGACCGGCATGATGTCTGCCTCTGGTGCCTGGGACCCAACCATGATATGGATAGGTGCGATGCCTGTTTTTCCATGGACCGCCGTGTTTCGGAAATCAGCGCGTTAAAGTCTGCAGGGCCCTGCAGACTTTCGGAGGACAACGTCACTCTTGGGTTTCCCAGGTTAGCTGTTTAGACCCTTCCTCCAGGTCCCTTCCCAGATTCTCTATGGTCTGGTGAGGAGGGGCCTCCTCATCTTCATGCCTTGCCAAGGAGGAGGCCTCTTTCACGGCATTGGAGGAGGGACGTGGCCCTTCCTGGGGTTGCGTCAGCAGTCACCTCTCCCGAGGTGCAGACTCCCCCAGTGTTGCAGCCCAGAGTTGCTGGGTCCGGCACTGGAGGACCCCTGATGCTGCCTTACGGCATCGCTTTGGATCCTGGTGCTGTTCGTGGTGCCGGTGTTCGGAGCGGTGCCGCCTGTGGAGCCGGTTTACTTCTCTGTGCCGCTTGCAGCGCCGGTGGTCTTTGTGGCTCTGTTAGCAACACTGTATTGGGTCCTGGCACCGTGTGCAGCGCTGGTGTCCCGGCCAGCACAGTCAGTGGGTCGGCGTTGGGCTCCAATGCCGTGGGTGGTGTGGTAAGGACATCTGGTGCAGCAGAAGATGTCTGTGCCATTTGCGGCACTGTCCCTCAAGGTGGTCTCGAGGTAGCCAGTGTTGAGGTCCTGCTTGTCGACCCCTGTTTGGAGGGTGTCGACTCAGATGTGGACCCAGATTGGTTGCCAGATTCTTCTGAATCAGAGGCCTCTGTGGGACATGCCATTAAGCGGCCCAACGCCCCCATCCCCGAGTCTCCACAGCTGTCTGCCTTTGAGGATCCCCAGGCCGGGGGTGGTCTGGAGTCCTCTAGGGAGGACAGCTTGGCTTTTGGGGAGGGGATTGTCCCCTCTGGGGGGGCTGCGGCACCCCCTGGCCTTGGTGCTGGTGTGCCCTCTCAGGAGTGATTGGAAGCCCGGACTTCGGAGGCCTCCTTTGGGAGGCCGCTGGATCATGGGACTCCTCTGGGGTCGAGGAGGAGAGCGTCCTCTGGCTCTGAGAGGTTGAGGGGCAGCAGCACTCCTCTGCCACCTCACGGGGTGCAGGGAGAAGCTGTAGTGCTGAACCCCATCCCACCTTCTCGGGCCCCGGGGTCCCCTCCGGTGGTGCTGCCGTGGGTTGCCCTTCTGGACTCGTGCAACCCCAGGTGCATCACAGGGGAGATTCTCCTTCTGGGCTCTTCTGGAGTTTGCACTCCCACAGTTCCACCTTGCGACCCGGTTTGATTTCAGGGATCCCTCCAGCTCGGGCTCCGTTCCCTGGATTCCAGAGCCCTGGCAGAGGACAGTTACCTCCTTGCAGGTGCCCTTCCCCCTTTCCTCTGTAGCCACCCCCCCGTTCTTCTGGGCAATGTGGGCCCTACGGGGCCTTTATCTTGGGAGATGTTCAGAGGTTCTGTGGGGGGCCTTCCTGTCCTATGTTGAGTACATGCATGAATGGGTCTTTCGCCTGTCCCCTACACCGCAAGAGTCTTCTGGACATTAGAGTTCCCCATCCTCCTTGGAGGGAGAGGAACCTCCTATTTACCTCTCTTCCGATGCTGATTTCACTGAATATCAGCGCTTCCTATCAAGGATGGTTCGGGATCGCCCTATTTCCTTCCTTAGACAGGACAATACCAAGTGGGAGATGCACGAATTCCTCAGTGAATTCAGTGCCCAGTATCTGGTGGTGCCATCCTGGCCTGTTCCCTTCCAGGAAGCCTCTGTCCACACCTGGCAGTCTCCAGCCACTCCTTCCCCAGCCCCGGCAGACTGCAGGAGGAGGTATTGTGCTCCTTTGGAGTCTCTAGGTACTATCCCTAACCCCCCCCCCTTGGGCTTGGTATACTTGGAGACCCCTTCTGGGCACTGGCACTTGGCGCACGACTGACCACCGAGCTCCGATTCCCTACAGTTTGACCAGTGTGGGTGAAGAGTGTTCTCTTCTCATGCGTTGTGCATTGCATCACATCAGGCACATCACGCAGCCTATAACGGGCACTTGTGGTTGATTCTGGCTCAGGTGCTAGCATCAGTGCCTGATTCAGAGCAGTCTCGACAAGCCATTGCCCTGTCCGCCATAGGCCTGAAACTGGCAAGGCACCAAGCAAGTGAGGTGGCTTCCAGGCTTGCAGGGACATCGATCTGCATTAGGCGGATGGCGTGGCTTTGTCCATCAGAGTTGTCACCTCTGGCCCAGCATAGGGTGATTTGCTCCATGCCTCTTTTTTTCTACCAGGGCTAGAAGGCTTCTGCAGGGACTTCCTCCATCTCCTCTTCTTCAGGGGGCACCTCCTAGCTCTCCTCGGCCTTAGACACCAGTCTAGTGTGGCCAGGGTCTATTCTTCCTGTTTTTCACCAGCAGGAAGCTGAGGGTATTGTTCCCTCAGGGTTATGTAAAACCCCCTTCCGGGGGGGTGGGGTGGGGCTTGGTACTAACCCAGCAGTAATGAATGGTCAAGATTGACAAGCGAAGATAAGGAAATTATGTATCTACTGTAATTCTTGATCTTTTCTTGTATCTTCACCATTCATTACTGAATCCTGCCCACCTTCCCCTCCCCTCATGGGCGTCTCCCCTGCCCCGCTTGTCCTCCTTTTCCCCTTCTCTTGAGCCCTCTCAGGCGCTAAATCCCCTGGTTCCTCGGGACTTTCTGTTCCTCTCTAAGAGAATAGTAAAGGATTTTAAGAAGGAGGCGAGCGAGCGGAACTTCATTCTGTCTATCTGAGGGAACTCTTTCTGATTCCTGGAAGGTGTTCCCTCCGGGGACCTTTTCTTCAGGCCAGGTTAAGTCACTCTACAGCCATCAGGGTTAGTCTCTGAGACTGTGTCCTAGCCCTTGGTCTTCGGACTTATATGGTGTCCTAAATCTTACTTGTGAAAACCAGACTGGGACTAGTCAACGTGTGTTCTAGCTCGAACCCAAAATCACCATCTTGTTCTGGTGCTCTGGTTGCTTGACCTTTGTCATCCCCTGGGGTCAAAAGGAGTTCCTTCTCTGTCTCTGTCCATCTTTTTATTTTTATTTATTTTTTTGTTGACCGGGTAAGTGCACTAGACAAATCCTGCCTATTTAAAGGCACGACCCGGGGGGGGGGGAAGGAAATACAGATGAATGCCAACTGACCTTGAACCAGATTAAGCTGTTGGTGGTATTTTTAGTGAATGAGGGAAATTTGGCCAGGACACCGGGGAAATTCCCCTACTGTTTGCCAGTAGGGGGACCCTTTTGGCCGTCGAAGGATGGCTTAGTCAGTTGTTGTGCTGCCGCTTGAGGGGAAGGATGTGCAGCAGGTTGAGGGGCATGTCTCCTGTGCAGCTACGATGCAGTTACCAATGGATGTTTCTGCTGTAATTTCTGTGCCTGAACGGCCCTTGGAAACTATCTATTCGTCTGTTCTGCCTGTTTTGAATCGCTTGGATGCCTCTGTTATGCCTACTGAAGATTCTGTTTTACCAACCGAGGAGTCCTCTAAGGAGGAATTAAAGCACCTTTTATTGCTGGAAGAACAACAATATTTGCAGAAGAAGGAACTTTTTCACCGTTTTCACTTAAAAAGTTTGTCGACTACGAACTGAGGTTCCGGAGCTCATTGTTGACTCTACACAGTCGGTTGCTGTGGTTGCAGCCCACAGAGAGGCTCCGACTGCTCTGGGCGTTGTCTTTCACCGTGCTGGCCAGGATTAAGCTGCCGCTACGGTGTTTTCCTTTAATGCTGAGCAAAGCTATTCTCGCAAGGAGCGTGTCACACGAAAGGGGTATCCCAGTAAACTTTGATGGGCTGATGCTCCAGTGGGAGATGGAGATGCTTGGACGGTGGAAGATTCGTTAAAGGTGGCTGGCTGGGTACTTTCCCCGGATACTGGTTTGTGGATTTCGGGCTTTGCTCCCATTAAGATTCCTGGAGTCCCACTATCCTGTTCTCCTTCTCATAATCCCTCATTGGGGTCCGTAAGTACTGCTCCTGAGTCTATGGCCTGCTGAGTTATCTGAGGAACTCCCTAAAGCTGTTTCACCTAACCCCATTCCACAGCAAGATTCCTCTTCAGTTTCAGCAGTGTTACAACATTCTCCCCTTCACCTATCCTCGGACTTTGCCCTTTCTCAAACCCCTAGTTTTCAACAACGTGGTACTACAGGGGCTAGTTCTCCGAATTGTGAGGTGGAGGCTGCAGCTCTTAGTGATACTTCTGACTTTTCGGACATCCCTAAATCTATTCCTGCTGAACTAAGGAATGCTCCAGTGGGTTTTCCAGGGAACATCCATCAACCTCCTCCTATTGCCCCTCCTAACATCTCTCGGCCTTATGCTTCCCTTTTCCATAATTCTGTTTCTTCGGCAAAACACCATAATGCAGTTCGCATAATATATAAAGGGGGTTTAGATGTGTTTCCAGACAGGGTTTATGTGGGTTGAAAGTTATTGAAAAACAGTTTGAATTTTCAAGTTTCTGAACTGTATGCCCTAATTCATGTATCAGGTGAGACTGTTTTTGATGTCAGCTTTAAACTAGGCAGTGGCCTTGACAAATTTTGGGCTTATCACCAAGAAAAAGCCACCCCACTGTGGGCACCTTTTGAGGGTCTTCCTCTTACTAGGCCTGCACACAAAACCATTACTGTTCTCTTTTGTAACGAAGGAGTAAGTGTTACTGATTTACTGTTTTTGGCTGAAGCAGCGTTGTACTGTGTCTGGCCATCCAGAGGCTATATTTGATTCTGAGGGAATTTGGACAGGAGGTTGGAAAATAAGGGTGCTTCTGCATTCTGAAGGCGGGAGTCCCCACCATCTCCCTAATAGTTTTTTTTTTTTTTTTCTAGGTAGGGATCGAGGTGTTTTATTCTACGCAGGTCAACCTAGGACTTGTTATAAATGTGGACTCTCGGGACACATTAGTAGTGCGTGTGACCAGCTTAAATGTTCCCTATGCCATAAAACTGGTCATCTTAGTGGTCAATGTTTCAACTCTGTTCGTTGTAACCTTTGTGGGGAGGAAGGCCATGTTTATATGACTTTTCCTAAGGCAGCTCATAGGACATCCTTTTCTGCAGATAGAGATGAACAGCGTCTCTTGATTTCTCTGGCTCGGAGGAAAGTTACTAATGCTTTTGGTATACAGTTAGTAAAGGAAGTTCCTTCTTCTGTATTGTCTGTTTCCTCAACTCCAGACCCCCGAGGACTTTGTAGCCTGTCCTGTTTCCGATGTACAGGAGACTTCTTTCTCTCTAGTAGTAATTCTTGAATATTCCCCTGTTTTATATATGGACTCGGTGCCCGTCGGTGTTTCTGCAATTCTCTCTGACTCTATGCCCCCCCTCCCGAACTCGAGGGCCCTCCTGCAAGGAGACTCTTGACTCTGAAACAGTCTGCTGGAGCTTTACCCACCCCTAAAATGCCCAAAACCTCACTTCATGATACTTCCAATAGATTTTCGGTCTTACTGAATGCTGATCATTCAGACACTGATTTGGTTTGTTCTCCTGCAGATTCTGTTCTACCTAAGGATACTGCTGATTCCTTAATGACTGATGAGGGCGGTACTTTTTCCCAACCCTCGCATCAGAAGGGTACATCTAGGAAAAACCAAACTATTTCATTTCCTCTAAATTTCTTTTCACCATATGTCTTTCTCCCCTCCGTTCTTAATTTTGACTAATGTCAATAGTATTAAAAATATAATTAAACGAGCTGTGGTGTTTTTTCTTTTTACAGTCTTTCTCTCCTAGTATCTTTCTTTTACGGGATACTAGGCTTCACTCTACTCTTCACCTTTCTCTTTCCGCTAAAGAGTGGCTCTCGGGGATTTCTTTCTGGTCCATTGCACAGGAATTGGCATCCTTTTCCATCATATTCAGCCTACTGTGGTTCGGGTGTTGGACTTCATTCCTGGTAGAGTTCTGCTATTAGATTTTATTTTGAACACCGATGAATTTTTTTTTTTTAAATAGAGTTAACACTTTTATGCACCACAGACTAAGGCAGAGCATACGCTTCTTTTTATTTATTTATTTATTTATTAGATATTGGTAACCAGGTAAGTGCGCTAGGCAACAGACCTGCCTATTTTCAGGCACGACCCGGGAGAGCACAGGACATTGGTTACAATATGCAGAAATGCACAGCCATAATATAGGTGTACAGGAGTAAAACAAGATATACATTGGGTAGCACAGTAACAGTTACATAAGGGTACATTTTAGGCATAGATCATAATAAGGATGTAAAATAAATCAATTAGGGTAACCATAAGACAGCTGAGGACAGTAAAGACATCCAGGTTCATAGCCACCTAGACAAACGTATTGCATGGGAGAACATTAGTGTAGTACTCGGGGTCAGACCCGACAGCCTGCAGTGGGACAAAGCAAATTAAAAGCATTTGCATTGGCCAGAGGCTAGGAGGTGGGTGAACAGCGAGTTTTTGAATTCTCGATGGGAGGATGACATTTTCACCATAAGGGGGAGTGAGTTCCAGAATTTGGGAGCAAAATGGTCAAATGCCTGTTCACCCATTTTTGTCATGCACGGTCTAGTGGAGAGCATGGGGACAGAGGAAGACCTGAGGGTACGGTGTGTGAGGCAGGAGTCAGGAGGTTGGCAAGATAGACAGGGCAGGGAGGTCTAGACAGGGAGTCGATAAAGCAGCCCAGGGAGTAGGCTCGAATATCCTTAGGTGACAGCCGAATTTGCCAGCGAAGAGACAATGATGGTAAGACGGAGGGCAGTTAAGTTAATCTACAGATGTTGTTGTAGACAGTGTCCCATTTGTGGAGTGTAGCAGAGTTTGCAGCAAAGAGGAGGGGCAGAGCATATTGGAGCTGGGGTAAGAGAATACCTCTCGCAACAGAAAGTCTAGCGGAAGGAGTGAGGGAGTGGCACACGCGATAAGCTCCACCAGTTTTAGCATTGACTGCACGGCACACCATATTGACATGTTGAGACAGGTGAAGTGTGGGATCCAAAGTGACCCCAAGGTACTTGAAGGACTCAGTGTTTGAGATGAGGGAGCCATCAAGGCATTGAACCCGGATCCTGTTTGCAGGGGCAGACAGTTTCTTAGAGGATCCGAATAGCATAGCACAGGTTTTTTCTAGGTTCAGGACTTGGTGGTTGCTAGAGAGCCAGGTCTGCAGGAATTGGAAGTCATTAGTGAGAGTGGAGTTGATGGCAGCAACCGATTTTGACCCAGAGTAGAGGACAAGGTCATCTGCGTACATAAGAGTGCAGCTATGCCGGGACGTGGTGGGAATATCATTTAGGAAGAGGGAGAAGAGTAGAGGTCCAAGAGTGGATCCCTGGGGAACTCCATGGGAGATGTTTAGGGGGGAGGAAAGGGCCTTGTGAAATGCTACCGCCTGAGTCCGATTGTCAAGATAGCTATGGAACCAGGAGAGGGCTTGTTCAGATGCTCCAATGGATTGGAGCTTCTTTAGCATGAGAGGATGGTGTACCATGTCGAAGGCTTTAGACAGGTCGATAAAGACGGCCCCAGTGAGTAGGCCACGGTCCATATTATTTCTGATGTCATTTGTAAGTTGTGTAAGTGCAGAGGTGGTACTGTGACCGGGCCAGAAACCATGTTGGCACGGGGTTTGAAGATTAAACACGTCAAGGTGAGCAGCAAGCTGGCGTGACTATTTTTCAAGTAGCTTACTGAAAGTGGGCAGAAGAGATATAGAAGTAGTTGGACATGAGTTTGACATTGCCCTTTTTGTGTATAGGGATGGTTCTGGCAGTTTTCCAAGTGGATGGGACAGTAGACGTACAAATCGAGAGGTTAAAAAGCCAGGTGATAGGTCTGGTCAGCCAAGGTGCATACTGCTCAAGTATGCAAGGATGGATGCCCTCAGGCCCTTGACCCCCGCGTGCCGGAAGGGAGTTAAGTAGCTTGTGAACTTCAAGGTATGTGGTTGGAGCAAGAACAAAAGGGAGGGGTGGAGGGCAAGGGAGGAGAAGAGGGACAGTCAGGTTGAGGGCTAGTTAGAGTAGCAACTGGTGGAGAGGAAAAAAGGGCATTGAAGGCGTTGGCAATGGTGTCATGGTTGGTGCAGTGAACACCTTGAATGTTCATGTCAGCTGGATTCTGTGGCTTGTCGTTGCCAAGAATGTCCTTAATTTTGGACCAGTACCTGCGCGGATTTGTAGAGGATGTTGTTAGTAGGTTCCTATCGTAGGTGCTTTTGGCAATACGAATTTGTCTTTTGCAGTTATTACGTAATGCCCGATAGTCTTCAAAGTCTGCACGGAGGTGGGAGATCTTCCACCTGGACCAAAGTTTGTCCCTAGATTTGAGAAGTTGAAGCAGGGGGCGTGTTAGCCACTTGGTTACTTTCCCTGCCATCCTACGTGTGGTGACCGGGATGTGAAGGTTTTGAAGAGAGAGGAGGACGGAGTTGAAATATTCTGTGGCTATCAGTCTATTTTTGCATATTGCCCATTATGTGATTTGGGAAGGGGATTTTAATTGCGGTTTAAGTAAGTGGGATAGGGGTTCAGTCACCACAACGACAGAGATTTGGTGAAATGGCTGCTCTGAATAAAGCTGTTTGTGATGCGCATCTCAAGGATGCTGTTTTTTCACACACAGGAGTCCGGGAAATAACTTTTTTTTTTTTTTTTAAGGGGTTATTATCTACCCGTATTGATTTTTTATTTTTGTGTCTCTCTCTGATTCTTCAGACAGTCTCTGTAGAGCAAACTCCTTATTCTGACCATCGTCTGGTGCAGATTTCTTTGGGCACAGCTATATCTCCTATGGGTCCTGGATACTGGAAGTTCAATTCTAAGCTTTTGCAGAGGTCCGATTTCCTTCAACTCGTCTCTACCTTCTTGGCTTGTAGGAAATCATTATATCCCTTATATGATGATCCAGTGGACGGAAACTAAATCGGATTTAGGTTCCCTACTTATTTCCCATAGTAGATATTTTTGGAAGGGTTCTTATTTTTCGTATTTACAGGACAGGAAACGGCTCCAACATTTATATTCTTTCACAGCTTACCAGACATAATTTCTCAGCCTAGATTGCTCATTTTCAAGAGAAAATGAAGCAGTATCATTTAAATTTGTCTATAGACCTTCAGTCCTGACAACAACATGAAACACAGGGACTATTTTTTCATACTTGTCCTTTACTTAGCCATCGGGAAAGGGTACAGTCTAAATCATTTTCTTCTCTTTATGACCAGCAGGGGGTGGTTCATAATGATCAAGGTAGTGTTTCATGTATTGCATCTGACTATGCTGCTGCTTTATTTTCTGCGACCCCAGGGCATTATATAGATTTTTTTCCTTTAGTAATTTTCAGGTTCCTCAAGCTCCACAAGACCAACTTTTAGGTTTAATAGCTCCCTTTCAGGCTCAGGAAGTTGCTGCTGCCATTAAATCCTTTTCCAAAGGTAAAGCCCCTGGTCTAGATGGCCTTATTTCTGATCTTTATCATCTTTTACATGGTGAACTTTTGGATGAACTAACTCCGGTTTATAATACTATTTTGCAGACTCAAACTGTCCCCTTTGACATGTCTACAGGAATTCTTATTTTTCTTTTTAAAAACAAAGGTGATGCATTGGATTTGTCTAATTGGAGGCCGATTTAGCCTATTGAATACTGATTCTAAAATTCTTTCCAAACATTTGAGCACAAGGTTAACAGTGGCAGAGTTCTTGATTTCTCCGGCACAATCTTGTACTGTGCCTGGGAACTCTATTACAGATCAACTGCTTTTATTGAGGGACATATTCTCTCATGATTCAGTTTCACCATTGGATGGATACATACTTTCCCTAGGCCAGAGGCAAGCTTTTGACAACATGGCACATGCCATAAAATGTCAAGTACTAAATCATTATGGCATCCCAGCTACTTTTATAGCCTGGCTCCAAGCCCTTTACCATACTGCAACAGTCCGCCCCTGTATTAATGTTTTTTTAAGCCCTCATGTTTCTGTTAAGAAAGGTGTTAGACAAGGGTGTCCGATCAGTCTTCTTTTGTATGTCTTTAGTATAGATCCGTTATTACGGCTCCTTAATTCTACACCCGGTATTGACCCAATAAGGATATCTAATTTTATAGTTCCTTATACTGCCTTGTCTTATGCGGACAATGTAGTTCTTTTGGTAGGGAATACCCAGTCCGCTGCATTAGCATTAACTGTTTGTAACACTTACAGTACTGTCTCAGGTACCAGTTTGAACTTACTAAAAAGTACTGGGAAACCTCTTTGGGGTCAACTAGTTCCCCAGGATAACATAGCTGGTCTCCCATATACATTAGGTTCTTTAAAAATCTTAGGTATTGAGTTTGGGTCGTCCCAAATGGATATTGATAACTGGGACAAAAAATTGCTCCTTGGATCACGTATGGTTCAGAACTGGAACAGGACTAAAATGAGTTATTGCAAACGTGTTTATTTGATACAAACTTACTTGGTACCTCTTGTTTTATTTCTTAGTTCGGTTTTTCCGGTTCCCAAGGTAAGGGAAGCTAAATTGTATAGTTATTTTTCCAGTGCTTCTGGGGCAGTCGTCTAAATCCAATTAAGAGAAATGTATTATATTTATCTCGTAAACAAGGAGATCAACAAATGATTAACCCTGTCTTTTTTTTCTGTCAGTTTTTGTATGCTAATTTGAAACCGTTATTTATTTCTCCAGATAAATATTGGTGTGGTCTTTTTATTCACACCATATCACCCTGGTTTGCAGCATGGGACTTAAGTCACTTGCATCGTATTGAAAAGGGAGCTACGTCTCCTCAGTATTTAAGAGATGTCTTTGTCAAGCTTAGGTCTTGGGGGATCACGAGTAGACAAGTGATCTCAAACTCAAAAAAGCAATTATATGCAGTTGTTATGGAGAATCATTTTTGTACATTGGATGTCTTTCCCAAATGTCCAGAACTGCATAAAGAAGCCTTATTTATCTCTCTGAATGAGAAAAGAATCCCCAAAAATATAATGATCATCACTGGCTTAATTGTCATGAGAAATTGAATGTTAAGGCTAATCAAATGCATAGAAGGGTAGAGGAACGAATTTGTTCTAGACCTCTGTGCATTACCCAACCTGAAACCCTGCTGCATTTATATTTTACTTGTTCTTATATTGTTAATTTTTCGAAATTCTTTTATGACAAGTCTAGTTTGTCTTTTTTTTTTTTTTTTCACATCTCACATATCCTTTACTTATGTATGGTAGCTATCCCTGAAATTGGGATATCTGGGACAAGAGACACATTGACTGTAATTTTTACTATTGTCAAATGGTTTATTTGACATTCTAGATGTTTGTTCACTCTTCAACAGCATGAACTTTCTTATGATTTATATGGTAATATTTTCAAATCCATACAAGGTGTATATTTTTCTGAAACTAATAGTCTCACTAAGACCCATTTGCTGGCCCTCTGGAGGAATTTGCCCTGGATTTCGGATAATGACGTTCCAATTATGTGATGATGTCAAAACTTGTTTATTTTGTATCTTTCTGTTTTTTTTGGTCCGGTTCTTATGGGACCTAATTGTGTTTTTGGTTGCTGTTTGTATTTTTAGTTTGTATTGTATGATTTCCTTAGTCTTCCCCTACTCTTTTTGATAAGTGCCATGGGATCTTTAACATCCACCTGAACTACCACCAATACAGGCAGATGGTGCCTCAATTTAACATCTCATCTGAAAGATGGCACCTCAGAAGTGCAGCACCCATCTCATGCTGCACTACAGTGTCAGTACTGGGATATTAACCCAAGTGCCAGATGTGGGAACTGAACCCACAGCCCTTTGATCTCCTGGCCTCAGAGGCCAGTGTACTACGTACTGAGCCACTGACGCTTGCTAAAGGGTTGCCCTCTCCTAGGGCTTCCCCACCCCCTAGTAATAACACATGGCTGTGTGCTGGTGGGGCTTTCTCCCTAGACCTAGTTGGGGGCTCTTCCTCTCCAGAACAGATGTTTTTGCCTTGTCAATCTGTGAGCTCTCAGCTCGAGTAATGGGTGATAGGATAACGAGATGTGTAGGGAAATCTGCCTCTCTCATTCAATTTTTGCAGAAGGTTCGGGTTGAACCATCTAAACCAGTTTTGCCTGTAGGGATTCTTGCTCCTGGGCTTTTAAGTTCTGAGCTGATAGGCTTCAAGACAATTTCTCGCAAAATTCGTGGCAGTTTCTCCCTCCTTCCACTATCCTTTTTTCCTCTTCTTCCTCTTCCTCTCCCTTATCTGTTCCTCCCTCAGACCTGCCTTAGGAGTGAGGTCCTGTGGTCCCTTAGGGTAGGGCTCTCCTCTTTCCTGTCCTCTTTCGGCTTATTCCTTTTTCAGTTTGTTTCTTTTCCTTTATCTATCCCTCGGCTCTTTTGCCTCGCTCTTATTCGTCTAACTCTTATTTTGCCTCTCCGGCTTACAGAACTGGGATGGAGGAGGAGTCTGCGGCGCCTAACTGCCGCCTCTCACGCACCACACAGTGCGTTGCTCTCGTGAGCGGCTCCATCGGCGCAAACTTCTCCCTCAAAAAAAAAAAAAAACAAAACTCCCGTAGCGGGTGCACGTTTCCAGCTTACACCCAACAGTAATGAATGGTGACGATACAAGAGAAGATCAAGAATTATGGTAGGTACATAATTTTCCATTTCTGGTACCAGCAGCAGTAGTAAGGAACACATAATTTTAAATGACTGGCATGTAGTGAACTGCCAGCCCTCCCTAACTATTTTTTTGTTGTTCTATGGTTATGTTTGTGTATTTTTTTGTAAAGCATAAGTCAACAATCATGGGTGGCCTTGGTGTGCTTGTGGGAGAATGGTGGCAGTTCCATACTTAAAAATTCTAAATGCAGTTACACAGATTTTTAGAATGTTGTGTCCTGGTTGGCGGAACATATTTTGTTTTACAGTATATTGTGCTCCTTATAATGCATTGTTTGTAGCCAGTCAGGTTGCAAGATTCTCCCTGCCCATTTTATAAGTTTTGATTAAAATCTGAACCTAGAAAACTTACCTGAATCTAGTTTACCCTCTTACCCGGAACGCCTTACATGAATCAGTATTGGATGTGGTTTGTGCTGAGCCAGTTACCTTTTTATGTTGCCTCCCCCAAAACAGAGCATTTCACTATTATTACTACTGCAAGATGAGTGCTTGTATCCATGTGGGACATCACATGGCTCTGTGTACATGGGGAGACTGGGAGTAAAAGGCTTGTTTAGCATAAAGCTGTAGATGAAAGAATTGGGCTTAAGACCAACCTGCTCAGCAGCCATGGAAAATTGCAATTACGTAAGAACTTACCGTAACAGTAGATCTTCGAGAGAGGTTCCTGCAGTAGGTCTCTACATATAGGACTGTGCCCCCTGGCGTCAGGTTCCAGTGGCAAACTTGTAGCTAGCAATCATCAGCGGGGACAGCCCCCGACGTCGGGTGACGTTACGTCAGCCGACTATAAAAGGGGCAGTCCCACACCAGCCCTCCAGTTCTTTTACAATGGAGATCTAAAGAAAGGCAAGTAGAAAGAAAGGAGTGGTAACTCCTAGGACCGTGCTTCCTCTCTAGACCCAAAGGCTAGGCAGGATGAAAAATAAAGGAAAACGTTCTAGGAGTTGGGGGAAGGTGGTTGGGAAACTAGACCTACTGCAGGAACCTCTCTCGAAGATCTACTGTTAAGGTAAGTTCTTGCGTAACTGCAGTATCTTACTTCAAGAGGGTTCCTGCAGTAGGTCTTCACATATAGGACTGAATATCTAGTAGTCCAGAAGAAAAATTCGGAGATGCGTCCGGAAGGAGGAGAGATCACCAGCTGAGTGAGTTATGACTGGAGGCCTTGCAGAACCGCAAGACTGAAACCAGTCCTGCGCCTAGAGGCAGTGTCCAGACTGTAATGCTTAATGAAGGTGTGGACAGACGACCACATGGCTGCAGTGCAGATCTCTGCTGTGGACACATTTCTGAAAAAGGTGGTAGAAGTAGCAGCACTCCTAGTGGAGTGACCCTTAACCACCCTCGGAAGGGATTTCCCATGTTTTTGGTGAGTGAAGTGGATTCAGTTAGCCAACCACCTGGAAATGGTCTGTTTGGAAATGGCCTTGCCCTGACACTGGGGAGCAAAGGCCATGAAGAGCTGATTGGTCTTACGGACCTCTTTAGTCCGGTTTGTATAACACTTCAGAATCCTATGCACATCTAATGTGTGCAAAATATATTCCCCTGTTAGAATGCTGGGAATAATAGACCGGTAATTCGATACTCTGGTTGAGAGAGGTTTCTGAAACTACCTTTGGAAGGAAGGAAAGATTAGTCTGCAGGACGACTTGTGTCCCTATAGAAAATCAAATGGGGTTCCTTACAGACAAATGCCTGAAGTTTTGAAACCCTTCTGGCGGAAGTGACTGCAACTAAAAACAGTCTTCCAAGAAAGGAAGGAAGCACATGTCACAGCTAGAAGCTGGCTCAAAGGGAGGCAGGGTCAGCTTTTCTAACATAAAGTTAAGGTCTTTGGGGGGACAGGGTTCGGACCGGAGGTTTCAAGTGCAGCATGCCTTTCAGAAAGGTTTTGGTGACCTCCAGTTGAGCTAAAGTTTTGCCCTCCACCGGGAGGTGGTAGGCCGCCACCGCAGAGAGATGGACCTTGATAGAGGAATAACTAAGGCCTGTCTCCGATAGATGTGCGAGGTACTCTTTAACACCTGAGCTGCCGAACACGAAAGGCCCTTGGCTAGGGTCCAGATCGAGAATCTCTTCCACTTCATGGCGTAGGTGGATCTGGTAGGTTTTCTGGCTTCCACCAAAATATGACCAACCTGGGAAGAAACACCATAGAGAGAGGCTGCTATGTCCACAGGTGCCACGCATGAAGGTGGAGAGATTGAAGGCTCAGATGCACCGGGGTGCCCTGCTCCCGAGTCAGAAAATCGTGATAACTGCAGGGGAACCAGAGGTTCTAGCGCCAGATGTTGCAAGAGAGGGTACCAAATCTGGCGGGGCCAGAGGGGAGCAATCAGAATCAAACGTGCTCCTTTCTCCTGAAGTTTCACCAGAAACTTCTGGATAAGAGGAAAGGGAGGGAAAGCATAAAGAAACCTCCCTGTCCAAGAGAGAGAGGCAGTGCGGCTCGCCAAAAAGCACCATGCCCGGGAATGAGCGAGCAAAAGTTGGGTAGTTTTGCATTGAATGGGGAGGCGAACAGATCTATTTCTGGCCGACCCCATCGAAGAAGGAGATCTTTGACCACCTCTAGCTTTAACTCCCACTCGTGAACACTGGCCACTGATCGACTGAGACTGTCCGCCAGGACATTGCTTACGCCTGGAATGTGGACTGCTATTAAGAAAAGGCTGTGCTGAATCACCCAGTACCAAACCCTCATTACTTCTCTGCAGAGAGGGTATAAGCGAGTTCCTCCCTGTTTGTTTGTTATACCAGACTGTGGACATATTGTCTGTCTGGATAAGAAGTGATCCCGGTAGAAGAAGGGACTGAAATGCCTGGAGGGCATACAGAAGTGCTCTTTTCTCCAGAACGTTAATGTGGAGCAGAAGCTCTTGGTCGGATGAAGACCCTTGTGTCCTGTGAGCCCCCAGATGGGCTCCCCAGTACAAGTCCGAGGCGTCCTTGGTAAGGATGTGGGTAGGGATAGGGGAATGAAAAGGGGCTCCCCTAAAAGATTGGAAAGATCTTGCCACCAGCGAAGATCTTTCTGTAGGCTGTTGGAGATCATGACCTTCTAGTTCATGTCGTCCGTCCTCTGATCCCATTGAACTAGAAGAGACCACTGGATGACCCTCGTATGTAGTATGGCCAGGGGAACTGTCGAAATGGCCGCTGCCATCAGTCCCAAAAGACTGAGCACAGCCTGGGCTGGGATCCACCGAGCCTAGGCCACGAGAGTGGCTTGAGAAACTAAGGTGTCGATGCGATCTGATAGCAGAAAAGCCTTGCTCTGAACTCTCTAGTACTGCTCCAATGAATTGGATTCGTTGGGATGGTACTAGCTGGGACTTGGGCAGATTGACATTGATACCCAGAAGAGCAAACAACTTCAGAGTGAAAGAGTGACTTTCAGGCTGTGTGGAGAGGGGGCTGCAAGGAGCCAATTGTCCAGGTACGGGAACACGTAAATGCCCTGATGGCGAAGAAAAGCCGCAACCACTGCTAAACACTTCAACACCCGGGGGGCTGACAAAAGGCCAAAGGGGAGTGCTCGGAATTGAAAATGGGCCTCCTGAAAAGTAAAACTGAGAAAGTGGCAGTGCACCGGGAGGAGTGGGATATGCAGGAAGGCATCCTGCATGTGCAGGGAGCACATCCAAGAATTTGTTTGGAGCAGGGGAAGAAGCCCTTGAAGGGTCAGCATGCGAAACCTCTTGTACTCGACGAAGAGGTTGAGCATGCTGAGGTCCAGGATTGGTCTCAGATCACCCATCTTCTTTGGAACTAGGAAGAAGTGGGAGTAAAATCCCCTTCCTAGTTGGTTTTAAGGGATGGGGTCTATGGCAGCTTTTAACAGGAGGGCCTGAATCTCCTGGAAGACTATGGGAATCTGATCCCTTGGGTAAAAATACCGTCCCAGAGGATGAGGGTCCGATATCTCTGAACTCTATCGAGTGACCTCGCTGGATGAGTTGTAACACCCATGAATCTGTGGTGATGGACCTCCACCCCGCCAGGTGGAGGCCGAACCTCCCTCCTTCCGGTTCCTCCTTGTTGGCTGGAGGTAGCGGGAGGAGGGGAAAGGAGTCAGGACACTGAGGGGAGCTTTAGCCCTGGAGGCAGACTTAGGGAATTTGGCCTGGGGGGCTTGGGCTCCAGAGCCAGGGGCTCATTGCTTTCCCCCGACGTTTACCCTGGTTTTTATTCTGTCAACTTTGGCGACGAAAAGGCTACTTCTAGGGACATGGATATGTTGTTCATCCACACTGTCTGGCAGGTTTCTTGCCGCTTTAAATCTTGCCAGAAGGTCTTCAAGCTGGCTCCTCCCACCCACCCGGGTGGTAAAACTCTCGGCTCCACCCCGGCTTCCATGACGCTAGATATTCCTTACCGCTTGGAAGCTCAGGTTCCCTCCTTAACGCTCTGTGTATAGACTGGATCCTAATTCTTCGGTTCGCCTGAAAATAATTGTAAAGTTTTCAAGACTTCGGTCTAATTACTCCCTCGCGGCTGCGATGGACTAATCGACTCCCAGATTTCGGTGGTGCCCATACGGGCAGACAATGTCCAGGATGGACCTGCACGCCACGTGTGTCTACTGCCTTGGCCTAGATCACAACCCACAGGCCTGCAAGTTTTGTCTATCGTTTCCGGCCAACGTCCTAGAAGACCGCGTTGCCTGGTTACAGCTTGGGTGCCCTGAGAAGCGCTACCTGCCGGTGAAGTCCAAGGAGGCCCGTTGGGCAGTGTGCACGGCAGCTGGCTCGGCTGAGCAACTCGAGCAGATGATCGCAGGGTATTAAATAATTGATTAGCAGTTTTTTTCCTTGGGACTATACTTACTGTACAGAAAGTGTGTATATAGGTTTTCTGGAAGTGCTGTGTGTGTTAAACACAGTGAGGCAAGAGCTATGCATTTTCACAAAGATTTAGCACTTTTATGAGCAAAACGCTAATCAGTTTTTAGAGTTAAATAAATCCCTGGATCGCCCTTGAGGAGGAGGCGGCCCAGGCTGCATCCTCATCTTCCTCGGTCATGGCATTTATCCTGCTCTCTCTGGGATCCTCCTACACAGCTTCTTTTAAGGAGCTTTGCCAATCCCTTTCCACAAAGGGAGAGGGGCCATCGGGACACTCTTCTCGGTCCAAAAGAAGGACTCGAAGGTAAGTCCCACCATTGGCGCTCAGGGAGCGGAGAGGTCCTTCTCGACAGTCGACACTCAACCGGTTGAGGTTGCGGCTAAGGCCACTGGCTTCACGGAGTCCCCGTCAGGTCAGCCGGTCGACGCGGTTGAGATTTTTCTCGACCCATCGGATGGGCTGTTGACTGGTGAAACCGACAACCCTTCTTCACCGGTTCCCCCGGTGGAGACCGAGGACTTGCCTGCACCTCCCCTGACGGAGTCCCCAGTCAAGGCTCCCGAGCCAAGGGAAGAGCGTGTGTCCCCTGCCCTTTCCCAGACCCGCCCTTGGAAACACTGAGGGTCTTGGACCTCGTCTCGGTCCAGCTGACATCGGCGGTCTCAGAACCGAGGTAAGCGGTGGCGCCGCTCATCCTAGTCTTCCTCCTCGGAAGAGGAGAGGCTTCGGCGCAAATTGTGTCGACGCTACGAGGACTTAATGTGGCAGCAGTTACTTTTGTCCGGGAACAGTCACGCTTTTCCCGGCCATCATGGCTGTCACCGGAAGGTTGAAACAACCCCCGCGCTATAGTCGGTGTCCAAGCCTGGGCCGGTTGTTCGGCCGAAGCCAGCTGCCTCACTGATTGTGGTGGAACCTCCGCCTCCACAACCGAAATCGGGGGCGCCGTCCAAGGACTCTCGGTCGGGTCAGGGTCTACCCCACAGGTTGTTGGTCACCCTCACTCCTGACCGTCCTCAGCAGGTGGAGGGTGGCTCAGGCCCCAGGCAGCTCTTCGGGGATTCCTCGGAGTCCGATGGCTCCTCCCTGTTTTCCAGGCCCCTTGACCTGGAGACCTCCGGGGGGCAGTCGATGGACGAGAGCCCATCGTCGTTTATAGGTCTGCTTCGGCTCATCTCGAAGTCCACCAGGATGCAGCTGGAGCCCGTATCCAAGTGGGCCAAGTATCCCCTGATGGAGATACTGGACCGAGGGGATTCACCCACGGAGGTTTTCCGTGGCTGAAGCCATTGTTGGCTCAGCCTTGAGCTCTGCAGCGGGCCGCTTCCTGCCCTGCGCCTTGGCCAGGATGGCTAGGAAGTATGCGGTCCCTACCAGCCTTTGTCCGTTTCTGAGCACCCTCTCATGGAGGGGTTGGTCACAGACAGCGCTTTCATGCTCCAGGAATGCTAGGATGTGGATAAGCCCCCACCCCGATAAGGAGTCCAAAAGGCTGACTATGCCAGGCGCAAGGTGTCTTGCCTCGCCTCCGCCAGGCCAGCTCAGCCATGCTGATGGCACACTTCTCCCACCTCATGGGCTCCTGATGAGGTGATGCCTCATCTCCTGGCCGACCAGCAGACCACGGTCAAGCAGGTGTGGGATCAGGAAGGGCGGTGGCAAACAGCAGCCCAAACGGCTCTGGGCATTGGAGACTCCTGTGCCAGACTGAAGCGGCCACAGTGGCCATAGCGCTGAGAGATGGCTGAGGATATCCACCTTCACGGCAGATACCCAGCATAAATTGGCGGACGTCCCCTTCTTGGGGACTGACCTGTTCGGCCCTGGAGTGGAAGGCCACCTCCAGCGGATCGAAAAGTCCAATGCTACCCTGGACTTGGTCACCTCAGCCCAGAAGGACAAGGGCCGTCGTCAACAACATAAGTCCTTTCGCCCTTCTGCGCCTGCGGCACGTCCGGCCCAACACCACCAGCATCAGAGCCAGCAGGCTTGCGCTTGGCATCCCAAAGCCAAGCCTGCGGCTTTCTGTAACAGGAAGCAGGGAGGAAAAGGCCCAAGAGGTCCCTCGGCCGGTCCCTCCTCCAAGCCTGCCCAGTGACGGGTTGAGGGGTGTCGCCCCCAGCCCTGCCTCCTCCTCCCATGGGGATGCCCACCACTTCCTTTCTGCCTGGTCCGCTATCACCACGGACCGCTGGGTGTTGGAGGTGGTAGGAAAGGGCTTGCCTCTGGAGTTTGAGCAGGCTCCGCCCTTCCGAGCAGTAGCCCCTGGGGTGCTACAGTGTCCGCAGCCTCCCTGTCGGCTCACCGAGCCGACATTGCCCTGCTCCTCGAAAAAGAGGTGATCAGGAAGGTGGCGGATCCTCCACCAGACCCGGGGTTTGTGTCCAGGTACTTCCTGGTCCTGAAACGGACGGGGGGCTGGCGCCCCATTCTAGACCTGCACGACCCGAACAGGTTCCTAAGGTCTCGAACCTTCAGGATAGTCGCTCTGGCTCAGATCATTCCATCCTTGGAACGAGGCATGTGGTTCTGTTCTCTGGACCTCCAGGATGCGTTCTTTCACGTCCCAATCCGTCCGTCCCACCAGAAATTCCTCCGTTTCAGGGCAGAAGGATCCCTCTATGAGTTCCGGGCCATGCCCTTCTAGCTTTCCCTAGCTCCCAGGGTCTTCACCAAATGCATGGTAGTGGTGACAGCATTCCTGCGGCGCAGAAGGGTCCGGGTGTACCCCTATCTGGATGACTGTCTGATTGCAGCCTCCTCCAGAATGGAAGTGGAGCAGTCCAGAGATCTGGCCCTCCAGGTTTGCTCTCAGGTTGGCCTCCTTGTCAGCGAGGCCAAGTCGGAACTCGTTCCAAAGCAGGTGATACAATTCATCGGGGCAGAGCTCGACTCTCTACGAGCCAGAGCACGGCTCCTGGCGGACGGGCCAAGGTTTTTTTTTCCTCCTTTGCCCAGTCATTTCAGGTCTGGCAATCGCACCCTGCCCAGGACTTCCTACGCCTCCTGGGCCTCATGGTGGTCTGTACCAGCGTGGTCCATTGGGCCCGTTGGTACATGCGTCCCCTTCAGTGGGGGCTGGCCAGCCAATGGTCACAGCACTCCGATCCCTGGATCAGCTAGTGACAGTGACCCAGGGGATGTGGAACGCACTCCAGTGGTGGACCGTTCCAGCACATCTGCAGGAGGGCATCCCATTTGTCCGCCCCGAGCCGATGGGGTCTCTATCGACTGATGCCTCTCTGATGGGTTGGGGTGCCCATCTGGGGGAGCACAGAGTGCACGGCCTCTGGTCCCCTCGGTAGTCCCGATGCCACATGAACCTGCTGGAGCTTCAAGTGGTTCGTCTAGCCCTCCTTGCCTTCGCTCCGTTTTGTACGGGGTCAAGTGGTTCAGGTCCAGACGGACAATACCACGACTATGTATGTACTACCTAAACCACCACGGCGGGATGCGCTCCATGCCGCTGTGCAGGGAAGCTCTCCACATTTGGTCACTCATGTGCAGCCTGGAGGCGGATCTCCTTGCCATCCATGTGGCAGGAGCCTCCAACATTCTAGCCGATGCCCTAACCTGGATAGGGGCTACGTCCCACGAGTGGTCTCTCCTGCCGGAGGTAGTACAAGATCTGTTCTCCCACTGGGGCATGCCTCAGGTGGACCTGTTTGCCTCCAGGGAGAATGTGAAGCTGAGACTGTTTCATGCCCGCCCTCCTCAGCAGGGCTCGCTGCAGGGGATGCCTTCTCGAGGCCATGGACCCCGGGCCTCTTCTACGTCTTTTCCCCATTTCCCTTGATCCACAAGGTGCGTCTCAAGGCGAGGAGGGACAAGGCGCAGGTGATTCTGGTAGCCCCAGACTGGCCCTACCAGTTCTGGTATCCAGATCTCCTCAGTCTCAGCTCCAGGCTCCCGAGGTGGCTTCCAGCCCGCCTTGACCTGATCTCAGTCAATCAGGGGAAGGTATTCCATCCGGACCATCAATCCCTGCACCTGATGGCCTGGTTCCTGAGCGGCTAGAGTTCCAGGCCTTGGGTCTTTCCGACGATGTCCTGAACGTGGTCGAGGCGTCCCGTAAGGAGTCGACCAGGAAATACTACGCCTTTAAATGGAAGAGATTCTCCATTTGGTGTCAGGGCAAGGGCCTGGACCCTTCCTCCTGTTCCTTGGCAAGCATTCTGGACTACCTGTGGTCCCTTTCTCAGCAAGGGCTTCGGTCGACGACCCTCCGGGTGCATCTGGCAGCCATCTCTGCTTACCAGGCATGGGCCGGGAAGCAGTCGGCACAGGAGAAGGTGGTTGGGCGCTTTTTGAAAGGCCTTGATCACATATCCCCTCTGATGGGATCTACTGCTGGTATTGGCTAAGCTCATGGGCAAGCCATTCGAACCAATGCACAGGTGTGACATCTCTCACCTGTTGTGGAAGACTGCCTTCTTGGTGGCAATCACATCAGCTAGAAGGATGGGAGAGCTCCAGGTGCTTTCCATAGAGTCTCCTTATCTGGTCTTCCACAGGGACAAGGTTGTTCTGCGCCCCCACCTGAAATTCCTTCTGAAGGTGGTGTTGGAGTTTCACCTTAACCAGGTGTTGACTGTGCCGGTGTTCTACCCAATCACACCCCGGAGGCCGAATGTAGGCTCCATACTTTGGACCCTAGAAGAGCGCTTGCTTATTACAAGGAGCGGACGGCTGAAGTTCGGGAGAGGTTCGCCAGCTGTTTGTCACCTACGCTGAAGCCGCACCTGGCAGACCTGCAGCCAAGCGGACGATGGGCAGGTGGGTCACCTCCTGCGTAGATCTCTGGTATAGGTTGGCGGGCATGGAGCCTCCCAGAGGGATAAGAACTCATTCTACCCGCCATACTGCTGCATCAGTGACTGCTTCCAGGGATGTCACTATCCAGGAAATGTGCAGGGCTGCTACCTGAAAGTCAGCACACACCTTCATTACCCACTACCACATCGACCGTGAATCACGCCGGGTTGCTGGTTTTGGGGCCTCGGTTCTCCAGTCTCTATTCCCTAAGTAGGGGGTGTGCGCCTTGCCTCCCTCCTCCCGGAGAACTGCTAGGAGTCTGCCAGACAGTGTGGATGAACAACATATCCATGTCCCTAGAAATACAGGTTACTCACCTGTAACAGGAGTTCTAGGAATGGTATATGTTCATCCACACGACCCACCCGACCTCCCCGGCTTCCAGCGGGCTAGATCTGGCATCATGGGGTGGAGCCGAGAGTTTTACCACCCGGGTGCGTGGGAGGAGCCAGCTTGAAGACCTTCTGGCAAGATTTAAAGCGGCAAGGAACCTGCCAGTAAGTGTGGATGAACAACATATACCATTCCTAGAACTCCTGTTACAGGTGAGTAATCTGTATTTCTTCTGCCCCCTCCAGAACATGGAGTCTACATCCTGCAGGGAGTGTCCGCTCTCTTGCAGCCCAGTAATTATATCTGTGGTGTCGCCGCCAAAAAGGACGGAACCCCTAAAAGGGGCGTCCAGGAGGGACGACTGGACGTCTTGTGCCAAGCCTGCAATCCTGAGTCAAGAAAGGCGACTGATGCATATCCCTGTGGTTGCCGCCCTGACCACTGGGTCTGCCGAGTCATACATTGTACACAGAGCTTGATGGCAGGAAGGTTTGCCCATTTGGACTTTGTCCAGTAACTTATTTTAGAGTGACTCATCCTGGACCTCCTGAAGGTCCCTCTCCAGCTCGGACAGGGAGGCCTTCTGGAAGGCCACCATGTGTGAAAC
The DNA here is from genome assembly GCA_016271365.2 of Neoceratodus forsteri. NCBI lineage: Eukaryota > Metazoa > Chordata > Ceratodontiformes > Ceratodontidae > Neoceratodus > Neoceratodus forsteri. The sequence continues at coordinate 193,941,193 of CM028129.1, forward strand.
AGTTCAGGCACAGGAGTAAGAGGAGTAAACTTTCCGGCCAAACTGATCCAACTGTCTTGAGTCCTTGTCGGGGAGGGGGGGCGAGGAACTCTAATGTTTTGGTTGTGCCGACTGGTTGTGAGTGGCAGTAATTACCATTGAGTCAGCCTTAGGGTGAGCGGAAAGATGTTGGATCCCTTCTGGGGGATAGTAGGTACGATCGGCCTTTCTGGAAACAGCAGGGATAGAGGATAGCTGCTGCCAGGTAGTAGTAACCAGATCCTCATGGGGAACCATCCAGAGGGGGAATGGGTAGAGGATCTGCAGTGGCCAGATCTAAGTGTTGTGCCAATCTCTTACGCTGGGGATCCACTTCTTCGGAAGGCCAGCCTCCTGTTGCCTGTATAGTACGCAGAAGGTCCCCAAAGGAGGGATCTTCTGGAGGAGATTTTGGGGACTTCATGGGTGGAACCTCGACTGGGGACCGAGGGTCCAAAGGGTTGGAGTTGGTGTCCGAGTTGGAAGGCTCAGAACCGCTGGGGATGGATGGGTCCACCCCAGAGGGGCCCACTGGTAGAGCACCCGCTGCTCATCTGGAGGGTGTCAGGGGAGGGGCCCTAGGTAGGGGGATATCACCCACAGACTACCTTAACTCCGCGATGAGCTGGGTTCTGGCATCCTGCCACCACGTCGGGATAGTCTCTTGATCTGGCGTTGGAGGGGGAAGAGGCTGGTAGCCCGGGTAGCCTGGGTACTGCAGGTATTGCCTAGAAGGGTATTGGAAACTGCATTCCCAGGTTATAGATGTATGGGTTGTACCCAGGGTATCCCGGTGTCGGGTATCCTGGCAACGAAGGCACGTGGCCTGGCATTGGGTAAAGTGGTGCCGACGGCGGGCCACCCGAAAGTGGAACATGGGGGTCTGGCCCCAGAAGTCCATCCGGAGGTTCGACTGGACCTACCGGGGGAGGTGCCAGAGGGCCACAAGGTGGTGTGGGATCCGAGAGGGCCCCAGACGGTCCCGAGGGAGGGGGCTGCATAGAAGGATCCTTGTCCGGCGACTGACTCCTGTCTGGAGGCGGCAAGAGACCAGGCGATGGGGGTTATTCCGGAAAGGACCCCAGCGAAAGGTCTGAGAACAATCCTGACGGCAGGGACAAGGCAGGATCGGGTGGCGAATCCCTGGGATGAAGAGTCTCGACAGCACACTCAAGCTGGCGTCGGTGGTGGTGGTGGTGGTGGTGGTGGGCCTCACGGGAGCCCGACAGGCAAGAACAAGGGTCTAGGCAGGCGATGGAAGATCTGCCATCTGACTTATTGGACCTGACCGGGCTAGTGGAAGCAGAAAGGCCGCTGCTAGGCTTATCGGTTGAAGGGTGACTTATCGGCAGTGCTGGGAGGAGACACAACAACCACCTCGATAGATGCTACACCTTACCGTTCACCTCGGTAGGAGGGGCAGAAGGTGCCAGGCCCAAAGAGGCAGACGGGGTACCTGAATGAGTACTCAGTTTTTGAAGCAGGCCTTCCGTGTGGCGATGGACTCCTGTCCCGGCACTTCTCCTTGTCCTTCTTTTTTCTTGGGGCTGGTGATGATGACCTTTCTCTCAACTCCTGGAGCTCCATTTTCATCCACACCAGCCATCGGGTAAGGAGGTGGGCCCCGAGGGTCCGCTTGCGTCTGGTCCGGGTGACTTGATTGAAGGCCTGACAGATGGCACACTTGTCCAAGTTGTGCTTGGGAACTAGACACAAGAAGCAACGGGAATGGTCGTGTCTGTGCGAGATTTGAGCTCCGCACTTAGAGCACCACTTCTTCGGGCGAATCGACATACAATCTGTCGAATCAGATGAGGAGAAAAAGTATAACATTGAAGAAGAAACTTACTGACGCAGGCGTTAGATCGCTGTTCTTACTCGTGAGCCGAACAAACGGGCGATGGCGGAAAAGAACTGGAGGGTGGGCGTGGGACCGCCCCTTTCATAGTCTGGCTGACGTCGGGGGCGGTCCCCACTGAAGATTGCTAGCTAAAAGTTTGCCGATGGAACCTGACACCAGGAGGCGCAGTCCTATATGTGAAGACTTACTGCAGGAACACTCTCGAAGTAAGATCTCAGGAACACTTTCTTTTTGATTGTCTTTCTTCCAGGGAATTTTGGAATACTCCAGCAGTGGTATTGAAAGCACATTAATTTTCAAAACCTGATCAAGAAAGCATAGTCCTGGGAATATATCGCCCACAATAGAAGGCTTTTCGCACTAGCACACTATGGGTTATAGTTGCAGTATGTAAATATCATCTGTGGCAACCGCACTGTGTCAGACATAAACTTCTCTGAGTGCCTGAATCCTGATAATGCTATTTAATCAAGAAATATGTTTATTTTGTAGTGACAGACTTGCTTAGAAATAGTAAACAAGGCTTTTGCAAGAATCAGTCTTCACAGTTTATTCCTACTAATGGGTCTAAGCTGGAGGCACTAGGACCCCGTGGGAGCAAAGGCTTATACAGCTGGGAGGGGACAGATGTTGGCTGGTGGCTCTGCCCACAAAGCCGATGTACTGACAATATGCACGTGAGGCAGCCAGTTACTGATGCCAGCCCTCTTCCTTCCTTAGTGCTGTTTTTCCCACTGTAGTCAGCTGAGTTGGTGCTCATATTCTCCGTTCACTGCTGCTTTAGAATTCTTTTTGACATCGAATATATATTTTTCAATGTTGTCGGCTCTGCTGTGTTTGGCACCATTTTTTTTCACAGTTTCAGCATCTAGTCGAGTTTTCTGTGTCTCTTGTTTTGTTCCGTTGTTGCAGTGCCGAGCTCGAAAGAGGGAATAAGAAAGGTTGCAGCCCCTGTGCATTGGTGCCACTGTGGGTGTCCTACCACAGCACTGGACCAGCATCTGAAATGTCACTCCTGCCTTGGCACCAAGCATAACATGGACTGGTGTGACACCTTTTTCTCCATGGACAACTGTGTCCTCGAAGTCTGTGTGTTGAAGTGCGGTCGTTCACGCCCCCACACACACACACCTTTTGAAGGCAGGCATCTTACCTGTGATGCCAAGTGCAGGAGTCTGGGCCTTTCCCCAGCCTCTTCCCAGTACCTCTGGTGCTGAGGGAAGTTCAGGGTCCTCCCTGCACTCACCTTGCTGAGACATTGGAGGACCTGGAGAGGTGGATCTTGTGGACATTCGGCTCCTTCCAAGGGCCGGCTGAGCACACCACCCCCCAGTCCATGTGTCCTGGACACCGGAAGTCCCCAGTATTAAGGCTGAAGCTATATGCTGGTTCTACACTGGTGGACACCTCAGCATCATGGCCTGGTTCCTCCCCAGCTCCTGGTACCGTCTGTTACTAGTGAGCAGCGTGGTGCAAGTCGTGAGGCCAGCTGTGCTAGAAGGAGGGGTCGGTACTGGAACTGCCTCCGACCCTGCGTCTAAGGTGGTAGTTATCTCCTCCCCTGAGCACCCTTGTGGCGATGATGATTCTGCTGCTGCTGCCACTCTTGGGTATGGGAGTGTTGGTGGCAATGATGGTACCGACCTTGGGCCTGGTTCTAAGCATGATGCCAGTGACTGTGTTGCCCTTGGTGCTTTCCATAGGCCTGGTGCCAGGGGCAGTGCTGGTTTGGGTCTTGATGCTGCCCACATAGAAACACAGAATTTGATGGCAGATAAGGACCGCTTGGCCCACCTAGTCTGCCCATTTCCCTATCTAACGGATAAGCTGCAGATCTTAGTTAACTAACAGCCTACTTCCTCCTACCCACGGTGCCGGTTCGGGTCCTGGTGCTGCCCATGGTGCCAGTTCGGGTCCTGGTGCCGCCCACGGTGCCAGTTTGGGTCCTGGTCAAGTGCTGTTTGTAGTGCTGGGTCCGTTCTCAGTGCTATTAGCAGTGCTGGTGCCAGTGACTGCGCTGGAGGTGATACAGATGCTGGTGATGTGTTAAGCTCAAATGACAGTGCTGGCCCTTGTAAGGAGATGAAACCAGTCTGTCTCTGCTGTTGACCCTGTGACTGGTGCTGGTGGTGGCACTGGCCAGGGCTTTGGCAGTGTCCCGGTGGCCAGTTTCTCCCTGAAACCGATGGCAGATGTTGTCACTGGTGAGGACCGGAGCTACCTGTTGGACATGTATGGCTCTGCTCTCCTCACCTGGGAGTGCACCCCACCCAGGACACTGACTGAGTCGTGCCACTGAGGTTGGTTGACTCCACTTGGGTGGTTTTATCAGATCCCACCCCCCTCCCCAAAGAGGTCCCTGAGCATTTCCATAGCTGTAGCAGAGAGCCTAGAGCCTCTGGCTTCTTCATCCCTCTTGGGCTTCTGCCACCATTCCTTGAGTTGTCTGGTAGCACGGGTCCTCTCACCTGATCTCGGCATGGGGTGTCTAGTGCCCTACACCAACCAGCAGTTAAGTTCAAGTCAGGTCCAGTTCAGATCTGTGGCATCACATCTTCCTGAGTCCAGCTTCTCCTCACTGGCTTCCTCCTCTGAAGATGGGGACTTCTCCCTTCACCTGTCCACGGAGGCTGAATACTCTGTGTAGCAGTGGTTCCTCATGGACGTGCTGTGGGAGCTGAGCATAGTATATCATTTGGAGGTTGCAATCCTGTGTCCTTGCTGCTGAGATTCCTTCCTTTCAGCAATCACAGCTTCGTCAACCCTCCCTGACCTCGGGCCTTTGAGGCATCCAGAACTCTGTCTCCATCCTTTTCCACATTTATACTGTACATCAGCAGTGGTGTTTGTTTTGTCCCAGTTATATGAGCAGTAATTTTCGCTGTTCCGGAGTTTCTCTTCGGTCAGCTTCTGTGTAGGGGCTGAAACATAGAAACATAGAATTTTATGGCAGATAAGGACCGCTTGGCCCACCTAGTCTGCCCATTTCGCTATGTAATGGATAAGCTGCAGATCCTAGCTAACCAACAGCTTACTTTTTCCTACACCCACCCCCTAGAATTGCCTTATGACTGTCCCATCCATTCTTGAATTCCACCACTGTTTTTGACTCCACAACCTCCTCAAGAAGGCTGTTCCATGCACCCACAACCCTCTCTGTGGAAAAATACTTCTAGGAGCGTGGATATGATGTTTATCTACACTGTTTGGCATGTCCCCTTCCACTTTAAATCTTGCCAGAAGTCTTCAAGCTGGCTCCTCCCACCCACCAGGGTGGTATATACCTCTGCTCCGCCCCATGACGCCAGATCTTTTTCTACTGGAAGATGCAGGTTCCCTCGTGCTCTCAGCATTTCGTAGGCCCTGGCTTTCAAATTGTTGGCTTTACCGAAAATCAGACTCGTTCGAGTTAGCAATCGCGCTTTCATCACATCAACTATGGAGGAAAAATCTTCCCCAGGATTTTACTGGTGCCCTTGCAGCCAGAAGATGTCGTGCACCGATCCCCACCTCACATGCGTTTACTGCCTAGGTATCGGCCATGACACCTTGTCATGCGGTTTTTGCTTGGCCTTCCTTCCCAATGTCCTGGATGACTGCAAGGCACGTTTGAAGCTGGGGAGACTGGAAAAAAGAAACCCGCTGGTGAAATCGAAGGAGGCTAGGTGGGTGGTTTCCTCGGCCACGGGCTCCGCCGAACAGCTGGAACAGAGATGAAGGCATTCGAGGAGGAAGCAGCTCACGCTTCGGCCAGTCGAAGCTTTTTCGTACCGCTGAACCTAGGCTCTACCTTTACAGGCTCCTTCAAGGAGTTGTGCCAGTCTCTTCCCCACTCGGGGTGAGGCACCCTTGGGCTCTTACTCCTTCCACCCTCAGAAGAGGGAGAAGGATCCATTGTATTCGTCTCGACAGAGACGCTCTTGGGACCAGGAGAGGTCTAAGTCCCAAGAACACGCGATCTCTGGCCAAGGGACCGAGGAAGTGGCCAACGAGGTTGAAATTATCCTCTACCCGATCGACCCTTTGTCGTCTGTGCCAGGTGACTCTTTGGAATGGACTCCAGTCCTGGTCTTTCCGGATGAGGAGACCCAGCTTGCTGGTGTCCCCATCAAGGACCCGGTCCTGGACCCTCGGGTCTCACTGATCCTGGTGTCTCCTGATCGACTGAGTTGGCCTGCACGGTCTCGGTCCAGGACCCCCTCGGCCGATCGACCTAGGAAGAGCTGTAAGCACTGAAAAAAGGCGACGCCACAGGTTCTCATCCTCCTCTGACGAGGAGAGGCTCCGCTGGAAACTCTGGTGCTATGAAGACCTTATGTGGCAGCAACTGATCTTGACGGGGCAGAAGCTGGCTCTGCCGCCTACCCCGGCCATCACTTGGCTCTCTCCTCCTAGGCCGTTTCACCCCGCTCCGGAACCGGGTTATCAGTTCTTCCGCCCATGGGGGCCGCCTGCCTCTCCGGGTTAGGCTGTTCCGGTCTCTCCACCGATTAGGGTGGAACCACCACCTAAGCAGCCCGAGGGAGGGACGACCTCAAAAGAGGATCGACAGGACACCTGGCTTCACCGACGTCTGTCGATTACAGTCACCCCAGACCGCCCTTGGCGTATCGAGGGTGAGTTAGGCGGTAGACCACTGTATCATGATTCTTCAGACTCTGATGTCACTGGACTGCACTCACATCCTGGGGATGAGTCATCAGTTGGCGCAGGGATGGAGGAAGGGCCTTCCTCTTTCCAGGGCATTCTTCGCCTCATCTCAGATTCCACCAGAATGCCCCTGGAGCCCATCCAGAAAAAGGCGGGAGTACCCTCTCACTGACGTACTGTCAAGAGAGGGGATACCCTGACGGAGGCCTTTCTAGTGTCCAAGGCCATTGTTGGCCTGGCCCTTGAACTTTGGCAGTGTCCTGCCTCCTGCCCAGCACCATCTGCCCGCAAGTACGCGGTGCCCATGGGGTCCCTTGTGGGGTTCACAGAGCACCTTTCGTCCGAGAGCCTGGTGACCACCTGTGTTCAGGCGTACTGGTAGTTAGGCCGACACTGACAGACCCCCCTGGACAAAGAGTCCAAAAATATGGACCACACTGCCCGCAAGGTCTATGCGGCCTCTTCTCTGGGCCTTTGTCAGACCAGTTTGGCTGTCATTATGGCACACTTCTCTCATGCCCTTCTTGGGTCATTAGACGAGGTCCTCCCTCATCTCCTAGTGGACATGCAGACCACGGTCAAGCAGGTCCATGACCAGGACCATGCTATTGCCAAACAGCAGCTCCAGATGGCCTTGGACATCTGGGATTCTTGTGCCCGCTCGCTGACAGCCGCAGTGGCCTCTTGCCCCAGGGCTTGGCTGAGGCTTTCCTCCTTCCCGGCGGATACTCAGCATAAGCTTGTTGACGTGCCCTTCCTGGGTACAAACTTGTTCGGTCCAGGAGTGGCCGGTCACCTTCAGCATATAGAGCAGTCCAGTACCACCTTGGATGCTACTTTTGCCAAGGGTTCTTCGGGCAAGAACCAGCAGAAGAGAAAGAAGCCATTTCGGCACTCTTCCCCTGTAGTCCGGCAGCCCTCCTATCGAGGAGGACGGCAACATTAGCAGCAGCAGCAGCAGTAGGCTCAAGCTTGGCGCTCTTGGCCCAAGCAGGGTCCTCAGCAGCCCTGTAAAGGAGGCCGAGGCTCAGGTCCTGGAGCCTCTTCTTCCTCCTCCTCTAAGCCTGCTCAGTAACGGGTTGGGGGTTGCCACCCCTTCACCTGTCATGCCAGCTCTGGGTCCTCCCATGGGGGGTCGGCTCCACCACTTCCTTTCCACCTGGTCCGCTATCACTTCGGACAGGTGGGTTCTCAAAGTGGTTGATCAGGGACTGCCTCTAGAAGTCGAGCAGTACCCTCCCAGCTGAGCCCGTGCCTCTCTCGAGGAACGGATTTCCGCATGCACCCAGTCGGCTCTTCGAGATGACGTAGCTCAGCTCCTCCACAAAGAGGCAGTACCTCCAGTGCCAGATCCTCTGACAGACCCAGGATTTGTCTCCAGGTACTTCCTGGTGCACAAGCCGATGGGGGGGGTTGGCGCCCCATCCTAGATCTCCACGACCTGAATCAGTATCTCTAGTCCCGCACCTTTAGGATGGTCACTCTGAACCAGATCATACCATCCCTGGAGCGAAACATGTGGTTCTGTTCACTGGATCTACAGGACGCGTTCTTTAACATCCCAATCTTTCCGTCCCATCAGCGGTTCCTCCGCTTCAGGGTCGAGGGAACCCTGTACGAGTTCAGAGTCATGCCGTTTGGGCTGTCATCGGCCCCATGGGTCTTCACCAAATGCATTACAGTGGTGGTGGCCCACCTTCGGCATTGAGGAGTCAGAATCTACCCTTATCTCGACAGTTGGCTTTTGGCAGGTTCCATCTATCAGGAGGTGGAGAGGTCCAGGGATCTGATCCTCCAAACCTGCTCCCACTCCAAACCTGCTCCCAACTCTGATCAACGAGGCCAAGTTGGAACTCGTGCCTTCTCAGGTGATGGGCTTTATCGGGGCAGAGCTCGACTCTTGTCAAGCCAGAGCTCGGCTCCTGGCAAATAGGGCAGATCCTCCTCCTTTGCCCGATCATTTCTGGTGGGGCATTTGCGCCCAGCCTGGGACTTTCTGCACCTTCTGGGTTACATGGTGACGTGCACCTCGGTCCATTGCCAGGTGGCACATGCGGCCCCTCTAGTGGGAGCTGGCCGCCCAGTGGACTCAGCGATATGGTCACTTTTTCCAGCTGATCACCATAACCCAGAAGATGTGGGATGCTCTCCAATGGTGGACCGCCCCAGACCGATTGCAGGAAGGGATCCCGTTTGTCCGCCCCGAGCCGATGGTCGTCCTTACGACCGATACCTCTCTCATAGGCTGTGGAGCCCACATGGACAACAGGGCCCATGGGTTCTGGACCCCCGAGGAGTCCCGATGCCACATGAACCTGTTTGGAGTGCAGAGCAGTCAGACTGGCACTGTCAGTTTTCACTTCTCAACTCCAGGGTCAAGTGGCTCAAGTCCAGACTGACAATACCATGACCATGTACTACCTCAACAAGCAGGGCGGCACGCACTCCCGTCTGCTGTGCAAGGAGGCACTCCGCATCTGGACCCTCGTCATCCAGTTGGAGGCATATCTCTTAGCCATCCATGTGGCAGGAGCCTCAAATGCTCAGCCACATAGGCCAGATATCCCATGAGTGGTCTGTCCATCCAGAGGTAGCTTACAACCTGTTCTCCCATTGGGGCAAACCGATGGTGGACCTGTTTGCCTCCAGGGAAAACAACAAACTGAGGCTGTATCAATCCCGCCCCCCTCAGCAGGGCTTGCTGCAGGGGATGCCTTCTCGAGGCCGTGGACCCCAGGCCTCCTCTACGCCTTCCCTCCATTTCCCTTGACCCACAAGGTGTTATTCAACGTGAGAAGGGACAAGGCAAAGGAGATTCTAGTAGCCCCAGATTGGCCATGCCAGTTCTGGTACCCAGATCTCCTCAGCCTCAGCTGCAGGCCCCTGGAGCAGCTTTGTACACGCCCGGACCTGATATCTCTGAACCAGGGGAAGGTATTCCATCCGGACCTTCAATCCCTGCACCTCACAGCCTGGTACCTGAGTGGCTAGAGTTCCAGGCTTTGGGTCTTTGCGAAGATGTCTACACTGTAATGGAGGCGTCTAGAAAGGAATCGACCAGAAAATGTTACACTTTCAGATGGAAAAGGTTTTCCATTTGGTGTCTGGGTAAGAGTCTGGACCCCTTATCTTGTCCTATGGCTAACATTCTCTACTACCTTTGGTCACTCTCCAACAGGGGTCTATGGTCATCGACCCTTAGTGTGCACCTGGCGCCATTTCTGCTTACCGGGCACAGGCTGTTCTGCCGACATTGGCGCAGGAGACGGTGGTCGGGTGCTTCTTCAAAGGCCTGGGTCACATATCCCCTCCGGTGTGTGAACCTCCACCTCCGTGGGATCTGTTGCTGGTTTTGGCAAAGCCCATGGGCAAGACATTCGAACCCATGCACAAATGTGAGATTTCACACTTGTGGAAGACAGCCTTCCTGGTGGCTGTCATGTCAGCCAGAAGGACAGGGGAGCTCTAGGCGCTTTCGGTGGACTCTCCTTACCTGGTCTTTCACAGGGACAAAGTTGTCCTGCGCCCCCACCCAAAATTCCTTCCGAAGGTGGTGTCAGAGTTTCACCTTAACCAGGTGTTGACTCTGCCAGTTTACTACCCTAATTACACCTCAGACGCAGAGTACAGGCTCCATACCTTGGACCTGAGATGTGCTCTCTTCTACTACACGGAGAGGACGACAGAAATTGGTTCGCCAGCTGTTTGTCACCTGCGTTGAAGCTGCTTCTGGCAGATCTGCAGCCAAATGGACCATAGCAAGATGGATTTTTTTAAAAATTTTATTTATAGCTTTTAATAGAGCATACAAAATACATATTTCCTGAGAGGGTATACAGATGTAGAGTTTTCCAGTAGTACAGTACTTAGGATGGTGACTATCTACTCGGTCGGTACAGCATTAGGGGTTAATCCCAGTTTGTATTAATACCATATTCTTAAGATAAAGTTAAGAGCCACAGTGCAGCCAATGCTCATTTGAACAGGAGCAGAATTAAAAAAAAAAAAATAACATTTCTGAGGACCGACCTACTTAAGGTCCTAATTAACTCTTAAATTATGCTATAACCAAATAACACCGTTCTAGAGCCCCCTTGAAAGGCCAAATTAAAATATCCGTACATACCCGTTTCTTCCCAGGCTTAGAAATATCAGGCTACCACATTCAGAAAATGTACTGATAATCAAAATTAAAGTCTTACATTTTGTGATTTACATTTACTTTAACAGGGTTCTTTTAGTAAAAAAAAAAAAAAAATTAAAGTGTCCCAACAACTCTATTTAAGCCATGTAAAGTTCTGGACCAGAGGTGGAGTCTCCAATTTCATCCCCAATATACCAAAACTGGATATTTGCTAAAAGGAAAGTCCTCCATAAACAGGTTTCTGGGTCTTTAATCTCGTTCCAAATCCTCCTCATCAGATGAGCACTTCTCCCGTTGTCGCTTGGTTGAAATTCTGTCCAGGCATTCTCCAGCCTCCTTCGGATCAGTAAATCTAAACTGCCGACGGCCTACTGTAAAACAGAGTCGCGCTGGAAAGGCAAGGGAGTAAGTAATCCCTAAGTCTCTGAGTTTCCCTTTCACCCCGTCAGATGCTTTCCTCTTCCTTCGTGTGGCGTATGAAAGGTCGGGAAAGAGCATTATTCGCGATTCATCAACGTAAATCGGCCCATGATTTCTGATGGACCCTAGCAACGTATCCCATGCTCCTGCTGTGCGGAGGGTAAACATGACGATCCTTGGGCTGTCTTGGTTACTCATTGGCCTTCTAGGGGTGATCCTGTAGGCTTTGACCACTTTGAAGTCTGGCAGTGAAGTTAATTCTTGCAGCCAAGATTGCAAGTATAGCATCAAATTATCACCCTCCGATGCCTCAGGAAGTCCTATGATGTGGACATTAGCTGCCCGAACCACCTTCTCCAGCTGCTCCACGCGGCTTCGGAGAGCGGCCTGCTCCTTTAGAGACGTAGCCGTAGCTGCCATGGTCCTTCCTGCTGTCGCCTCTGCCGACTTTATCTCTCCCATTGCATCCAACCTATGTTCCATTGTTAGGAATTTCTCTGTAAAGCCATCTAGTTTCTGGTCCATTCTCTGGACTGTGTTTGTTAATGCGTTTACCGCTATTTGCAGGGTAGACAGGGTGGCTGCGTTTGAATCTGTGCTTGCAGGCTGTGACGGGCCTGGTGTTTCATCCGGAGGTTTATTACCAGTGGAGCTCGGCTGGAAAGTCTGTTTTTTGCCGATTTTTGTTCGACCCATCTTCATACTCTGATACAAAGCTCTTACTTTGGCTTCAGTTAGCTGATAAAATAGGACTGTTTCTTATAGAAAACAAAGTATTAACTTATATAAATTCAGCCTTGTCTGAGGAGCTCCAGATCTGTGCTGCTGCTATCTGGGCTGCTGGCTCCGCCCCCCCAGCAAGATGGATTATATCATGGATAGGTCTGTGCTATGAGTTAGCAGGCAAGGAGCCTCCCAGAGGGATAAGAGCTCATTCTACCCGCCATACTGCTGCACCGGTGGCTGCTTTCAGGGACATCCCTATCCAGGAACTCTGTCTAGCTGCTACCTGAAAGTCGGCAAACACCTTTATCACCCACTACCACATTGACCTTGAGTCACGTCAGGATGCTGGTTTTGGGGCCTAGGTTCTCCAGTCTGTTTCCTAAGTAGGAGGTGTGCGTCTTGCCTCCGTCCTACCGGAGAACTGCTTGGAGTCTGCCAAACAGTGTGGATGAACAACATATCCATGCTCCTAGAACAGGTTACTCACCTGTAACAGTAGTTCTAGGAGTGGTATATGTTCATGCACATGCACCCACACGACATTCCTGGCATTGGATGCACAACCTTGCTTCCAGTGGGCTAATATGTGGTGTCATGGGGCGGAGCCGAGGTATATACCACCTGGGTGGGTGGGAGGAGCCAGTTTGAAGACTTCTGGCAAGATTTAAAGTGGAAGGGGACATGCCAAACAGTGTGGATGAACAACATATACCACTCCTAGAACTACTCTTACAGGTGAGTAACCTGTTCTTCCTCACATTACCTCTGAGCCGTCCTTCCCCCAGCTTCAAATTGTGCCCCCTTGTTCTTGCACACCTCTTTTTCTGAAAGATGCTTCCCTCTTAGACTTTGTTGATTCCCTTGAGGTACTTGAAAGTTTCTGTCATGTCCCCTCTCTCCCTCCTCTCCTCGAGGATATACATATTAAGCTCCTTAAGTCTGTCTTGATATGTCTTCCGGTGCAGATCCTGCACCATTTTAGTTGCCCTCCTCTGGACTGCCTCCATCCTGTCTCTTTGCGGAGAGTGGGTCTCCAGAACTGCACGCAGTACTCCAGATGGGGTCTCGCCAGCTCTGTGTACAGAGGGATAACAGCTGTTGTGGTGATGTTGTCTGTGTGGTGTCTGGTATTTTTCCCTGTCGAACCAGATTGGTGGAACCCTTTTTCAGGATTCCTGTGTGCATGCCAGAATTGTATGCCAGTGTTGCTGCCCATTTCCTTTTATCTCTGCCTTGCCTGTCCATGTGGATGATGGATTATTTTATGTATGTACTTATTTTATTTAAAATTGATAAGTGGGAAAGGCATCGTGAGCCGAAGCTAGTTTCCAGGTGCGACTCGGGGAACAAAGAACAGGAGAAATGCAACATTACAAAATAAGAGTAATACAGTAAAATGCATAGTAATACAAGTTTACAAAATTAGAGTAATACAAAATAATATACAGAAAACCATATCAACCAGATAAGAAAGTCACACTTGGTGTACAATTGAGTAGTAGCAGGGGAGAGAAATAAGAACTTTGCACATTATACAGAACCATAAAGTAGGAGTGATGGAGAAATAACCATACTTTAATCTAACAGAGCAAAAAAAAAAAAAACGGAGAGTACCCTCCTATGGTGCGTAGAATAAATAAGTCTTAACCTAGGCTTGTAGGAGGGCAGAATAGGGAAGCTGTGATTGTTTGTGTGCAGTGTGCACAGTCGGGGAAGGGGAGAAGTCGGAGTAGTCATTTGACTGTAAAGATAGAGGATGATGGGTGATAGTAAGGGCAGCCTGTAGGAGAAGGCGGAGTGACCAGAAGCCGACAAGGGGCATGGAATAGTGGGAGTGCATCCGTCTCTATGACGTAGGGAGTACGTTGAGGGTCTGGCTTAGGAGAGATGAATGGAGAGGTAGGGGGGAGAGTCCCAAACCAGAATTTAGCAATAAGGGAGTTGCAATGAACCATCCTTCTGTGAGATAGGGGAGCAAGGGAGAGGGCATAATATAGAGAACAGTGGTGTGAGGGGAGGGGCAGAGTTGGCAAATCTGCAGAAAGAATTTAGAAGGGTATCAAGTTTAGAGAAGGATGTGATGGGGGATACATAGATGCATAGCTATAGATTACATCTGCATAATCTGGGACTGGCAGGATCATTTTTGTAGCAAGCTCATGACGGTTGGGGAGAGGGAGTCTGTCCATCTTATGCTGGTATAGGACTGCAAATTTAGGGCAGAGTTTAGAACAGGTGGCGTCACTGTATATAGAGAAAATTAAGTGGTTATCCAACCAGACCCCTAAATACTTAAAAGATGTGACAGACTGAAGGGGTGATCCATCCTGGGCAGTGAAGACTGGGGCAGACTTGGAGGGTAGATAGTTTCTGCCTGGTGCCGAATGTCATGGCCATGCTTTTATTTACATTAAGTTTCAGTTGGTTAGCCCAGAACCAAGACTGTACACTAGTGAAATCTTTGTTGGAGAGGGGACTGTACACTGACAGATGAGGGACCGAATGTGAAGATGACTGTATAGTCCTTGTACATGTGCACGTGGGAGGAGGTACAGACTGAGGGGAGGTAGTTTATAAACAGGGAAAATAAGATAGGACCAAGTATAGAGCCTTGAGGGACCCCATATAGGATAGGAATGGGGTGGGGTGGGGAGAGAATATTGCCTATTTTGACAGATTGCTGCCTATCTTGTAGAAATGAGTGAAACAAATTTACAGTTGGAACTGCTAGCCCAGCATAGTTCAGTTTGTAAAGGAGGAGGGGGTGATGGACAGAATCGAAAGCTTTGGCCAGGTCTTATAAATATAGCAGCAGGAATATGACTCTGGTCCATTGTGGAAAAAATAGTCTGTTACCTGTAGTAAAGAAGAGATGGCTGAGTGCTGCTTTCTGAAACCAGACTGTACGGGAGAGAGGATGTTGTTGGTGGAGAGGAACTCTTGAGAGCCTAGAGTGAATGAGGGACTCTTGCATTTTGGCAAGAGATGGGAGGAGTGAAATGGGCCTGTAGTTCCCTGGAGTGGAAGGGTCTCCACTCTTCTGGAGAGGTAGCACATTAGCAAATTTCCAAGCTTTTATGATGGTAGAGGTTGAAATGGAGAGGTTTAGGATATGGACAAGGGGAGGGGGCTATGGCAGAGGCAGATATCTTGAGGAGCTTGGGGTAGAGGCCATCAGGGCTAGTTTTGACCTGGGTACAGATCAAAAAGGGCAGAGTAGACATAATGGGGGAGATGGGGAGAAGTAGAAATTGGCTGGGGTGGTGGAAGGGCTGGGGAGTGGGGAGGGATTATCAGGGAGAGTGCAGGTGAAAACATTTGTTGAAAACTCAACTACAGAGGCAGGGTCTGAAACAGGAGAGCCATCAATTTTGAGGACTGGGAGGAGAAGTTTAGTAGGAGGATCAAGGAGTGAATTAATAACTTTCCAGAATGAAGCTGGTGTACAATGTTCAATGTTGGAGAATGGGATTTAAAGTATTTGGACTTGGAGAGGCGGATGGCTTTTGTGCATTTGTTTCTAAGTTAGTTATAGGCAGCCTGGGAAGAGGAGGCTTTGTATTGCACCCATGCTCTGTCCCTGGTTCTACATAAGGGCGGGAGGTCGTATAAAATCCAGTGGAGATGGTGTTTTTTTTTTTTACTCTGGCTTTTTTTTTTTAACGGCATGGCGGTTCTAGATGTGGGTAAATGTACTGACAGAGAAGGACAGGGCAGAGTCCACATCTAGGGCCGTGAAGACTGGCAGCCAGTCTGTATTAGAGAGGTCATGGATGAGGGCTCCAGTGTCCAAGGCATGGAGAGGCCAAATCCAAATGAACTTAGGGACAGAGTGAGTGGTGTGTATTTTCTAACACAGTGAGTCGATACAGTGATCACTGAGGGCATTGGGAAGATGCCTGGGCAGTGACCCCATGGGGTGTGGAGGAGAGCACACAGTCCAGAAGGGAGTTGTTTGGGAGCATGGTTCAGCTGAGTGGGTTTGAGGATCAGCTGGGTGAGGTTAGGGACCCCATCTTGATGAGGGTGGGCTTAGAGGAGGGAGAGAGCCAGTCGAGCTTGAAATCTCCTAGCAGTAAGAGTTCGCCGTTCACAACGTGAGAGGAAACTGAGGAGATGGTGTTGAATAGGGAGTTGGGTGGTGTTTATGTGAAGGGGGAACAGGAGGGAAGGGATAGGAGGATGATGATGAGTTTGTGAGAGGAGGGGGTGGTCCTCTATAAACGAGATGAAGCAGGAGAGAGACTGTCTAGTGAATAAAGCCACACCACCGCCTCACTTGCCACGATCCTGACGGAAGAGGTTAAAGTTTGGGTTAGAGACTGCGGTGTCAGGAATTTTAGTGGATAGCCAGGTTTCAGTGTCTCGGAGAATATCGAATGGGTGCTGCGCTACCCATACCTTTAGAGCATCCATCTTAGGGAGGAGACGCTCTGCATTGAGGGAAAGATGGACCCTTTGGGAGGAGTGGAGTTGAAGGCTGGGAGAGGAGGTAGAGAACGATTGGGTAGAGGGCAGGGGTCCTAAGAAGGAATATCCGGCTGTGAGTAGCGGAGGAGTAGGACTAGTCGCAGGTGTGGGGGTATTTTCTTTTCTGGAGATATTGGAAGAAGGTGGTGTGAAGGGTTTGTGCAGCGTGAGCAAGAATTCAAATTTAACAGGGAGGGGAGTAATGCGTGGATGAGGGGAGTGGGGAGAGAGAAGAAGGCTGATATGAGGAGGGAGCAGAGGCGCAGGTGATGGTGGTGAGTAGGACAAGAGGGTAGGGAGAGCAATAAGTCCGAGGGGTAGAGGAGGAATGAGAGAAGGTAGACTGCTGGAAGGGGAAGAACACAAGAGCGGAGTAGTTACAAGTGCTGGCAGGAGATGCGCATTACACAAGCCATGGTGGTTATGGGAGGGGATTAGTCTTTGTTTTGTTTTTCAACTCTTTATTGCAGGTATCAATCGACTCTGTCACAGAGCCGAGCAGGGAAGGTATACAAGTCACTTGGCAGGATTGGACAAAACTTGACAAATATTACAAGACATGCATCCCCATATCCTGGAGACATCTACTAAACAAACAAACAAAAAAAAACTATCCCCCCACACTGTAAGACATCTCTGTCCCCACTGCCAGTGGGGATCTAACCCTTGGCTCTTCCGTTACTCCACCGCTGGAGCACGGGAACCACTTTGTATGTGTGTCTTCCTATATTCAGGCGTGTATAGTAAATCATATTGGATTACCTGAGGTCACACTCATTCACTAAACTCCTTCTATATCTTAAACTAACAGTAAAACTGGTTAAAGTTGCATAACAAAAAGAAAAGTAATCTATCTCAAACAACTCAACTGGAGTCTCTCATTGGACTAGAGATCCTGCTGGCATCCTGTGTTGACATCACGTGATAAGTCTGAGGCCTTATTTGGCCTATGTGGGTCACCCCTCTTTGTGTCAACTGGGGTATTCTGTCTGGTGTTCTTCACTCGCCCTGGTGATTTCTAGGTATCCCAGCATATTGATTAGTCCCCATTCTCATCCTCCGAAATTCCTCCCTGAACCAAGGACCATCTATTCAAAGTTCCTCATGCTTTTCCTCTCTGAGTCTGAGTGTGGCTGTCAGTCCTTCCATACGCCTAATACTCTCTACCCTCACCCGCCAGGAGCCAAGCGCCAGTGTGGTGGGGCTTAGCCAGTAGGCAGTTATTTCTTTTAATGCTGCTAAGCATAACACCCCTGAACCAGGCCCTGCTGCCTGTTGTTCCCTATTACTGAGAGGTCCAGTCCCAGTACCATCCTGTTGAATGTTAACTGGATTAGAGTACTCCACACCTGAAAAAGGGGCATCCTGGATCTCCCGCCAGAAATTAGTGATGGCTGAGCAGGACCGAAAACATGACTTTGGGTGCCTGCCTGGCTGCAACCCTTCAACATGTGTCTGAATTCCCACCCTGGAAGTATTTCTTGAGATCAAGGGGTGTGGAAGAAGTGAGTCAGGCATTTCCATCTGAACTCTCTCCATCCCGGGGACATGGACATGTGCCAGCCGCATCTCCAGGTTCTCTCCCATTGCTCTGTAGTAATTGGGGATCCCAGTTCCCATTCCCATCTATCCCTCACTGCCAAGTATTCTGGACACTTCTCACCTTGGAAGGGCCCTGTATGCTCCAGAGATTACTCTTCTCTGCCCCACCAATCTGTCTGTCCAGTATAAGAACTCTTCTAGGTCTGTGAGGTCCCTTGTAATCATCGGGATTAACTGATTTGAAACCAGGTAGTTTCGGACCTGTAGGTATCTATGGAAGACTGCTTTGGTGAGGTGGTACTTGCGTTGCGGGGCCGTGAAAGACAAGACTCCCTCTCCCCAGATCAGGTTTCTGGACATAACCAGTGAGAGAGTATTCCATGTTCTGAATTGGGGGTCCGTGCAAGGCTGGGTAAAGTGTGGGTCCCCAATGATCAAAGTGAGGGGACTGACCCCCTCTGGGGTTAGGGTAAGCTTTCTGGCTTTCACCAAGACCCTAAGGGTGTGTTTTGTCCAGGGATTTGCTAGGCTCCTCCAGACCTCCAGGGAGAGTGAGGAGTGAAGAGCTGACTGGGAGAACATTTGGGATTGATGTCTTTCTATCCCCAGCCATCCCGTCTCCTCCCTCTGTTTCAACCAAGATATCACTGGGGCCAATTGCGCAGCCAAGTAATATAGTTATAAATCTGGGAGGATGAGGCCTCCCCTCTCCTTTGGTTGTAAGAGTAGTCTGCTGCTGACTCTCTTTCTGCCCCCCCAGCCATATGAAGGTCAGTAGGGTGGCTTCACTTTCTTCCAGAAACTGTCTGGGATGTGGATTGGGAGGGCCTGGAAACAAGAACAGAAAGCGGGCAGGACAGGATGTTCATCTTTATTGTCTTTATCCATCCTCCCAAGGAGAGGGGGCAGCTCCCACCTCGCCAGGTCTGCAGTAATCTCTGCCCATAATTTGCCAAAGTTCAGGTCAGACAGATTAGAAATCTGTGGTGTCATCTTGATACCAGGAATCTAACCATGTTAGCCTTGGCCCATTTGTATGGGAAAGCTGCCAGTTCCTCGCTAGGTATCATCCCTCCAAACTTTATTGCCTCCGATTTTTCTGTATTAATCTTATAGCCAGAGACCAGCCTGTACTGACAGAGTTCTCTCTCCAATGCCGGATAAATTACATCCCAGAGTGCTGAAGGAACTTGCGGATGTCCTGGCGAAACCCTTGGTGGAGCTTTTCACCATCTCTCTCTGAGGACAGGGTGGGTGCCCCAGGACTGGAAGGTGGTGCATATAGTGCCTGTCCACAAGGGGGGATCAAGGGAGGTGGCAGGGAACTACAGGCCTGTCAGCCTGACATTGGTGGTGGGCAAGGTGATGGAGGGCATTGTCAAGGAGAGGCTGGTGGGGGACCTGGAAAAGTCAGGGTGCCTGGACGATAGACAGCATGGATTCGTCCTGGGGAAATCGTGTCAGACAAACCTTGTGGAGTTCTATGACTGGGTGAACGAGAGTGCCTTGGACCTGGGTAGACCAGTGGACGTCCTCTTTCTAGACTTCAGCAAGGCATTTGACTCTGTTCCTCATGTGGGCCTGTTGGATAAGCTGGGAGAAACGGGGGTGGGGAACCAGATGATCAAATGGATAGGCAATTGGCTCCAGGACCGGACCCAGAGGGTCGTAATTGGGATAGTCTCATCCTCAAGGAGGGCCATTAGTGGGGTCCCACAGGGATCAGTCCTTGGGTCCCTCCTGTTCAACGCCTACGTCTCTGACATAAGGACAGGTATCAGGAGTGAGATGAGTCTCTTTGCGGATGACTCAAAACTGGGGGCGGTGGTGGATGGGGAGGGTGGCCCTACAGGGGGATCTGGAGGCTCTGGAAAGATGGTCTAGAAAGTGGAAGCTGAGGTTCAGTGCAGGGAAATGCAAGGTACTGCACCTGGGGCCAGAAACCCGGCCAAGTGTACACCCTGGGCGCAAATGCTACAAGTCTCGAGCGGCTGAGAGGGGCCTGGGGGTGGTGGTGGATGTCAAGATGAACAACTCGGAGACTTGTAGGAGGGCAGCAGCCAAGGCCAACAGGATGCTGGGATGCATCGCTAGGGGATCACCTCCAGAAGGAGGGAAGTGATACTCCTCTGTATAACTGCTTGATGAGGCCAAGACCGAGTACTGCGCGGCGTTTTGGAGGCCACACTTAAAGAGGGACATTAAACTCCTGGAGAGGGTCCAGAGGAGGGCAACCAAAATGATTTGGGGCTTGGGGACAGGACCTATGAGGAGAGGCTTAAAGAGCTAAATATGTACACATTGGAAGAGAGAAGGACCAGGGGACATGATGGAAGTCTTCAGGTACATGAAGGGGTAAATAGGGGAGGAACAGTCAGGGTGCTTCAAGGAAAGAGGAGGGGCCACTAGAGGCATGGGTGGAAGCTGGAGGGAAGATTCAGGGAGAAAAGGAGGAGGTGCTACTTCATTGGGAGTATGGTGGAGCCATGGAATGTACTGCCTAGGGGCTGGTGGAGGGTTCAAGAGGGGTGGGACAGGTACAGGGAAGGGTTCTGGAAGCAAATCCAATGCAGCGAGAATATCCGAACTGGAAGGAGAAGCAGAGAAGGCGAGGGCAGCAAGGTCAGCTCCAGGGTGGGGGCTGACCAAACGAGCAGACACGAAAGACCGTTAGGCCTATTCTGCTGGCATTTTAGTATGTTAATATGTTAATGTTGGTAGGGAAGTCCTTGGGTGAGTCACATAGAAAGAGGGAATCATCTGCATAGAGGGATATCTTGTGGTCTCTGTTGCCAACTTTGATCCCCCAAATAGCTGCTGTCTCCCTAGCTGCGACCACCAGAGGTTCAATGCACAAGGCAAAAAGCAAGGGGATAAGCATAACCCTGTCTCTGCTCCCTGGTAAGATGGAATCTCCTGTGTTGCATCTGTTGACAGGAACTATAGCCTGGGGGGCCGCATACAGGGCTTCTACCCCGTTTTGGAATTTAGGACCCACCCCCATCTCCAGTAGGGTTCTGTGGAGACCTTTCAAATTCACCGTCGATGGCCTTTCCGATGTCCATGAAGATCGCCAGGGTAGGTTCCTGGGAGGCCTGCTGATGTGTGATTAAGTTCAGTAGGCGCCTCACACTGTTGTGGAGTACTCTCCCTTTAATGAAACCGGTTAGATCAGGGTGGACCAGCTTCCCCACGCAATCCTGCAGTGTACAAGCCATTATGGAGGTATAGATCTTCTGGTCCACATTTAGTAGGGATATTGGCCTGTAGGAACCACACTCAGTCGGATCCTTACCCTCCTCAGGAATCACTGCTATCTGAGCATACTGCCAGCTTGGGGTGTCGCCGTCTGCCTTGGATCTCCCTGCAGGCTTTACCAATCAATGGAGACCAAGTTTCCTTTAAAGTTTTATACATTTCTGCCGCCATCCCATCTGGCCCTGGGGCTTTCCCTGACTTCAGGGCTTGTATGCTAAATAGGACCTTGTCATCCGTGATTGGGGCATCTAATATGTCCCTCTCCTCTTGAGTGAGACTTTGTAATCCGACTCGACTGAAGGAGTCCAATTTGTTCTGGTAATCTTCTGTGGGCTCCTGACAATAGAGGAGACCATAAAATCCCAGAATTCGCCGCAGTGTGTTCCAGGTCAGAGACGAGCCCCACCCCCAACCCCACCCTGGCTCGATGAGAGGCCCTCAAGGGCCATCCTAGAGGATGCCTCCTTCCGGAGCTGCCACGGCAGAAGTTTACCTGCCCTGCCTCCAGCTTCGTAGTATCTCTGGCGGGAGTATCTTGACTGACTTTCAGTTTTCTCGTCCAACAGTTTTAGTCTGTTTCAAGATGCTAGTAACTTTTCCTGCATCTCCGGGTCAAGGGCTATCTTGTGCTCCACTTCCAGGTCCTGTACCTTCTCCTCCAGGTCCAATATCTCTTTCTGGCTTTTTTTTTCCTTGAGGAGGGAGGCATACTGTATGGTTTTATCTGTAATGACCAATTTTTCAGACCGTCCCACCAGATAGCCACAGAGGTATCTTGGATGGGGTTGTTCTCGGTGTAGTCCAACACTGTTCCTTTGACCAAGTCCCTATATTCCTCTTTGTTCAAGAGGGAGATATTTAGCCTCCATGAAGAGTTCTTAGCCTTGGGAGCCGGCCATATTTTCATAGACTAGGCCATGGTCTGATTATAGACTAAGGCCCCTAGAATTCTGCGGCCACAGAATTTTGTGCAGAACTTGCAATCTACCGCAGAACTTCTGCGATGCCGTAGAATTCGCTCTTCTTGGTGAGTTTTATTAATATTTCTGTTTATCCATAGAATCTGGTTCTCTTCCCCTCTTTTTATATCCAAAACCCCCATATGCTCAGAATGTGATGTTATCATTGCTATAACATCATACATTAGCTAATGAAATGGCTGCATTCTGCCACAGAAATGAAGTCACTTATCTACCACAGCTCCCACTGCCAGAGACAGTGGCACAGCATATCAGGCATGGTGATATTTGCTCAGCCTGCACTACAGCCTAATACAATTTCCAGTCTTACATTATTGCACCAGGGCCAACTTAAACAAAACCTTGTCAATAGCACTGACCTGTTAAGTCCATACCTCACTTTGTACAAACCTATTTGTGCCTTTAAGGTATAGAGATGCCATCTGAAATGAATAACTGGTAAAATGAATTTAACTGTCATTTTTAAGAAAAATAAAGTAATTGTACCCAGAAAAGGGGAATATAATAATGTATAGACCTGCTGAAAGGCTAGACCTGTTAAACAAATTGCACTGTACACATTTTTGCCAGGGTTATTGATTACATATTATCATTGGTTGATAGAATCGCCTAAAAGTTATGGAGAAATGTTGTGTGCAGGGACAGCTGTTGGGCCAGAGGGTAGCATGCTGTGTTTCTGTGCCGGCAATTCAGGTTCAGAGATTAGGTCTGGGAGCTGGCTGGGCAGCACAAGGATTGGTGGAACACATCGCTGCTCAGAGCCTGGGAAGGTATGGTGTAGAGTTCTGTCACATGGTGGACACATTGTGATGGGCTGGAGAGCTCCATCGCGCAATTGTTTCACATGCATGTCATGGCCTGATAGTGTTACGCAGTGTGTCAGGGTAAGCAGGTTGACATGAAAAATGAGTTTTGCAATAACTCCTCTATTCCATTTCCAGTGGGACCTGTATGAATGAGGATGCAAGTTCATGGAAATTAAAAAAAAAAAAAAAAAAAAAAGTATATACACACACACACACACTATCTTTGTGTCACCACACACACACATTTGTATGTATGTTACAGATTGCATATAAATATATGTGGTACACAGTGGGAACCTCATGAGTGGTGTAGAAAGCACATACAAATATATAAGTGATAGACAGTGGAAACCTCATTAGTGGGATAGATAGCATGCATATAGAAATATCTTATTTATCACATAAGATCCCCTCTGCATACTGTATGTCATTTATGCAACAGGTTAGGACCTGAAGGGAGAGAAATTTGTTTTGCTTTTTTAGGCATAAAATTATTTTTATAAGTCTTATTTTTTGAACTAGTGTTACTGTGCTTTCCACCATCCTGATTGCTATAACCGCTGCCATGAAAGTGAAGTCAGGATGACAAGCTGACACTGTGATGTGGTAGTTTTAGTGCCGCAGAACTTCCGCAGAAATTACAAACCACCGCCGCGGAAGTTCTGCGGCAAATGGTAGTCTTGCCGCAGAACTTGGTCCCACTGTGCCGCAGAAAAGTAGGGGCCCTGATTTATAGTCCTGGGATGTATTCTCACTTCCTCAACCCTGTGTAGCAAGTCCACTGACACCAGGATCAGATAGAGTCTGGAATAGGCCCGGTAAAGTGCTGACCAGCAAGAGTAGTCCCGCTTCCTGGGATGGAAATGACGCCACACCTCCACCAGCCCCAGCTCTCGGTTAAGCCTATGCAATGTTTTAGCTGATCGAGAGGTCGACACCGGACTCATCCCAGACTTCTCTAGGGATGGGTTGAGGACCACATTAAAATCCCCTTCTACCACTATCCGATTGCCTGGTGGGGGACTGCTTTAAGCATGACCTCTCTCAAAAATGTGCCGTTTTCTGCATCCTGGTTGGGGGCATAGACATTCATCAGGGTGCAGGGAGTGTCTCTAAGTCTCCTTCAGGATCAGGTATCTGTCTCCCACGTCCTGCTGAATATCTGTCAGTTGAAAGGGACAGTTCTTGTGCATTAAGGTGGCCACCCCCTCTCCTGTGTGGGTGCTCAAGGTAGGACGCTGAATATACTTGGCTCACCCACACCCTTTTTAGTTTTGCACTTTCCTTCGGGCACAGGTGCGTTTCCTGAAGGAAGGCAGTCTGTGTCTGGATCTTCTTCAATTCATTCAGAACACGAGTTCTTTTGACCAGGCTGCCCAAACCCCTTAAATTGTAGGTGACTGTTACCCTCAGCCATCCCTAATCCGGTACTGCAACCAACCTCCCATTTGTGTACCACAGGATCTCTCGACTCCTGTGAACATATATGATACAGAAATAAACTTTAACTATGTACAAACCAACAGCTCTTCCAATGTGTAGATGGCACCCCATCTGCCTGTTAGCTGTTTCTGGAGCAATGGGGTGTGGCTCCCTCCTTAGGGGCCATGCGCAAATCGTGCGCTTACAAACCACCTGGCTTAGCAAACCTGCCAGTGTGGTTGTTCAGTGTAACCTTGCCTCCTGGGTATTAGCCTGGCACCTGCCATGATGAAATGACGCCTCACTGCCCCTGTAAGTCACGCTATCACAAATCCCGCCCCCAGAAATGGCGATGGTTGAGGGGTGGTTGTGGACCCCAGTCCACGCCCTGCAGTTATACCTTTGAACAGCATCCCCTCAGATGCTTTATTTGCTCTCCTCTCCCCCTCTGAGGTGACCAAAGAAGCCGCCTCATCACTCCTGTTTGTATGCTGTCCACTCTTCCAACCCTCCACCACCCCCTGCACCTACAAGAAAGATGCTTTCAACCAGGACTCTACCCGAGACACCCCCCAGGGTGGCAGCCAGCTACATCCTGAGAGGGAAGTCCCGGCAGACGACTTTGTGGCCCTCTCCATCGGCAGCAGGAGGACCGCTTCAAAACCCTATTCGATTTCTTACCTCGCAAGTCCCCCCAGGTCTCCTTCAACCATCGCAACTATGCAGCCCTTAGACAACCATCGTAAAGCCCTCTCCTGGGTCGCAGACCCACCTGCCGCTCCCCTCATGAAAGTCTGACAGAACACTGCAAGCCTCTTGCCGGCGGCTCCAGCTCTGGCCCTTCATGACCCCACGCCCCACCTATCAGCTCGTATCCTCACAGTTAACATCACATTTAGACCAGGGGCTACCATACATATCGTCTCATGTAGCCGACTCTCCCTATGCTGCAGCATGCTTTATACCTTTTACCAGGGCAGAATACCCCACCGGCATCATGGCTCTCACTCCTCAAGGTGGGGATCACAGGACCACCTTCCATATTCACACTTCAGTCCCCTAAGCCCTCCTCCCCAATGGGGAGGAGAGAGGAAAAAAAAGGGGAGGAGAAAATAGAGGTGGAACGAGGAGGAACACAGAAAACCCTTGTAGCTTGCATCTGCTCTTACTGTGCATCTTATCCATGAGCTGCAATGTTCAGGTGGAGCGAGAGTGCATACAGCAGTCAGTCTGGTTCCTGGGGTCGAGTGGTCCATCCGGCGGCGATGGGAATGAGAAAGCTCTCCTGGAGCCATCAGTACGCTCCACTTGCTTACTGCTCGAACTGCAGCTCTGTGTGTTAAGGTTGAAGGATCCATCACTGGAGGGGCTGCCATTTCTTCCTCAAGATGCCCAGGAGATCTGTGAGAGGGAGAACCAGAATTTTGGGGGGACCAGGTAGAAAAGGAGAGCATTATATCAATTTTAAACAGGACTGTGAACTTTAAGCCCCCCCCATCAACCCTGTAACATATGAACATTCCCAGTGCCCACTGCCACCCCTTCCCCTCCCCATGTCAGAGAGCCACCGCTTCAGAGGACCAGTCTACTTAGAGGCCCATGGTGGAAAACATTGTCTCGGACTGTGCGGCCTGTGTCAGCAGTTCAGCTTTTAGCACTCTGCCTTCTTGGCCTCAGTCCACCATTCCGTTGCCATTTTGGAACCTCTCGGGCTCTCCGATGCTGACTCAGTTTGGTGGGTGGAAGCGTAGGTGGCCCTCGGAGCAGCCCTCTTTTCTGGATCCAGTCACCCTCATCCAGGGTTCTTCCTGCAACAGCGGGAAATCATTAGAGAATAGGCCCGGTTTGGTAAGTTAATGCCTGGGGCACATTCAGTTTGAGGAGCGTCGGCTGGGCTTCTGCAAGAGTCCGAAAGAAAAGTGGGCCTGTAGGCAGAAACGGCTTGAGTTGCGCAGGAGCCATTAGGTGCATCTTAATGTTCTGGCTAGCCAAACATTTCTTAATATCCAGAAGTGTTCTCCTTCTGCTGGGTAAATGATGTGAGGTCGTGGTCAAAGTAGAGGTGTTTCTAATCAAAAATAACAGATTTTTTTCCCCAGGCCACCTGGAAGGACATGACACTTTGTATGGTAGTCCAAGAACTTTAGGACTATGGGCGAGGTGTTGCATTAGGCCCCGAAGGTTTCTTTGCAAAGGTTCTGTACCAAGCGGAGGGCAACTTAAGCCTAACCCGGTCCAGTGTTGCCCAATACCACCACCCTGGAGGGTATTATTACGCTTTAGAAAATTTCAAACATTTCAATATACAAAATACAAATAAAAGAATTTAAACATTTGTAAAGACTTTCCTTTATTTAAAATAAAATCATAAGAGCAGAAAAAATAGTCCCTTATTGGTACAGCAGAGAACAATGCTTACTTTTTGTTGTATTTTATAACAGGTTAAAAAATACCTAAATCAATGGTCAGTCTACTATTTGATATAGGTGATAAAATTTATGGGGCAATTGAAAGTGCAGGATGTTGGGTTAAAGAAATTCTGTGTTCCTGGGCCCCTCTGACCTGATAGACTGTTATTGGATTCAGTTTCTATTTTTTTCATTTTCGGGCTGTCCAACTGTCTGTCTTCTTATCTTGTTCTTCTGTCATCTTTTGCTGTTGCTTAGATGTGTTATTTTCTGTGACTATAAACAACTACAGAAAACAAAAATTTAGACCATTGTTTACTGATGGTGCTACAAATACAAAACAGATATATTGCCTTACCTGTAGATGCCATGCTGTTACTACTTCCTAGGATAGCGCTCTAATGTTTCCGGTCAGTTGAGGAAGGTCTCCAATATGTAGAAAACTTGTCTCCAGATCTGTGGCCAGTCACTGATGTGATTTTCACGATTTGAAAGACCAGCATCAGAAAGGAGCGGACAGCTGTAGCTCTGATGCTATGGTTCGTGTATTTGTATGACAGCTGAGCTTCATTGCTGATCTTGCTCATCAGCGAGCCAAGGTAGTTTTTTCCCATGGCTCCACGTATACCAGTAAGCCTGGGTGTCTAAGAAGTCCTGTGGGCACTTACGGGATGTACATAGAACGCTTTGGCATTTGGAGGAACTTTAGATACATATTTTAGAAATGTTTTACTGGGCAATGTGGATTTTCTGGTTCTTCAAAAATAAAACCTCTCATGTTCTCCTTATTTATTTCTGTTGGATTTTTGTGATTTTTTTGTGTCTGCATTGTGACTTAGGGTTATATACTTAGTGCCACTGCCATCTGTTTTTACTTCGAAGGAATTCATCTTTAGGTCTTGTAGTCCCTCACGCCCACGCCTTGCCATGTGGAGTTGGATATCAAACCATACCCTTTTTACAAGTCCAGGTGCAGTATTGGGTGATACTGCAGCACTTGCTCTGTTTCTGTAGGTCAGATAAT
This sequence comes from Neoceratodus forsteri, assembly GCA_016271365.2. NCBI lineage: Eukaryota > Metazoa > Chordata > Ceratodontiformes > Ceratodontidae > Neoceratodus > Neoceratodus forsteri. The sequence continues at coordinate 193,968,922 of CM028129.1, forward strand.
GAGATTGCAGGGTAGTGGCTGGATGTGTCCTCCTGTGCCTTTCTAAGCTTTTTTAGCACAGATTGTAGCACGTTGTTTGATGATTTGAACTGGGGGTCAGTTAATATGTTTGTTTCTTGCTACTTCGACACTATTTAGGTGACGATTTATCCCAGCCCGTAGTGCACAATATCCTGCCACAGAGTATTCCTGACCCTGGTTAGACCTGACTTCTGCATAAAACCTTCGCAGATTGTTATTCAGTTGCTCCAGTGGGTCATTATGCCAGTCTAAGTTCATGCTGCTCTGCGTTGCCCATTCCTCATATACTGCCACTGTCCACTTGGTGGTTTTTTTTTTTTGTGTTAAATTCCATCCTGTCACTTTCTATTCTGTCTAGCTGGCTGTCACTTATGGAGACAAAACGCTCACTTACATTTTTTTTTTCAGCTTTTTCCACTCTTTTGGTGGGTCCACTGTACTGCTGGGAAACATTTTTTCAACTGTTGTCTCTGCTTCCATATCAAAATTTACTGCCAAATAATCAGACATTTTCTTTTGGTTAGTTTCAATTACTTTTTGTCCCCTTGACAGTTTGTTTGAATTTTTACACTGTCTGCCAGCAGTAGTTCTGATTGGCTGAGCCTGGTTGCTAGTGGCAACGGACAACGCTAGCTTGGGATTGCGCTTCTGTGCGTGAGACTACCGGTATTTTGGCGGTTTTCCTTGCCGCAGGTGCTCATTCATCTGCGGTGTGGAAACTCAGGAAAATGCCGGTGCTCGCATGCACATTTATTACACTAGGGGGCAGCGGTGTCATGGACAGTGCGATGATGCATTGCATTTGTTTAACAGCAGTAGTCCTTATAGACGTGAAGTTAGTGCGAATTGTGATGTGAGTAGACAGCAGCATATTTTCTGTTTACGGTTATTATGGTGTGTTTTCTGTCACTAAACAGATCTAATGAAGGCATGCGAGGGGGGACTCAGTTTATTTAGTCGGGCTGCTCGCTTTGTTTGCGTCGTGTGAAGTGCCACAGAAAGCGTTGCTATAATCGTGACATCAGCTGGGTACACTACGTTCTCCATTTTTAAGAAATTTGGCTTAGTTACTTTTAAGAATCAAATAGTCTAACCAGTTGTTTCAGGGGGAATAGGGACCAACAGAACGGCGACGAACGTACTGGGTCGTTTGTGGTGTGGAAGGCTGTTTTAAAGATTTAAACCAGTGTCTCTATCGATTCACGCTGCTCCTACAACCCGATTGCTTTATTTGTTTGGACATGGTGTATGTTGCTTCTACTGTTACTTCTCGGGTGTCAGACTGGCATTGTGGACAGTGCCTTTTTTTTTTTTTTGTGAAGCTTTCTGACCGTTTATTCACTGGACCTGGGGTCTATGAGAAAAACAGCTTGCACTACAATCCATTGCTTTTATTTGGTCGAGGGCAGTGCTCACTTCTTGAAGCTGGGAAACTGTGTCATTCATACGGTAAATGTGCCTTTTTTTTGGATCATGGTTTGCCAGGATGTGTGTTGCTAGTCGAGGGGAAAAAAATGGCTACTAGTTTTTAAACGTTCTATTAGTAGATTGCTATTACGTGATTATCAGGGGGCCAGGGACTGGGACTTATTTTTTTTCATGGTCTCTATTCACTGATACCCGCCCAGGTAGGTGATGCTGTTAGCCAATCAAACAACTGTGTTTCTGTTTGACATTTTCTAAGCGCTCAGATTATGTTGAGTGGCTGATCGGATGGCAGCCTGATCAATTCCATTAGAAAGCTTTCCATAAATGGTTCCATTTTTCCAGTCTCTGTCTTCAGGAACCCCATAAATTTGTTAATTGTCCCGTCAGGACCTGAGCTTCAAATCATCCAATTTTTCAGTTAATTCTCTGTCCCTTTTGGGAAGGAACCTGATGGCTCGTTCGTGTCCTCCTGCCACTGCGCCAGTCTCATTCAGCCCGGACTCGAGGTCTGTGGTACACTGCGATACTGCCGCTAGATCTTTTTTTGTCTCTAGAGCTGTGGTCTCTATTTTTAGCATTTTCATTTATTTTCTGAAGCTCCAGGCAAAGATTACGGGAGGTAATCATAAAATCTGCTTCAGCCTCCTCCTCTGGATTGTCGGGCAGCTGCACATTAGAAGCCGGGGCCTTGCTTCTTCTCGCAGCCTGAACGTCTCGTGGATCTGGCGAGTTCACTGGCTTAAGGAACTCCATCATGTTCTTCTGTTTCGCTTTTGGTGGCACTGTGAGCTATAACTTCTCTGCGCACTATATCGGACTGTATTGAATCCCGATGGGCACTGAAAACTACTATTTTTAGAGATAGTTTCGGGGTCGTAGTACTAAAACCTGTTATCTCATCAGGTCAGAGGCGGAACTGGAAGTGGGGATTAGTCTTAAGGGCAGGTAGGGGAGAAGTGAAAAAACTATTTGAATTACTCTAGTGATATTAAAGGTAGAGAAAATGGATAGGATCACCAATACGGAATTATGTGAGAGAGGAGGGGGGGGGGCCGTGCAGTCATAGGTAGCTTGACAGAGTTTGCTGGTGAGCTTTATAGCCAGGCGTGAGGCAGGATCAACTAAGCACCTCAGTGGGTGCTGGCTAATTAGTAGTGGTCAAGGTGTCCGGGTATTGGCAGCTATTCGAGAGCCAGGCATACAAGAGGGAGCTGGAGGGGGATTGGTTTTTCTCAATGGCTGCAAATGGCAGTTAACCAGGTGCAGAACTAGAGGGGAATGGCCAAGGCAATGGGAGGAGGGTATAAATTTGAGACCCCCCAGGGTGGGTGGGAAGGTTAAACTGTTATCGCACCAAGTCTGAGGTGTGCTGGAAACAGTCATCTGGTGCCTACCTTGAGGTTCCTCTGATGTGGCAAGGTGAGCAGCGGCATCTGGGGAGGGGGGGCAGGGGCCTTCAGATCGCCCTTCCCAACCCTGGTGCTCCAACTGCTACTGCATGGGGAGAGAGAAGGTATTAATGCCTAAATGGGATTCGCTACTTGGAAAGTACACCCTGCTGTAATGTGATACTCCACAGGATGACACTGGGGCAGGTTAGGGCGTCTGCGGACTGCAAGCAGCACCTTGGACTGGCTAAGAGCAGGGTCTTCTTTGTGCACTAGCCCTGAGAGTACGCCCATTCAATGCTTGGTCGCCTGAACAAAATGCCGCCAGTGTGTCTGCATTATTTACCCATCCCACAGCCACTAAATAACACCTTGAAGCAGCGATCCTACAGTTTCTGATAGTATGCCTCACTAATCTACAAGTACACACCATAAACGCCTGTAGTGCCATCACTACAAATGTGTTCTCTGTCAGCAGCTTACTTCACTCCCAGATTCACACAGAGCCGCCAGATTCGCATTCCCTCTCTTAGTGAGAGACCCCTAGTACTGTAGCTGAGCACGGGCAGGATTTACTGTCCAGTGTTTAACGCAGTCTGTGGGCATGCTCACAGATAAGCAAAACATTAACATTGCAATCAGTTTTGTACCTTAATTAAACATTATGCCACTGGCTGGGCTTCTGGCATTACAGTTGTAGGCGGCTATGATTGAATATTTAATAGAAACCAGTCCTGTTACTACATCGGCTACCCTATTATACCTGGCTTAGGCACAAACAGTATTTCCAACATTAGGCAGTTGAGAGCAAACCTGCATTACTAAATCATTGTACAGTACACACGGAGATCACCACTAGGCTACAGTTAATAAGTCCTGTGCTGCAGACATCCAATGGCTCTGAACAGACTCTTCAGTCCTGCTTGCAACTTTGCGTTTACTAAGTTGCCGCAATTTTGGAAGCTGCCAGGTAGCACCCAGCCTGAGGTCTGTTGGAAAAGTAGGCAGCTGGTGCCTACCTAGAGGTTTCCCTTTGATGTGGCACGGTGAGCAGCGGTGTTCGGTGGGGGAGGGCAGAAGCCTTCAGGTTGCCCTTACCGACCCTGGTGCTCCAACTGCTACTGCATGGGGAGAGAACGGAGCTTGAGGTTCCTCCGATGTGGCGAGGTGCGCAGCGGCATCTGGAGGGAGATAATGGGCTGTGGCTCCTACCCAATAGCCTTGTGCTCCCTAGTATGCCCAGTCCTTAGTTCTTTAAAGAGCTAGTGTACTGCCTGGAATTATTAGTAATTTTCAGATGCAGTCAACTGTCACTTATATCGGAAGTATTTTTTTTTTTTTTTTTTTTCTTGTTTGCTAATTAGATGATTTTCCATCTGCCGGCTCCGTGGCACCTAGTGAAGGAGTTCGTGTGACATGCTGGCAACGCAGGATCGTGCCCCAAGCCAGAGTACCAGGAGCAGAGTTCGTGGGAAGGGGATCAAGAGCATCCATTGGACGCTTCTTCAGAGGGGTGGGCAGGGCCTGCACATGTGGGCAGATTGGGTGATATGCTAGGGGCACACAAACCCTTGACACCCCCCGCACATCCCACCCAAGGTTGTCGTACTCATGTAGGCCCAATTAGGGTGGTTAAAAGCGAGCCCAAAAACTTAAAGTGCCCCCCTGATTGTCTGGTTGATGACTGATGGCCTCTGCGGCCACAAAACCCTGGAGCAAGCCTGGTCTGACTCCACAGAACCCGGATATGCAGGCTCACCTACAGGCGCCCCCAGAGAGGGACCCTCTTGACTAAGGGTATGTTGGGTTACTGGAGGACTGCTGTCAAAGTAAGTGGACAGCAGCAGGGGGATGGGTTGGTGGCAGGAACCTAGGTGGTCCAAGGCGTGGCAGTTGAGGGAGCCCGAGGGAGGAGCATAAATAATACAACAACAAAGAATTTTCCACCTGATAGTACTGGTCTATCAGTGAGCAGCATTCCTGTTTGGAGGCTAAAAAATTTTGCCCTCCCACTACATTATCAGAAACGTGACCAAACACACTGATGCACCACATCCCTTGTAGCCTGAGCAGTGACTTCAACAAGTTACCAGTCAAGATGCAGGAAATTGTGGCATCACTAGTAACCAAGAAGAGCCAATCCCAGCTACTTCATATGGAAGAGAATAATCTGGCGGTGAGAAATTCTACTTTGTTACTAGTGATGTCAGTCAGTGTAGTCTGTGTTGATGGTGCAGTTGGAGGAACAGTACTGACTTTTTTTAGCCTCCAGTCAGAGTGCTACTCCATACATCACCGTAGTACTGCCAGGTGGAAAATATGCTAATTGGCAAACAAGGGAAAAAAAAAAATACTTCAGGTGTAAGAAGTGATAACTGACTACACCTTGAAAGTTAATATTAATTCCAGGCAGTACCCCTAGCTCTTTAAGTCAATAGTCTCTTTTTTTTTTTTTTTTTTTTTTTTTTAGTATTCTATATTCTTTTTCTGTCCCTTTGGACAGGAAGTCTATAGTCCTCTCTTTTTCTTCCCACTTGTTTCTTCTACTGGCAAGCAGAACTGAGGAAGGGAGAGGGGTGGTATCAGTTATTTGTTGGCTCATGTGTGTGATGACAATACGTTGGCCTTGTGGGCAACGCCACAAGTCAACATCTGTCCCCTTCCAGCTGCAAAAGATTTTGCTCCTGTGAGGTGGTAGCACCTCCAAACTCTGATGCATTAGTGTGAATGAACGGAGAAGATACTCTGATGGTCAACAGTTAGGTGAAAACATAATTTTCATTTGCAGGCACTCTGAAAAGATTGTTGGACAGAATCGCAATATTTGACAGGCAGGCTGTTTTAGTGTTATTGGGGTGCATGTCCATGGATCACACAGGAAGAGGATTAATTAGGTCTGAAGTCTTGCACCGTCCTAAAAAGATTAGATTCCTGGATGCCTTTGATGTTCTTATGTTCCTTTTGTCTCCTTTTGAATGAACCATTTAATCATGAACTCGAATATGGATTCTGTATATTTTTTCACTTATCTTTGTAATGTATTTGATTTTTGTTTGTATATTTTGTTAAATAAAAAGTGCCCTACTCTTCTTCAAAAAGTGCCATGAGATTTTACTTCACCTGGACAGTGAGCAGAAGGGATCTCTGCTTTTACATTTCATCCAAAGGAAGGCACTTCAGCAGTGCAGTACCCCTCTTGTACTGCACTACATTGTCAGTTATGGGTGTTACCCCAAGTACCTGTTGTGGGACTAGAACCCAGGGCCTTTGCTCTTCTGGCCCCAGATGCAAGCATGCTTCCTACTGAGCCACTGACACTGCTAAAACTTCTTGTTCTGTTCGTACAAGAACATCCCAGATATAAGAACATTTTTGCATGACATTAAGTGTGTGTTCATAACAGGGCTCCACTGTACTCCGACTTTGATGTTGTGACATCTCTAGGTAAGCGACTTGTATGAGGCCACACAGTGAGTAATTAGTGGTCTTGGGAGTCTAACCTGGATCTCAAGGTTCACAGCACTGCGGTCTGATCACGTGACCAAACTGTCTCCCAAAATGGCAGCGACATCTGTAAATGAAGCCAAATCATACAGATGATTTTCATGTTAATAAAAGTTGAGTTCCTCACAAGGGTGTAATGCATCTGTAATGAGTCAGTCAGTGCTGCAAAACTGTAATTTTATTAATGCAAAGTTGCTTTTATCCCTGTTTTAACAGCTGGCTTTGCAGAATTCTTTGCGTTACTTTCCTTCAGAGTTCCACGATATTCTGGCACCAGAATTTGCAGAGAGAATTACAGCCAGTATGGGCACATCTACATGTACAGGTTCTGTCCTCAAATAGAAATGAGGTGAGAATGAACTTTTTTTTTTTTTTAAACATTAGTGATCTTTTAATTTTTAAATTAGCCTGGTCTAGTGATACCAGACCCATTGCCAACTGGGTTCGTCAAGTTTGTAGAAACACCCATTCCTTTAATCTCAAGGCCCACTTGAGCAGGAAAAATGCTGACAGTATCTGGGACCAGGACTCAAGCTTTCAGATTGAAAGAAACACAGGTCAGGTGATGTGATGCAGTGGCTAGTATGTACGAGGGTGCGGTACTTACAAAAAGTTTGTGGGTGAAAAAAACATTTAGATAAGGGGCATAGATAGGCTTAATTGTGTTATGATTTACTTGCTTTGTAGTCTGGTTTATCTGGTTCTTTTGAATGGTAGTACTCAGGAGAGTGATGTCCTTAATCAGGCATTGGTGCAAATATACTGTGATTATAAAAACAGGACACAGTTTATTGGCAGTCCTCCATTTAGTTGTATGCGTGTGCTTGCTTGTGTGTGTATAGGGGGGTAGATATGTGTTCAGGTGTTGGGAAGAACAAACATAAGGTGTTGCAGAGAATCATTGGGGCTGACCTAGATTCTGGGTGCAAGGGAACTGGAGGGGTGTACTGTAAGGGGTTACTGGTGTGCTGCAGGGGACATTAGGCGGTGCAGGAGGAAACTGGCTATCTAGAGTAGGTAGCTGCCCCTATTTTAACAAAGTGCCCCCCAGACTGTTTCCCTGGGGCCCCTGACAACAGCACTACTATTCCCCAGACTCCCTTTTGGGCCTTGGGGTCCTTGAGCACCTGCTGTGCTCTTCCTGTATACCTTTCTGAGCTTCTAGTACCACAGACCCCTGGCCTTTATGTAAAAAAATTTTCTCACGTGCTATATGTGCGAGAAATGCACACATTCTAGGGAAAAGAACTACCTCTGCAGAAATCCTGGCAATGGGTTACGGTGGTAATACTTGGTGCTGCCCTCTGGGAGGCCTCAATTTCTGTTCCTGGTCTTGAGACTGGCAGAGAGCCAGCTGCGTGGTAGAGGTGAAGAATATGGCTTTTATGGAGGGCACTGAGCGCTGGCATTTGTGCACGGAACTCATGTGCAGCCATATCGAAAGAGGCATTGTTGACAGCTCTGAAGGCAACTGCTCACCTGCCTTTACAGCTGGAGTAAGAGAGGAAGCGCTTGGAGAGCCCAGTGATTGTGATGGGGATATGGATGGGCCAGATACAGGTTTACCTACAAAAATATTAGTCAAGTTAGTGTGCATTTTAAGAACGATAGTGAAAGAGTGGCTATAAAGTTTGGGATTAAATGGAACCTACTGTAGGTGAATGGCATAATTTTGGCTAAAAGTGGATTAAAAATTAGGGACACAAAAGCAAACCTGGAACTGTGTATTGTGGGAGGAGGTCCAGGCAGGGAGAAGAACAGTTCTGTAGATAATACTGGGGAGAAATAGAAGACAAGTGGGGCTTATTAGGTTGACGGAGGGGGGACAGGGAGAGGGACAGTAAATGGAGGAGGATGAGCAGAAGGCAGCTGTTCTTAATTACTGTTTTGCTCTGTGTTCACAGTGTGGAGGCTATTGGGCTCTTGCCTGAATGCTGCATAAAAACTGCCATCAGGGATCCCAGAAATGGGGTTGGTGGTAATTAACAGCCAAAAAGTTAAAAGGGCTTGCAGCCCTGAAAATAGATAAGAATTCAGAGTCTCGATGGGATGCATCAGAGAGCTTGGGGGACTGGCATTAGAGCTGGCTGAGCCCAGCAGGGCTATTCAGTAGCTCGCACAGTTAGGGTGGTTCTGAAAAATTGAGGGTGGCAGACATAGTTATACTTCCTATGGGAGGACGAGGAGCAGCTGGGAAACTACAGACCCGTTAGTCTTACCTCCATAGTAGGTAAACTGATGGAGACACTAGTAAAAGAGGGCCTTATTGGACTACTTGGAGAGAAATGGGCTCCAGGATAGTAGGCAGCATGGGTTTGTGGCAGTGAAGACTTTTCAGACCAACTTGATAGTGTTCTTTTACTAGGTGACTAGGGCAATGAATAAAGGACAAGCAGTGGGTTTACTCTTCGTAGAATTCTGCAAGGCATTTGACTGTGTGCTACACAGAAAGTTGCTGAAGAAGAAAGTATCTCTGAGCAGTGAAGGGATCTAGTTAGTTGGGTGGAAGCTAGCTGAGAGAGACAGCAGAGGGTGGTAGTAAACTGGATCAAGTCAGTGGGCAGGAAGGTCATGAGTGGTCTGTGTCAGGGTTCAGTCATGGGTTTGGCCCTTTTCTGCAGTTTATTAAATACCGGGTCAAGTTGGGGGGGGGCAGGAAGGTCACGAGTCTGTTTGAGAAAGCACTTAAGGTTGAAATGCGTCAGCAAATTTTATCTGGTGGAGCCTGGTTTTAGCAGTTTTGTACTTTGAGACATGGTTACTGTAAATAAAGGTCTGCACTATAAGTGTTTGGCTGCTTTTTCCCCCCTGTGGTGAGTGCTTCGTTTTTGGTTTTTTTTCTTATTAAGTTTAAGGATACTGTTCGTGACAGTGGTTTGCCATGCATAAAGGTTGACTGCTGAATTATCTGCTGTGTTGGGCCGGCTGGCTGGAAAGGGCTGATTGGCAGGCACTGTGTTCCATTGGCCATGTCCAAATTGGGGAAGGGTGGTCTTTTCAAGCTTTCATCTTGAACAAATGATGTTGTTTTGTAATACTGTTTTGCTTTTTAGATGCCAGCACCATAGTTGTAAGCACCTGTTGTGGTCATGCGTATTCTTTTTTATTTATTTTTATTTTATTTATTTAGTTTTTGTTAACCGGGTAAGTGCGCTAGTCAGCAAGTGACTGTTTTCAGGCACGACCCGGGAGGTACAATTACAACACACACAGAGTACAGCCAGATTATTAAGACGAGTACAAAAAATGGAGAGAAATACATATGGCAATGTAACATACATTAGTAAATAAAAATATACTTTAGCACTTGATCATGAACATACTCAAAAATGTGAATAGTAGAAGGCAGAAAATAAGAGAGGATAGGCATCAGTAGAAAAGACACAAGGAAGGGAAAACTGGCAAAAGGATGGGAGGGCGAGATTAAGTGGAAAGGAGGTGCCGCCAGATACGGCAACAGGAGGTGAGGTACCAACCCGCGGCTGGCCTATGGAGCCGAAAGACGGCAGGCGAAGAGAGGGTGGTAGGGGGAGCGCAGTAGACGGCAACAGCGGTAGGAGGTAGGAAAATACAGCCTGGCTGGTGGAACCGAGACGGCAGGAGAGTGAGGATGCCGTGAGAGGGATAGAGGCGGAGGAGCTGCGCAATAGCGCAAAAGTGTCAAAGTCAAGCCGAGCCAGTGGAACCAAGAGACGGCAGGGCAGGGAAGGGGGTCGGTAGACGGTGGGAGTAGGCGGTAGTAGGTGGAGAGAGGACTAAGCACAGCCAGGAGGGTGGGGACTAAGGAGGGCATGGATGAGGTAGGAACAGGTAAAGGTGAGTTTGGTGGGGAGTGGCAAAAAGGGGGGAAGAGGATATAACAGAAGAAGGGGGAAGAGAGCAGCAGTGGGGTTAAGGAGGAGAGGCTGTGAAGTGAAGATAAGAATGTCATGGAGTAGAATAGCGACTCTACAATTGTCAACAGCTAACATTAGGGCTTATAAAGAAACAGGTTAAGGCAACATTAATTACAAGGCACAAAATAAAACATTAATTACAAGGCATAGTATAGAACACCCATTTGGACAGGCAAAAGTGCTAGCAATGAGGAAACAGTACAAATAGCTGGATCAGGTAGGGTCAAAGCAAACACATTTGTCCATAGTAGTGAGGAAAGTCCTGAGTTTGCTCTTAAAAGTCACATGAGTGGAGACATCTCTTAGATTCTGAGGCAGTAGGTTCCATAGGTGGGGGCAGCATGATGGAAGGAGCCCATGCCCTTTTAGTCCGACAAAGGGGATGGATAGTAAGGTCTGATCAGCCGATCTAAGATTCCTTGTGGGAATGGCCGGCCTGAGGAGATCAGACAGGATAGCAGGCTTGGACGTCCTTAGGATGGAATCAACTAAATTGTACAAGTAGTACTGCCTGGTAGAGGAAGGAGAGAGCCAACCAAGGTCCTGATATGAGATAATGATGCTGCAGCCGAGGTGCTTTGGTTGCATACCTGCACACATTATTGGAGGTAGTATCCCATAGTTGCAGTGAAGATTTGGTGGCCAAGGACAGGATGGGACACCCATATGTAAGGGTTGGCAATAGAATGCCTCTGGCTATCACCAATTTAGCAGCAGGGGTGAGCAGGTATTTGGTTCTGTAGGCAGCCCCCAATTTGCAGTTAATTGACTTGCAGGTTTCCTGTATATGTGCTTTCAGGTCCAAGGTTTGATCCAGGTGGATGCCAAGGCAACGTAAGGAAGTGACAGTTTCTATAGGGTCCCCATCGATATCAGAGACAGAGATGGTCAGAGGACAGGATCTAAGCTTGTGATTGGAGCCAAACATCATAACTTTTGTTTTATTTGTATTTAAAACCAGGCGTTGAGAGTTCAACCAGTGTTGTACAGCACGAAAATCTGCAGTGAGGGAAGCATTTAGATCCAGGACCTTATCAGAGTGATAATAAATTACCAGGTCATCCGCATAAAGAAGTGTGACCTGTGGTGACCAGCTCAGGAAGTTTATTGACGAATAATGAGAATAGAAGAGGGCCAAGTATAGACCCCTGAGGGACCCCAATGTTGATAACAGCACTGTCTGAGATGGATGAATTAAACTTAACAGCTTGTGTTCTGTTGGAGAGGTAGCTTTTGAACCAGGTAGTGACTGGGGGAGAAGCCTCAAGGTACTGAGGGCGATAGTAGCAGAGAATGGTCAACCAGATCGAAAGCTTTGGTTAAGTCAATGAAGACTGCCCCTGTTAACTTTCCTCTATCCATATTGGTAACGATATCTGAAGTGAATTTTGCAAGTGCTGTCATGGTGCTGTGATGCTTTCTAAAACCATGTTGTGCTGAGCTTAGTAAATTGAATGTCTCAAGGTATTCAGTGATTTGCATGGATACTACTTTTTCCAGGATTTTATTCAGAACAGACAAAATAGCAATAGGCGGGTAATTTGATATGTCATTTTACTGCCTTCTTAAATACAGGAGTGACTCTGGCTGCCTTCCAGACTTCAGGGACAATGCCATTGGAGAGTGATAGGGTGAAGATGTGTACCAGGGGGCCAGAGATGTAGTAAGAAGCCATTTTTAGTAGTCTTGGTTCTAGGCCATCTGAGCCAGTACTGGTGTTTTCAGAGAGTGACCTGAGCAGCTTTAGGACCTGATGCCTAGACACTTCCCTGAAATAGAAGGGGTTGGTTAAGTTTGGGGTCCTTCAGATGCTGTGGGGTTAAACTGTGAAGCAGAGGATTGTGATGGGAGGGAAGCTGTGTAGGCAGATAAGTCAGAAAATTGTTGGTTAAAAGCATTTGCAATGGTAGTAGAATCATTACAGTGTACACCATGTAGGACCATATCTGAGGGAGTGACATCTTTAGCAGAACCTAAGAAGGACTTAATTTAGACAAGTTCAGAGATGCATTCACTGTCAGTGATTCTGCTGCTTGATTCAATTGATGTCAGTAAAAGTGCTTTTAGGTCTTGGCTTTGGGTTTCAGACCTGCACAAGCTGGAGGTTCTGTCCTCCGTGGAGAACAATTTTGTCTTTCTCTCAACAGTTTATGTGGTATGAGAGAAATTGTTAGATGTCATTGATGATAGTAATATACTTTCAGCAAGATTTGAAGTTCTGTATTGTTAACTTGGAAAGTTCCAGCTCATACTTTGATGGCACCACTTCAGATAGACAGTTAATTACGAAAATCCACTGCACCTATGTAGAGGGTGTCTGCATTTACTGCTGGATGTCCTTTGCCACAGCATGCATCTCCTGTATAGGATGCTTAATACAGCAGTAGAGCTAGAAGCTGCCAAGCAGTAGAATGCAGGGGGGCCTAGGTTTGATCCCCAGAGTAACATTTTTTCCTTTCTTACTGCAGTTTGTGTAGCACAAGAGATATTGTTAGATGTCATTGCTGATGATGTTGGTGATGGTCATTTAGCAAGGTTTGACACTGTGCATTGCTGGTAAGGCAATCGGTTCCAGCTCAGACTTTGAGGTTTAAATGCAACTTGGAAAACATTACTTTAAATAGGCAGACTATTTATTACGAAAGTTCGCTGCAAGTAAGTGTGTGTGTGTGTGTGTGTGTGTGTGTGTGTGTGTGTGTGTGTGTGTGTGTGTGTATGTATGTATAGAGTCTGCACGCAGTGCTGGATGTCCTTTGCCATAGCATGCAACTCCTGTTTAGGAAACTTAGTACCGAGCTACAGGCTGCCAAGCAGTAGATATGGTACCTGGGTTTCATTTGCAGAGTGGAACTTTTTTCTCTTGCTACAGTTCATAGATGCTGTGTCTCAGACCCCATCCCCTAAGCAATTTCCCTTTTCATTGCCAGGGGAAGCCTGTCAGCCTTCTTTCTGGCAACAAAATTATTTAATACAGACCTTGTTTGGCACCTTTAGTACCACTGACACTTTAATTTAAAATTTTCCCCAAACCACACTCATTTACCCGTTTCCTCACCATTCCTCCTCCTCCTCTATATTATTTCCTCGACTTCCCCCACCTTGTTTCTTTTCTCTTTCCTACATTCAATATATAGAATGTTTACTATGGATGGAATACAAGAATTCAAATTTCTATTCAGTTCTACGGGCAGAATGTTCACTCTCACACTGTCTCAATACAAGACCTTAGATGGAACCAGGGCTTCTATTTTATCCACAGCAGGTTAAACAGTAGCAATTTCCCTAATAACCAGGTGAGGATAGTAGGGGGATTTTTCATGGTCAGCAAAGAACCATCACAAATTAGAACTGCTGCATTACATATTTTTATTTTGTGTGTAAGAAGAGGATTATGATGTGACTGGTCACCGTGGATATTAGTTAACTACCCCTACCTTGTGGGCTCAAACGAGGTTGAGGGGCCTGGGTTCTGATTATCCTTATTGGGGATTTGTATCCTTTTTTTTTTTTTTTTTTGCATTTAATTATTTTTATTAAAATTATTATCAACCAAAGACTGCACAAGGAACAGTAATACACTTCAGAAAACAAGAGTATACAAGTGTAACAGATCAGTACACAGGGTGCAAAATACCGCTGAAAGAGATGCATAGGTTACAATACAGCATGTAAGGGACACAGTGTCAGATGCAAGAAGATAAGGTGATCCAAGTGAGAGGGTCAGTAAACTGAGACCATAAAACAGAGCAAGCCACCCTAGCCAGCAGAGAGATCAGCAGTCAAAACTGGAACCAGGGTCACTGACCACTGGGGCGGGGTGGGGATCCTGCTGAAAATATACTGAGACCAGGAAGGGATCCCACAAAGCTTGGTAGGAGGAGAGGGATTTCCTGCAAAGCGGGACATCTGTCCAGAGTGGCCAAGGATCTAACCACTGCAGGCCAGTTGGAAACGGGAAGGTCTGTGGTTTTCCACCTCTGAAGAATTGACCTTGTTGGCCTCAATGCTCACCATCAGAAGCTAGTGCACTGGGATTCTGGGAACCAGTACAACAACTGGGATGGGGGGCCCCCAAGGATGTACAGCTGGGGGGAGAAGGGGAGTGCAAACCCCAACATTTCACTGCAGCACTGGTGTATGTGCATCCAGAAGGAGCTGAGCTTTGGGCAGCTCCATATAATGTGAAGATTAGCCCCCCAGGTCTTGTACCGCCAGCAATGATCGTAGCTCATGACGCCCAGTGATTTTGTTCCTGGCTGGAGTGTGATAGCACAAGTGTATGTTTTTTTTTTTTTTTTTTTTTGAATTAGGAGGGTTCTAGAGTCTAGGCATGCCTTACGAGTAAGGGTCCACAGAAGGGACCAGCTGGCTTCCGAGATGTCCTGGCCAAGGGCCTGGTACAATTTACGTCTGGTGTTAGCAGAGGGGTCAGGGGCTGCCTGAGTAATTGCACAGTAAATCATACCTGCTGTACCTCAAGGAGTCTTGAGCCATGACACCAGAACCAATAGAGAGGTTTTGGGGATTCAGGAGGATAGCCTCATGAAGCAACTAATGATGGCATTCCAGAGCTGAAAATATTTCCAGATGTCCCCCTATGGCAGACCAAAGCTAGTCATAAGGTTACTGTATCATAAGAGTCCAGATGTGTGGTATTAAGCTGATATAATTTGGAGGCATGCCTCAAACCGCAGGGCTGCCACATATCCCAAGTTAACACTGCACCCCCAGCCTTAAGGGGTTGTTCCACAGAGGGAGTGGAGCGTTTGACGTGAGAGGATTGGACCCAGGACTCAAGTGTTCTCCACATTTGCAGAGATGATGATATTGTAGGCCTTGCCTTATGGAGAGCAGGCAAAGATGAGAATAAGTGGACCCCCAGGAGCCCACAGGGATCACAGCTACGTTCAGTCACACCCCAGAGTGGAACGTCTGACTGGAGGGAGGGGGAGAGCCAGGACACAGTCTGTGCGCACCTGAATGCCATGTAATGAGCGTAGAATCAGGGTAACCTTCATCTACCCCAGTGCCAGTGAGCTCTTTTGAGCCTTACTGTAGCGTGGTGGTTTGCCCTCCCACAAGAACCCACCAACCAAGGCCTCCATTTTTGAGATCCAGTGCACTGGTACTTCTATTGCCAGATGAGAGATGCAATGTAATAATTTGTGGTCCAGAATCATCTTGACCCACTACTGTCTTCCCTGACAGAGACAAAGTAATTTCCAGCGGTCACAGTTACCTTGCAGTTTCTTGAGTAGGTAAGTAAGGTTCTTGGATACCACTCCTGGTTCAGGATGTACCTTAACATCCAGGTATTTTATACTTGTGTGGGACCACTGCAGTTCTCCGAAGGTGGCTACATCTGAAATACAGCAACCATTAGAGAGCAGAAGTTATCAGAGTTAGTATGGAGGCCAGAGACATTATGGGAGGCCCGCAGGATGTCAAGAAGGATAGTGACCCCAGTTCGGGCACCCCTGAGAAGCACCAAACAATCGTCTGCTTAAACAGCATCTGGTAATCCATACTCCTGACCTGGATGCCATGCAAATGAAGGTGGTATCATAAAGCTATGGCTCTGTGGCCCAAACAAATAGCATGGGGTAAGGTGACAACCCTGATGGGTCCCTCAGTGCAAAGGAAAAGGGGAAGACTGGATCAAGTTAAGAAAAACCAAGGGCAGTAGGTTGTACACAGAGAGTATGGATTCACGTCCCAGACTGAGGGCCAAACCCATCCTAGTCAGAATGGCATGTAGGTATCCCCACTCCGCTGAATTGAATGCCTTTCCAAAATCAGTGGCTACCGCAGCTGCTGAAGCAAGGACAGCACTAGCCAGGGACATCAGAGAAAAGCGCTCTGTGATCGTCACTCAGTAAGTCTTTGACAGAGCCCACTTGCAGTGGATGGACCAGATGTTGGATGAGGAGTTCCAGATGAGTGGCCAGAGCCTTGACCAAAATCAGTGAGAGAGATCAGCCTGCAACTCCCCAGAAGAATGTGGTCCTTACTCTCTTTGGGGAGGACTATAACAACTGCCTCTTCAAACAACATGAAGTCTTGCTGTATTCTGACTATTGCAGTGATATCCAACCTTTGAACTGCCCCGGAGAGGAAAGAGTTAACTTTCCATGCAAGGCATGGAACACTGAGCTCGAGCTCGGTTGAGACTCCTGTCTGTTGTTGTTGTTTCAACCCAAACTGCCAGATTCTTTACTCCGCCTCACTGAACAGTCGCTCGGGAGATTTCTTCTCTGCTCGGTTCAATTTAATCGGTTAAAGTGTTGTTTTTTTTCCTCGGTTTTAACTGAATTTCTTCCATCTAACCTGTCTGTTCAGTCTGTCTGTGGTACCATGAGTACTAGATAGGTTTATTATTGTTAGCTTCTGTGTGGAACTTGAGTTTGTTCTGCTTTTTAGAGTGTGGTAACCGGTCCTTATCGGTTCTAAAAAAAAAAACTGATTTCATTACGGTTTTTTCCATGACCTGTAACACGGTCAGGAACCGATAAGGGTGTCTTGCCTGGCGGATTGCCGAAAAAAGGGTAAGTTTGGTTAGGACCGGCCATGTCTGAGAAACCCAAGAGAAAACCGGGCTCATTTGGTTTCAACACGTAGTGTGTGTAAAGCCTTTACAAGGCTGACCCCCACACCACCTGTGTTTATTGTCTGGGGTTTGACCACCTTGATTCAGACTGCCAGATTTAAAGTTTCACAGCTACCCTGGAAAAGAGAGTAGGTAGGCTGAGGAAAGGAGGCCAAAAGTCCGCTGACTCGATGGTCCAGCCTGGTTCGTTCCAACCGAACCAGAAGGAGTGCCCTCTGACCAGGGCGAAACTTCTTGGCAAAGGAGAACAGACTCTGAGGAGTCGGTTCCGGTAAAAGAAAAAGGGATAAGTCAGCGTTCGGATCCACAAGTTCTTTCTCCGACCGCTGATGAAATAGCCAAAGCGATAAGGATTGTTCAGTTGTTAACTCTGGTTCCCGACTGAACCGCACCATCGGTTAGGGCTTGGTTCGTCCGGTTTCCTGGTTCCGATTATAATTTAGAGGATTTTTATGAACCGGAAGAGGAGGAAGGAGAGTATGAGGAAAGTGATGGTGATTATGAAAGTCTGGATGTGCCCATTGACCCGGACGTCTCCCCAGACAGACCTTCAGGGGTTTCTCCTCCTAGGCTTTCTGAGTCCCCTTCCCACTTTGTTTTACAAAAAAGTGGCTGAAACTCTTCAGCTTCCTATGGAGGAAGCAGTAGAGGATCAGGAGGAGCCTGATTATGTTGAGATGATGGACATCCCAGAGTCCAGGAGGCTGTCTATTCCTCTCCATAAGTCTTTTGGGAAACAGACATTTAAAATTTTAAAGACTCCTAATTCTATACCTCCTGTGGACAGAAGAATGGAAAAGAGGTATACTCTTTCAGGCTCAGATACAGAGTTCCTTTCCCAGCAGTGCAGCCATGTTGGGGTAGTGCAGGCTGCTGCCTGTGATAAGGCAAATATACCCTTGGCTTCACACCCCCCAGATGAGGACTCCAGGAGGATTGATGCCGTGGCAAAGAAACAGTACATGGCAGCATCTTTGGGACTCAGGCAGGCTAATTATATGGCCTACACAGCTAGATACCAGAAGTCTAGATGGGACACTGTGATGGCTCTAGCTAAACAAGTTCCTGGCCAGCTTGCCAAGGAGCTGGAGCAGGTGGCTGCAGATGGTATTGAGGCATCCAAGGTGCAATTTCATGCTGCAGTGGACTCCAATGATGTTTCATCTAGAGTCATGGCTACATCTGTGGCCCTTCGTAGGATGGCTTGGCTCAGATGTACTAGCCTGTCACAGGATACCCAGACTAAGGCCATGGATTTTCCTATTGTTGGCAATTCTCTGTTTGGGGAGCAGACCGAGAACTACATGAAGAAAATGGCTGAGTACAAGACCACCTATAGGAGTGCTCAGGCCAAGGAAAGGCAAGCCACTCCCCAGAAGCAGCATTCCAGGGGCAGGCCTTTTCATAGGCCTTTCTACCAAGCCCAGGCCTCCTCTTCCGCCTTTGCCCAGAGGGGGTTCTTCAGAGGGAGAGGCAGACTGGGTATAAGCAGGCCTGCTACCACCCCTCAGCCTAAAGCCCCTGCCAAACAGGCACCCTGATGGGTTTGCCCGGGCCGATTCTCCACTACCTGTAGGGGGCAGGCTGGCTTACTTTGTCCAGGACTGGAAGTCTTTAACATCAGACAAATGGGTCCTGGAAGTAGTAAGCCAGGGACTGGTTCTCGGCTTCAAACAATTTCCCAAGATGAGAACCAGATCCTTTCCACCTGCAAATCCTTCAGAGGCCCTTGCCCTAGAGGCAGAGGTCTCTTCCCTCTTGGCTCTGAGAGCCATAGAAAGGGTTCTACCCCTACACAAGGGAAAAGGATTGTACTCCCGGTACTTCCTAACTCCCAAAAAGACAGGAGAATGGCGGCCCATCCTGGATCTCAGATATTTAAACAAGCACCTTTTAAAGCCAAAGTTCAAAATGGTGACTCTGGGAATAATTCTACCCTCTCTAAGGCCAGGGGACTGACTAGTTTCCCTGGACCTCAAGGATACCTATTTCCACATTATAATCAGATGCTCCCACAGAATGTACCTCAGGTTCGAGTTGCCCTCAGGCCACTATCAATTCAGAGCAATGCCCTTTGGCCTAACATCAGCTCCAAGGGTGTTCACAAAATGCCTGGCAGTAGTGGTTGCTTTCCTAAGGAGAAAAAAGATCTCCATCTTTCCATACCTGGACGACTGGCTCATAGTGGGTCAGTCTCCAGACCAAGTCAAGTCACACCTACAGATAACTCAGCAACTGCTCACTTCTTCTCTAGGATTCCTCCTGAATCTTTCAGAGTCAGTTCTAGAGCCAGTGCAGCTCCTCACCTTCATAGGGGCGGAGCTGGATACAATAAGGGCAAGAGCCTTCCTTCCCCTGGACAGGGCAAGGACCCTTGTTACACTGGCCTCTTCATTCACCCTCCAGGTGTCTCAACCAGCAAAGCATTTTCTGCAGCTCCTGGGCCACATAGCTGCCTCTACAGCAGTGTTCCAAGGAGGAAGATTTCAGATGAGGGACATTCAGTTCCACTTAAGAGCCTTCTGGTCCCAGAGAAAGGATTCTCTGACCAAGCTAATCCCAGTGACTCGAACCCTGATCCAGGCTTTGCAGTGGTGGCAGGATCAGGACAACCTAAGGCAAGGAGTTCCCTTTGTCACTCAATCTCATTCTCTAATCCTTACCACAGATGCCTCCCTCTTGGGCTGGGGAGCCCACTTGGGGGATCTGACCACCCAAGGGTTGTGGTCACCTCAAGAATCTCTGCTTCACATCAGTCTCTTGGAACTCAGAGCAGTGTTTCTAGCACTTCAAGTTTTTTCCAAGTCTGTTCAGAACAAAGTAGTTCAGATCAGAACAGACAATACCACCACAATGTGGTACATCAACAAGCAAGGGGGCACTTGGTCTACGACCTTGTGCACAGAGGCAATGAAGTTGTGGACTCTGGCCTATTCCCTGAATACCTCTCTGATAGCAGTGCACCTCCCAGGGAAGGACAATGTCCTGGCAGATGCTCTCAGCAGGATATCTTGGGGCCGTCACGAATGGTCCCCAGATCCCCTGATTTTGAAGGTGATCTTCTCCAGATGGGGCACGCCACAGATAGATCTTTTTGCAGCCCCAGACAATCACCAACTTCATCTTTTTTGCTGCAGACCCCCAGTGTTGGGCTCAGTCCCCCTGGATGCCCTAGTTCTCAATTGGGAAGGGAAGTTCCTGTATGCTCCCCTCCTGTTCAATGTACTAGTCAAAATCAGGTCTCAACCCTGCAAAGTGATTCTGATTGCTCCAGACTGGGCCAGACAGCCCTGGTACCTCTCTTGCTGTCCTTAGCAGTCCACCTTCCCTGTCTCTTCCAGGAATTACAACCTGTTCTTGGGGAGGGTTTGGTATCCGAATCTCAAATCTCTCAGTCTCAAGGCCTGGCTCTTGAAGAGTTAGAGTTTGCTGATTTGCATCTCTCTCAAGGTGTTCTGGATATTCTAAAGGCTGCTCGAAAGTCTTCCACCAGAAAGACTTACAACTCCCAATGGAAAAGGTTTACTATTTGGTGCTCTGGGAAGCATATTTCTTCAGAGTCTGCTGGGTTGCCTACAGTCCTTGACTACTATATGGTTCATCTCAATAGCTTGGGACTCAGACCAGCTGCACTTAGAGTGCATCTGGCAGCTGTCTCTGCCTTCTTGTCAGCGAGCAAGCACTCTTCCCTTTCAGCTCATCCTGTATTCTGTAAATTCTTCAAGGGATTGCTGCATACAAATCCTCCTTCAGGGACCCTGCCCCTGCTTGGGACCTTAATGTTTGCATTGCTCAGCTTATGCAGCCCCCTTTTGAGCCTTTGTCCTCAGCAGAGCTTAAGTACTTGACTTGGAAAACTGTGTTCTTGGTAGCCATTACTTCTGCCAGACGCATAAGTGACTTACAGGCCCTGTCAGTGGAGCCTGATTTTATCTCTTTCCATAGAGATAAGGTGGTCCTCAGGACTAATAGGAAGACTTTGCCTAAGGTGGTTTCAGATTTCCACCTTAACCAGTCTGTGTCTCTTCCTGTTTTCTTCACTGACCATTCCTCCTCTGGGGAGAGGAGGCTGCACAGCCTGGATGTGAAAAGGGACCTTAGCTACTACATAGAGCACACCAAGGGTCTAGAGGTTTGACTCCATCCAACTGTTCCTCACTTGTGGTGAGGTTGGTGAGGAAAACCTGCCACTAAGAGATCTATTGCCAGGTGGATTGTCTCTTGTATACAATTTTGCTATGAAAAATTAGGTAGGATTCCACCCTCAGGCCTGAGGGCTCACTCTACCAGAGGTACAGCTGCTTCCCTGGCTGCTGCCAGGGATATTCCTATCTTAGAGATTTGTCAAGCAGCCACCTGGAAAACAGTACATACTTTCACCAAGCATTACTCTCTGGATATCCAGGCTAGGAGTGATGCTCGGTTTGGCACAGCAGTGCTTCAGAGCCTGTTCCCAAGTAGGTTCTGTCCCTCCTCCATGGAGGTACTGCTTAGTAGTCTGCAATAGATCAGAATACAACCAAGGCCAGACGACCCGCCGGCACAGCGTTGGATCCGCTTGCGCCAGCCACCCGGGTTTGGGAACCAGCCCGAAGCTGGAGGGCAGGCTGGGGAGAGGGCTTGAGCGTCCCAGGGACTGCCTGTTCTCTCCGGGGAGGGGGATCCAGAGCCGGGACTTGAGCTGTCCCCAGGTAGAGACCTAAGGGCGCAGCAAGGCCGTGGCAGGAAGAAGGGGCGGCGTACCAGCGTCGGCGCTTAACGCCTTGACGTCAGTGGACACGGCACGCCGCGAGTAAAGAGAACATCGAAAACCACCTTGCGGTCTCCCTGCAGACGGAGCACTAGGCCCCACCCTCAAAGCCCCTGCCTGCCCAGAGACAGCATCCCGGCCAGAAATTCCAGTGTGTCTTGGGGTGTAGGGCCCCCCACCCGTGCCACCCCGCCTGGGGGTAAACCAAGGCTCCGTGGGGATGGACTGCTCTGGTCCACAGGCAGGTGAGCGAGGGCTGAAAAAGGCCGTTGAGCGTCTCCTGAAGAGAGGGAGAGGAGGAAAAGAATACAGCAAGACTTCATGATGTTTGAAGAAAAAATTACTCACCTTAGTAATGTTGTTTCTTCTAATTTAGTCTTGCTGTATTCTGACCTCCCCCCCGCCTCCCCTCTCAGATCCTGGGTTTTGGGATGTGGGTGGGCAGGAACAGTGTTGGCACCCTAGAGGTGCCCCCCTTTTTCTCACCCTCTTATTTTTGGGTATGTGTTGTGTTTTTTGGGTTTCCTGACTTGAGTCTTTGCCTTGGAACCAAAACACCTTTTTATTAAATTTAGTTGCCAGTTGGCTAGTGTAAGTTTACAGTTTCCACACAGGACGCCCAGTGAGTTTAGCTTGTAAAGATCTGGCGGTTTGGGTTCAAACAGTCAGTCTCTCAACCGAGCTCGAGCTCAGCTTTCCATGCCTTGCATGGAAAGTTAACTCTTTCCTCTCCGGGGCAGTTCAAAGGTTGGATATCACTGCAATAGTGGGAATACAGCAAGACTCCATTAGAAGAAACAACATTACTAAGGTGAGTAATTTTCTTCCATGGTCTTAGGAGTGTAGAGCCTGGCATGAGATTCTTAGAACAACTGTTGTCAAGAGTGGATATCAGTTAATAGGCATAAACTGGTATGCCATCCCCTGGGTGTTTGTGAGGAGAGAGGAGGCAGTAGCTGATTGGATTTCCTGAGTGGTGACAGGAGCTTCCAGGCGCCTCTGCTCTGCCAGCAAAGAAGGGATGGGGGCTGATTTAAGAAGGCATCCAACCTGGCTGGATCCAGTGGACCTGTGCGAAATAGAGCCACTAATAAGAAGCCTGCATGGTTTGGTTAACCTCCTGGGGTAGTCTCTGTACCACCACCAACATTGTGAAAGCCATGGATGTTATAATAGTAGGCGAGAGCCGATAAGTTTGCTTAAACTTAAGTTTACTTAGCTTGCCAGATTAGTACAGTACAGTTCAGCATGGCTTATTCCAGAACAATATTGGTGGATTATTGCCTGGCAAACTCAAATTTATGTAAAGTGTACATACTGAATGACTTAATACCACATGTTTTCATATCCTTATCTTCTCCCCTCCTTAAGTTGGTTGCAACCTCAAACAAGATTAAACATTTTAATTAAAAATATCTATTTCCTACTTATAATTTCCAAGGTCCTTAGTCCAGAATTTTCAGTCCCATTCTTGCCTGTATCTGGCAGGCTTTTGGATCCTGCATCTGCTAACCCGGATCACCACAGTCTGGCTTCCATTGGTTGCAGACTTGCTGCGCATGCTCAGTGGGCTGTGTTGAGCAGCCGATGTCATCCGTGGGAGCCTCTAGCTGCTGCGCGACCATAGCCACGTCTCCTTCTGAAGCATGTCGTTCCCCGTCGTCGGCTCATCTTCTCTCTCCCTGTAGCTGGGTGAACTGGCCCTTGCCAGCAGTGGTGATCTGGTCTGTGGCCCTGGATCTTCCTACGTGTCTCAGATTCTAGTGGTACTGCTTCCCATTAGCTTCAACAATGTAGGAACGGGGTTCCTGAGTGAGGCGTCCACTCATTTTCATTGTGCTGCAGATATACTGGCTGTCCTGAAGTCTGGTCAGGAATGGGCTTGCATGTTGGCTGTAATAAACTGCTGTTTCCTTTGGTTTGCTCGCAGTTGTGCTTGGATGTCGGTCTTTATTAATCTTGGTCTCAACAATTAAGATCTTGTAGGGAATGGTGTTCTTGTTGAGCAGGTGACTCGAGGCCATCAATTGGAGTATTTCTCAAATTTAGCAATTCAAAGTCCGGATCTTTATGGTCCCGTTTAGCTTTTTAAGCAAGTTCTTTACAGTTTGGATTGCTCTTTCCGCCTTGCCGTTGTTTTGGGATACCTAGGCGATGATACAATGTGTTTAAACTCATAAGTCTTGGCAAAACTTTAAAAATTTGGCACTAGCAAATTGAGGGCCATTGTCTATAATAAGTATTTGAAGTATGCCATGCCTGCATACTGCAGTTTAATATGATTAATAGCAGTCTCACTTGTATTTTGCAACTGGGAAATCTCAGTAAAATTTGCATAATAGATATGATTACAAAATAATTCTCTGTCAAATTCAAATAAATCAGCTCCCACCTTCTGCCAAGATCTCTCTGATTTCATGGGCTGAAGTGGTTTCCTTCAGACTGGGCCTTCCTGTAACAGTTGTAGATGTCACATTTGGCCACTAAGTCGCTGATCTGGCTAGCCAGGCCAAAAAAAGAATGTCTCTTGCTATCCTTTTGCATTTTTCTATGCCAGAGTGACTACTATGTATTTATGCAAGCATGTTCTTTCTCAGTGATGCAGGTACGATAAGTAATTCGCCCTTTAATAATGAGCCATTTTCTGTGGTGATTTCTTCTGGAAAACTACCAGTACTGTTGGAGGTTGGGTTCAACTTGGGCTCTTTCAGACAGCCATCCTTGAAGCACAGTCTCTCTCAGTTTCAGCTGAAGAGGGTCTTCATTTGTCTCCACTTGGAACAGTCTTAGTTTCTCATCACTAATTGGAATCTTGTCAGTTGCGTGGACCTCATATTTATTTGTCACTTTATGAAACTGGTGATTTCTGAACAACCCTGCTAAGTGTGTCGGCAATAGGGAGTTCTCTTCCAGTTTTGTGTTCCACTCGCAAGTCGTATTTTTGCAGTTTTAACATCATACGTTGAATTCGTGGAGGGGCTGAATACAGTGGCTCCCTAAAGAGGGTCTCCAGCAGCTTGTGGTCAGTTTCCACTAGGACCCTTTGTCTCCCATAGATATACTGATGAAACTTGGTACAGCCAAATCCAGTTGCCAGCATTTCTTTCTCTATATGGGCATACGTTTTTTGTGTTTAAGTGATCGTGATGCAAAAGCAACAGGTCGTTGATCATCTTGCAGCAGGCAAGCACCCAGCCTCGAGGATGCATCAACCCGACAGGACCACCAGTTTGTTCAGAGCATAGTATGCTAGCACCAGGAGGGGGGGTGCAAGAAGACCCTTTTCAGGTCTCAAAATACTTCGTCATGCTGGTTTTCCCAGTACTATGCTTTCTCAAGCAGTTCTTAGCTTTATTGATGGTGGAAAGTTTGGGAATTAATTTGGTTAGGTTATTTACCATCCTTGTAAACTTCTGCAAGTCTGTTTTACATTGTGGAATGGGCATGACCAAAATTGCTTTCATCTTCAGGATTTATACTGTAAGTCCTTCTTTACTTGGCTTATGCCCGATATAGAGGACTTCACTCAGTCCAGTCTTGGATTTCTTTTTAGGTTCAGCGTTAAATTGCGTTCTCGAGCTCTCTGCAGTACCTTCATTCTGCTTTTGTATGCCAGAACCCCAAATTACGCCATAATAACTTCACTGCCTTCAGGTTCTTCAAACCTCTAGGAAATCTTTCTTTGGAATACCTCTGGTGTTGAACAAATTCCAAAGGGCATGCACTTGTATTTATAGCACCCAAAAGATGTATTAAAAATCACAAACTCGGAAATAGGTTCGTTGAGCTTAATTTGCCCAAATGCATGCCCTGCATCCAACACAGAAAAGATTCTAGCTCCATTAAGTCTGGCTGCTACCTCCTCCACTGTCTTCAGTGGGTAGTGTTCCCTTTTAACTGCTTTGTTCAAATTCCATGGATCAATACAGGTTCTTACTTTATTTGGTTTCTGTTTAATAACCATCAAGTTAACTCAACTCGTGGACTTTTCTGCCTTTTTTTTTTTTTGTCACTACCAGTTTTTCCATTTTTTTCCATTTTATCTCACGTTGTCTTTTAATGCAAAGGGGAAATTTTTCTTGGCAGGTGACATTACCGGGCTTACTTAATATCTGTATCAATCAGTTTATTCAACCAAGGTAATCATTACACATGGATATTGTCACAAACGCACTCTGCAGGTCAGGACCTCTGCTCCCACAGTGCCAACCTCAGAGTGCAGTAGTGTGAACAGGTAACAGACAGGGTAACCTTCATGTCTGCTTTGGGTCTGAATCACCTTTAGCCTCAAGTTCTGGAGGGATTCAAACTGTGAACCTTATGCTAGCATACTCAATTACAGGCTCAGATATGTACCCTCTTCAGGACTGCAGTACAATCTTTCACCAAGGGCACCCAGCCAGATCTCCAAAATGAACCCTGAAAAGCTCTGAGACCTTGGGTATATTCTTACCTTTTAGTTTAGTAATACAATCAAGCTTTTAACAGCTGTTAGACTTAACCACATATACATCACATGCAAAAAAGAAACTGAAGACACCCAGGCAGTATTTCAAAGAAATGGTTGTTTGCTAAAAATATGATAAAAAAGGTCAAATTAAACACAGAACAATATATCATACAGCTTACAATCTTGTAAAACAAAAAGGAAGTTTCAGAACAAACACTTCTACCACAGATAATTCTTTTGTAGCTATTACTTTTCTGAGTGCTTTCCCAGTCAGAGTCTAGAATCATTTTTCACCATCCCATATACAGTTTCATTTTTAACTATCTGTCCCAACTCCCTTTTGATGAGGTCAGCTAGAACCTCCCTTAGATAATTTCTGACATAAGTGTCTCTGAGGATGCGAGTCATTGCTTTGAAAAATCTGTAACTAGCCATTTCCCCAAATACGACAGTCTTTAAACATTTTCTCTTTGAATTAACAATCCCACACTCGTGTCTTCTTGGATTTATTTCCTATGCTAGTGTGATCTGAGGGATTTTTTCACTCTTCACACATTCCTGGTTGTATGCTAAAAGAAGAACCAGACCAATTACCCAGCCTCCTGTATCATCATAAAACTCACATTTGGTTTTCAACTTCAAAAGCCTGGGCAGGTCATAAAAGGTAATAAAATGCCCTTCTGTAAGGAAGTCTTAATTAACTGGTTCTTCTGGTCCGTTTTACAACATACTGTGGTTTTAGCCACTGTAAGGTCAAATCTCTCATACTGACATTTCATACACAGACTATTTATAATATTAATATCGTACAGGTAACCAGAAGCAGTGGCAGGCGTCCAGATATTATAATTGATTAAAACATAAATTACATATACATGGCAAATACATAAAATACATAACTTATATTGTATATTTACACAGTCACATACTTGTCTAAAAGAAATATGTCACCCTTAATAATGTAGTGTTCACTTTCTAAACAGCTCAGCTCTTGGAAAACATCAGCAAAACTTGCCAGTATCTCCTCAGTAGAGTCCCCTTGTTTATTAGTATCAGTGGCAATTGAAAACATTTTCTTTACAAGTCACATTTCTAGGCAAGTCAGCAGTCCAAGAACTGGTGTGACATTGGCGTCCATCTCTTGAAACGTAATAATGTGGTACTGATTTTTGAAGCACTTGGCTTATGTGACTTTACCATGCACATTCAGTTAGTGCCCAGAATAGGAAATCAATATTGCTCTCGATTTCTGGATTACTTTTGTTGATAAAGTTTTATACATTTTCAGAAGCATTACATTGCACATTGCTCCCGTGTCCAACAAAGGTAACACTTCTGCTGTTTATATTCAGGACCAGTTTCTACAGCATTAACAGTTTGCCGCTATACCAAAAGCGTATTTCCATTCTCACTACTGGACTCTAGCATGGACATTCCACCCTCTTCAGTGCGGCACACTTTTGCAAAATGTGTTTTTTGATTATGGAGTCCACACTTTTTTGTCCAAGTACGGGACATCTGGTGGGCTCATGGTCTTGACCACACTTCCCACATCTACGTACTTTTGGCATTCGTGCTGGCAAACTTTCTCGACTTTTGCTCAAGCTTCCTCGTTCCTCTTTTTTGAGAACTACAGCATGCACAATATTTTCCTTTGAGATCATTTCACTGAGACGCTTCATTCGCTTTTCACTGAGCTCAGCTGCTCAACAAATCTTGACTGCTCTGGCTAGGGTTTAAATCAACCTCTCTGAGCAGTCTACATCTCACTTGATCTTTCTGTATGACAGACTTTACTATTTCAAATTAGGGAATCGCACAGACTTACAAATTCACATGATTTAGCTCTCAACCTTAAATCAACATAGGCATAAATAGATTCACCTGGATTCTGGTTTTTGATATTTTACCCTTCAAAATTGTCCATAGCCTTCAGCAAATTCTCTTTATCCTCTTCCTTCGCCCATTCAGAAGTGTTGTGCACCTCCAGAGCTGCAGGACCAGCCACATGTAGAAGAGTCCTAGTCTGTAACTTCTGTGATTTCTCAGCAACACCAGTTTCTATAAAGACGATTTGAATCTGTTGCTTGAATCTGCACTAGTTCTCAGCCAAATTTCCTTGCAGGTCAAGGTTGATGGGTGTCGATAACTGCTTCGTTCTGACACCATGTAATGATGGACGGAGGCCAGTAAGTTTGCTTAAACTTAACTTTATATGGCTTGCCAGATTGGTACAGTACAGTTCAACATGGCTCATTCAAGAATAATACTGGCAGGTTATGCGTCCATAAACCATATTTATATAGAGCGACATACGAATGATGTAATACCATACGTAATTCATATCCTTACAGATGTGTGTCTGATTGCTGTTTATGCAGCCTGTAAGACACAGCTTCCGGCTTTTCTTCCTGTGCCAGTACCGATGTCACAGGCGCAGGACTGCTAGCTCTGCCTTTCTGGTAGTCCGGGAGTGAGCTTCATGCAGATGGCAGGCAACACCCGGAGGAGAGGGGGTCCTGATCTGCAGGAGGGCATGGGTTTAGTTTTTCTTTTTCCACAAACTGGGCTTTGAGGTCTTGCTGTTGCTGTCCACTGTCATAAAAAGGTATCAGCAGCAAAACTTATAATACATAGTTGCAGGTAAGCCTTAAAGACCTCCCACAACATAGATTTGGAGGTGTCCCCCATGTCATTGAGGTCGAAGAAGTAAGTCACTTCTTTTTCTGGCCAGAGTGCAAAATCCATGTCCTGAACAAGAGGGGGTCCAAATGAAGGAGGCAGATTTGTGGGCAGCTAGGCCCCCCCACACACACACGCAGCAACCAACTCTACTGGGGCATGGAGAGACCGATATAAAGGAGTGATCCTTGAGTGTACACCATGGGGCCAGCACTAGAGAATAACCAAAATCATTATGGGTGGAAGTGGAATGAGTGACAAAAACAGGAACAGTCCAATGGGGTGGGTGCAGGCATCGGACATCAGTCAGTAAGAACACGGGCATTAACTCTTGGAGAGCAGCCAAGGCCTTTTATGGGGTTCAGTTCTGCCAGAATTCCACTCTGTATATTCTTGCAGGACCGGATTTAAGTCCCCTCCATGAAAAAGAGTAGTGTTCGGGGCAGTAGGTATGGAACAGCTCTAGATCATCATGATTCTGCCCATAGACATTGGCAAGGGCAATGGACCCTTCAGGGTATGAAGGAGATCTGCAACCCATGTACCAGCCTTATCTTGAGTGGAAGTCTCCACCGACCATCTGAGTGATATATGGACTAAGACAGAGGCTTCCAGCTTTGGAGGAGGAGGGGGAGGTGCAATTTCAAACTAAACCAGTCACTACAGTTTAGCCACCTCAGAGTGGCACTGTTCGGTCCCCTGCAAAAAGGCCACATGTGCCTTCATGTCTTTCAGCCTGGATAGGACCTGTTTTCTTTTGACTGGGAGTTGAGTCCCCTCACATTCCAGCAAAATGAGTTGGGGGCTGTGAGCAGCATGACATGTGAAGGCACTAAGATGGAACTGAACAGAGGGGGTGCTCTCCATGGAAACCCTGGGGCAGTGGAGGGGGACCCATAAGCTGGAGATCTTACTTCAAGGGTATCTCTTGCAGTAGGCCATCACTGGTAGGACAAAGCCGTCAGGTGCCAGAACCGCACTGAAACCTTTCTAGCTAGCAGTCTGCCAGAGGGGGTCGCCCACCTCTGACGTCAGCCTATCGTGTGTAAGGCGGGTGGCCCCCACACCCTCCTCGGGTCTTTCCCGCCATCGACCAACACATATCAGACCACTGACACCATCGCAGCTACAGTGCTATAGTGACGTGGAACCTTTGTAAAGGAGTCTTTGACTCAGAGGTGTGTTATGTGATATTCCTCAATAAATAAATACAATCGACTAATTTTCCTGCGTTTTCCTCACTTTATTTTGTCATTGTTTCCAAGTTAAACATCATATTTTTCAGTGTTCCATCCTCTTGTTTGTTTTTTCAACCTTCTTACGACGGCTCCACTAAGTGTGCGTGTGATAAACAGATCCTGTACAAGGACGGCAATTCTGCTTGCCTCTTCTGCCTAGGCCTAGACCACAACGTCCAAGCCTGCAAGGTCTGCCTGAAGTTTAACCCGGCCACCAGAAGATGCTGCCAGAAGACCCTGGAAAGTAGTCTCCTCCAGCAGAAGATCACTCTTATGGAACGGGAGCTACAAGCCCAGAGCTCCTCCACCTCCCTGGCCCAGCCCTCAGGCTCCTCCTCATTCAAATGCAAGGACAAATCTTTGGGGAAGCACAAGCATCGGGACAGGGACCGGGACTGACCCCAGTCTGTCTCCCATTTGTGGTCTCTGACCGTATCAGTCTTCCTCCCTCGAGAGGTTGACCACCTTGGCCTTGCCGCCCTTACCCCTTCAGGGCTGCTGGTGGCCCCGCTGCCTGCCCTGATCTCTGTTATGGCCGGCAGCTCCTTGGGGCAGGCTCTTCCTTATCGTGCTTCCGAACCCCTGCTCTTTCAGCCCTTGTTCTCCACAGGCTCTTCGGCAGGTGGCTTGGCTGGAGCTCCTCCGGCCAGTGCAGATGCTGCTGTGTATCAGCCAACCCATCACTCATGCCCCCAACATCAGTCCTGACCTCTGGGGCTTCCGTTGATCCTGCCCCTCTTTTGCAGGGGCAGGTGCTGCAGGGCACTGGCACTTCCCAGAGCCCAGTCTCCCCTCAGCCTTCGCCTGGGGGTCCTCCTCCCCTGCACCAGCCTCTACTATACAGGTGCTTGTGGATCCCCCTATGGCGTAACCCAGTCTGATGCCCGCTGGGCCTGTGCCTGCCCTCCTGCAGCCTGGGCCTTCACCGGCCCTCCTGCTACCAGTGTCTGGGGGACCTGCTCCAGTCTACCTGCTGCCACTTCAAGGGACCAGTGCCTGTGTCGCTTCTCACTCCTGTGGGGCTGCTGCCTGGGTATCCTGCTCCATGGGATCCAGTGCCGGCTTGCCTCCCTACCCAATGCTTGGGGGACTGGCAACTGCTTACCCACACCCTGTGCCAGTGGGACCCCTGCCAGTCTATAACTGTGACTTCTGAGGGGGCTGGCGCCCATGGATTACCACACCTTGATTTCCACTCTTTGGGCCTTCATGCAGTTGCAGGTCCCGTCCTCTGGCAGATCAATACAGTTGCACCCTCAAGGGCCTCCTCGGAACCCCCTGCCATCGACTCCAGGCCAAGTGTTCCTTGTACTCCAAGAGCCTGACTGATGTGGGCACCCTGCTTGCCCGGTCGACTGCCAGTCTGATGACAGTTGACATCTCAGCTGTTTATGATGATGATAGTTCTGAGTCTCCCTCCATTCTGGTAGACTTCCTCAGGAGATGAAGAGACCCAGTTCCCAACCACCCCGATCCCACATTCATGGACATCATGGGGCATATCCAAGCCACTATGGGTTGGGAGACTGGGGAACTGGACCCTGAGCATTGCCGCCTGGCAGTTACCTTTGTCAGCATGACGCTCCCCCCTTTGGTGGCCCCCCTTTCAAGTCTTACGAGGACGTTACCAAGTCCACATGGCACCACCCCACATGTTCCAGCAGTATCTAAGAAGGCTCATCGGCTTTTCCATGCCCTTGCTGGCAGATCCTACTTTGACAAGCACCCAGCAATGGATTCAGTCATTAACGTGGCCTATGATCACACCAGGAGGCTGAAGCATCTCTGCGTCCTCCTGCCAGATAGTCTCGCCAACCAGACCAAATGGGCAAGCGGGCCCTTGCATCTGCCACCTTTGCCATCTGGACCTTTAACTATTAATCCCATATGGTGCAGTATCAAAACCTCTTGTGGGACCAGGCCAGGGAGGCGGTCGTGGTTATGGCCATGCCAGATGACCCCTTGAAGCAGCAGACCCTTCAGGCCCTTACAGCAGAGTCAGATGTTGGTACCCATGTCCTCAGGGTAGCCTATGATGCTGTGGATGCCTCGGGTCAGGCGGCTGCCATCGGCATTAGTATGAGGTGCCGTGCTTGGCTCAGAGTCTTGGGCTTTGCTCCAGACATCCAATCTAGTATTATGGATGCTCCCTTTTGGGGTCCCAAGTTGTTTGGGGAGATGTTCAAGACATTATCTCAGAGCTCCAGACTTCTGGGCAGGCCGTGAAGTCTGTCCACTCCATATGCCACACCCAGCCAAAGTCGGGACAGAGGGTTCCCTTTTGTTGCTCCTCCTGTAGACAGGATGGACCCCCACCCAAGGCCTATGCCAAATACAAGGCAGGTGCTACCCTCCCTGCTTCTGCCCCTGCCCCTTCCTGGGCCACTAGAGCAATCACAGCCCCGTCCCCACCTAGGAGGCAGTGGTCAGGGTCGTTTCTCCCTTCACCTGGGCCGGTGGAGGGAGGTCACTACAGACAACTGGGAGGAAGAAACAACTGATAAGGAACCTTATGCGATTTTGAGAAAGGAGTCCGGATCGCTAACGCCAGAGCAGCAGAAAGAGATTTTACAAAAGAAAGAAGCCCTGATAAAAGAATTGCAGAGACTGGATGTGACATTTAGGGGCTCATTATGTTGAGACGGAACCTGTCAGAGATGCTACAGTTGCTGTCAGTGAGGCTTTGAGTCAGCACAGTGCTGACATGGCAGATGTCTCCGCACAGTGTTACAAAAGGGAAACCGGAGAAAGTAACGATAACAGAAGAAAGCGCTCAGCAAAATGCTGTGCATGAGGTTCCCAAACAAAACGTTTAAAATCAGATTCAGGATCAAGAGTCGGGGAAAGGAAAAATTAAAAAAGATACTCTGGCTGGCAGCTCAAACAGCGTCATGGCTGTGTGCCAAAAGCCTGCTACGAATACAGCTGCTGGAAAGAAAATACAGCAGAAGAGACTTGGTTTGGTGTGCGCCCTGGACAGAAAACACCACAAGTTCCCCAAATAGAAGCGAGAATATCACAAGGACAAGAATTCTCTTTTCCCAAAGACAGTTCAAGACCTGGTTGGAGTAAAACTCCTGCAGAAGTAATGGTAAAGTCAAACGTAACTACAGAGGCGCATTTCAATATAGAACAGTGTCCTGAGAAAGAAGTGACAAGAGGCCCGAGTTAGTCTCCTATTCGGGCCTTAGAGAATGCTGGCTGGGAACAAACAACTGATGGACAGTGGATAACAGATAAAACGGACCCAACATATGTAGCTATGTTGGCTACAACTCTTGCTAATATGGTCACCAACACTGCAGAAGATATGAGCTCCAACAGACCCTGGGGTAAGGTCCTCCTGAGACTGTTGTTCAAAATAATGAAATTGTTGTTATACAAAATAATATCGATGCTGTAATTATTCATAATAATAAAGTGGTTAACCAATGTCTCCAAGAGGAAAATGAGGACTGGTTAGGTATACCAGGACAGTCTTTATATAGTGAAAATTATGAATCCTATTTTAAAATTCTTAATTTATTTCAAAACAGGGGAACCAGCATCACACGGGAATGCAATTTGGTTGCTGTACAAAGGCAGCCTAGTAGACCTCCGGACAGAATATTTATAGCTAAACTTGTGAAAGGGTCCCTAAAGTTCTTTTTATCTGAGATATTTGCTCTCATACACCTGGGGAATAACTTTTTTTTGTAAACTTTTAGTTTTAGCTCAGCAGCAGGTACATCAGATGCATCATATCATTATTCCATTACATTTAAGTATTGTTAAATATAGTGGAAAAGGCATGCATTTACACTCT
This sequence comes from Neoceratodus forsteri, assembly GCA_016271365.2. Lineage (NCBI taxonomy): Eukaryota > Metazoa > Chordata > Ceratodontiformes > Ceratodontidae > Neoceratodus > Neoceratodus forsteri. The sequence continues at coordinate 194,002,691 of CM028129.1, forward strand.
TGGGTCATTATATAAATTATCTCTAATCTGTTCTAAACACGGGTTTCCTAATCTAAACAATTGTTAAAAACTAGGGAACCAGGGTTGTGATATAACTTCCTCCAGTGGGGCCCACATTTTAAAATATTTATCCAGTTGCCCTCTAACACTATACTGGATCTTTTCATATTTCATGGAATTTAATAGTTTCTGGACCATTCTGAGACTGTTGGGTGGAGGCCAGTCTCCAGTGCACACCAAAACCTTTAGGCCCATCACATTACCTAATCTCCAAAGGTTTCTGTGGTTAGGGTCAAGAGAGGCCCTCTTATCAGGTCACCCGTTGGAAGGCCCAACCATATCTCCACTGGGTCAAGATTTAATGGGACTTTCACCACCCGTGACATAACCTCCTGAACACCAGACCAAAAGGATCTCACCTTGGATCAGAGCCACACCATGTGATAGAAAGTTTCCACCTGTATATGATTTTTGGGGTATATGGGAGAGGCATAGGGATCTATCCTATGTGCCAGCCATGGAGTGTGGTACGCTCTATGTAATATCTTGTACTGGATAATGTTATTCCTATTATTCACTGAACTTCTCAAACAGTTATTCAGAAGGATGTTCCAGTCACCCCCAGTTAGGCCTTCTGAGTGGAGATCTAAATCCCACTTCTCTTTAACATTCATTATCATATCTGGTGATGCCCCTATTAAGATTTTGTTTTTCTCAGGGGTTTAAGCTTAATATCCTCTGACTGTCCCCAAAAAAGTTCCTCCAAAGGGGATCTGGACACCACTCCCTCAGGGTCACAACCACCCATCATACCCTCCATTGCTCTCGTCTGTTCCCTATATAGGGGAAAATGCACTTCCCTGAACTTTTTGGATGCCACCAGATCAGTAAATGGAGTTATTCCATTTTCAGACACATGTTTAATTAAGGATATTCCCCTGTGGGCCCAATATTTTAGTACTGGCCTGTCCCGTATGGTTATACCTCCCTCCTTTTGCATTAATCTCCCAAGAGAACATTCTTGGGGATACTCCTGCTCCCACTCAACGATGGGCCAGACTCCAGGCCTTCAGCAGAGTGTTCGTACACGGACGATGAAGGGCCGCCGGGGCACTGACCATTCCACACAGAGACAACCTGTCATGATAGATGAAAAAACCTTTCTCTTCCTTAAGCCGGACCCAGGCCTGCTGATTCCCTGGTTTCTTAATCGGGTCCGAGATGTGAAACAGCCAGTAAAATAACATTAGGGAGACCAAACCACCCCGAGGCAGCCATAAAATGGCGTTTTTAATCCTCTGACGTTTATTGTTCCATAGTAATTGGGTTATTGCCCCTTCGAGGCTTTTAATATGTATTATGGGAACATGCAGTGGGACCGACTGGAACAAGTATAAAAACTTGGGGAGGACTGACATCTTGACCAAGTTCACCCTACCTATGAGTGTTGGGGGTTTCGCTCACCAAGTCGAGCAATCCTCCTTAATTGTCTTAATTATGTTTTTCATATTAATGGTAACTAATTCTGAAAGTTTTGAAGAAATCTGAATACCCAAATATTTAATTGCTTTGGATGGTTGAACTATTGTTTGGCCTATTTTGATATGGTTTTTCACTTCTCCCAAAGGCAGCCATTTTATTCACACTTGCTCAATTAATTTTATGACCGAAAGGGACCATAATTACACAAAATATTGGACAATTTCTTATTGTCTCCTTGGTGGAGCTAGTAACTAAAAGTATGTCGTCAGCAAAGTGAGATCACATGGTCTACTCCTTTCCCTGTAATCCCTTATTCTAGGGACATGGATATGTTGTTCATCCACACTCATTGGCAGGTATCCTTGCCGCTTTAAATCTTGCGGAAGGTCTTCAAGCTTGCTCCTCCACCCACCGGGTGGTATAACTCTCGGCTCCGCCCCATGGCCTAGATCTTCCTTACGCTTGGAAGCTCAGGTTCCCTCCTTAACGCTCTGCGTTTGTGACTGGATTCCTATTCTCCGTTTGCGGTTATAAATAAATTTTGCAAAAGACTTTCAGTCTTCTATCCCTCATGGCTGCGATGGACAAATCGACTCGGTTCGGAGATGCCCATGCGGGCAGAAGATGTCTCGGACGGATCCACACTCCACGTGTGTCTACTGTAGGCCTTGAGCGACCATGAGCTTGCGACCTGTGCTCATCTTTCCCGGCCTCGTCCTCGAAGACCCGTGCTGCCCGATGCAGCTGGGCCGTCCGGCGTTTCCCTCGGTGTAAAGTCAAGGAGGCCGGTTGGCGGTGTCAGCGGCGGCGGGCTCGGCGGATCAGCTCGAGCGGATGGTCACCCTCGAAGAGGAGGCGGCGCGGGCCGTATCTTCCTCGGCCGCGGCATTTATCCCGCTCTCTCTGGGTTCTTCCTACACGGCTTCTTTTAAGGAGCTTTGTCTGTCCCTCTCCACTAAAGGAGAAGGGCCTGTGTCTGCTGGACCTTATTCTCGGTCCAAAAAGAGGGACAGGGGTAAGTCCCTCCGTCGACGCTCTTGGGAGCGGGAAAGGTCCCTCTCCCCGGGCCGTCGACCGTCGGCCTCGGTCGACCGCTCGGCTTCGGCCACTGGCCTCACGGTGTCCCCGTCAGGTCAGTTGACCGATACTCCCACCGATGAAGTCGAGATTTTTCTCGACCCATTGGACGGGCTGTCGCCTTTAGCAGCCGAGATTCCCCTCTCCCCGGTTCCCCGGAGAGAGTTGAGATCCCGTGGGCTCGCCTGTGCCTCGGTTCGGGCCCTCGGATGGACCATCGAGCGAAGAGTGCGGTTCGGCCGACACCTCCCGCACCGACCTCGGAAATTCCGGGACTCTCGGTCTCGGACCTCTTGCTGGTCAGCCGATCCCACCGTCATAGGCGGTCTCGGTCCTCGGCACCGGTGGCAGCGTGGCCGGCTCGTCACGTCCTCCTCCTCGGATGAGGAGGCTTCGGCGTAAGTGCGTCGGCGTGCGGAGGACCTTATGTTGCAACAGCTCCTCCTGGCGAGGAATGAGCCGACCCGTCGCCTTCCCGGCCATTAAGTGGCTGTCACGGGCAGCCGACACAACCCTCGACTTATCCGAGGCCTATGCAGGCTGGTTGTTGGCCAAAACCAGCTGCTCCACGATTCGGTGGAACCTCCGCCTCCACAGCCACCAAGTGGGGCTCCGACCAAGGATTCTCGATCGGCTAAGGGTCTACCCATCGGCTTGTCAGTTACCCTCACTCCGACCGACCTCGGCAGGTGAAGGGTGGCTCAGGCCAGAGCAGCTCTTGAGGATTCTTCCGAGTCCGAAGATGATTCCTCCTTTTCTCCAAGCGACTGGACTTGGGTCTTCAGGAGGTCAGTCAATGGGCGATAGCCCGTCGTCCTTCCTAGGACTGCTTCGGCTCATCTCGGAGTCTACGGGATGGAGCTCGAACCCGTTCCAAGCAGGGCAGGTATCCCTCACGGAGATTCTGGACCGAGATTCTCCGGCGGAGGCCTTTCCGGTGGCGGCGAGGCCATAGTGGGTCGGCACTGGAGCTTTAGCAGCGCCCTGCTTCCTGCCCTGCGCCTCGGCCAGGATGGCCAGGAAGTATCACCGGTCCCTACCGGTTCCTTGTCCGGTTTGAACACCCCTCTGCTGAGGGGTTGGTTACCGACAGCGTTTTCAGTAGCCCCGCTGCGCCAGGGATGTGGACAAACCTCCTGACAAAGGGTCAAGATTGGACTATGTCGGGCGAAAAGTCTACGCTGCGTCCTCTCGGCCTTAGTCAGGCCAGTTCGGCCGTCCTCATGGCACATTTTCTCATGCCTGTTGGGCTCCTGGATGAGGTCATCCCTCATCTTCCCGCCCGATCTGCAGACTACGGTTAAGCAGGTGCGGGACCAGGAGCAGGAGCAGTGGCCAAACAGCAGCTCCAGACTGCTTTGGATATAGGGGACTCATGTGCCAGATCGGTGGCGACCGCGGTGGCTATGCGTCGGCGGGCAGCTGAGGATATCCACCTTTACTTGGATACCCAGCACAAGTTGGCGGATGTTCCCTTTTGGGGACTGACCTCTTGACCCTGGGGTGGAAGGTCACCTGCAGAGGATCGAGAAGTCCAGTGCCACCTTGGACTCGGTCTCTTCGCTCAGAAGGACAAAGGCCGCAAACCACAGCCTAAGCCCTTCGTCCTTCTGTGCCCCGCGCGCCCGGCCAACAGCGTCAGGGCCAGCAGGCTCGACCTTGGCATCCCAAACCCAAACCGCCAGCTTCCTCTAACAGGAGGCAAGGAGGAAAGGGCCCAGGAGGTCCCTCGGCGGTCCCTCCTCCAAGCCTGCCCAGTGACGGGCTGAGGGTGTCGCCCCCATCCCGTCTCCCCCCTAGGTCCCACTGGGGAGGCGGCTCAGCACTTCCGTTCCGCCTGGTCCGCTGTTACCACGGACAGGTGGGTCTTGAGGTGGTGGGAAGGGCCTGCCTCTGGAATTCGAGCAGGCACCACCCTTCAGAGCCGTCGCCCCTCGGGGGGCTTCGGGATCCCCAGCCTCACTGGCGGCTCGTCGAGCCGACATCGCTCTCCTCCTCCAGAAGGAGGTGGTAAGAGAGGTGGTGGACCCTCCTTCAGACCCAGGGTTTGTGTCCAGGTACTTCCTGGTTCCGAAACGGACGGGGGGCTGGCGCCCCATTCTCGACCTACACGACCTAAACAAGTTCCTAAGGTCTCGAACCTTCAGGATGGTCACTCTGGCTCAGATAATACCATCCTTGGAGCAGCGTGTGGTTCTGCTCTCTGGACTTGCAGGGCCAGCGTTTTTCACGTCCCTATCCGTCCGTCTCACCAGAGATTCCTTCGCTTCCGGCGGAAGGATCCCTCTTCGAGTTCAAGCCATGCCCTTGACTTGTCTCCAGCTCCAGGGTCTTCACCAAATGCATGGCTGTGGTGACAGCATTCCTCTTGGCGCGGGGGTCGGGTGTACCCTTACCTGGACGACTGGCTGATAGCAGCTCCCTCCAGGAAGGAGGCGGAGTGGTCAGAGATCTGGCCCTCAGGTCTGCTCTCAACTGGGCCTCCTTATCAGCGAGGCCAGAGTCGAACTCGAGCGAAGCAGGTGATTCTATTCATCGGGCGCGGCTCGGCTCTCTTCGAGCCAGGCGCGGCTCCCGGCGGACAGGGCCGAGGTTCTTTCCTCCTTTGCCCGATCATTTCTGGTTGGAATCGCTCCTGCCAGGACTTCCTGTGCCTCCTGGGTCTCATGGCGGCCTGCACCAGCGTGGTCCGTTGGGCCCGCTGGAATATCACGTCCCCTTCAGTGGGGACTGGCCAGCCAGTGGTCCATGCTGCGATCCCTTGGACCAGCTTGTGCCGGTGACACAGGGATGTGGAGCAGCTCTCCAGTGGTGGACCGTTCCAGATCATTTGCAGGAGGGCATCCCGTTCGTCCGCCCGAGCCACGGTCTCTCTGTCGACCCGATGCCTCTCTGATGGGTTGGGGTGCCCATCTGGGGAACACGGGCTCTGGCCTCTGGTCCCCACTGGGAGTCCCGATGCCACATCAACCTGCTGGAGCTCCGGCGGTCCGCCTAGCTCTCACCGCCTTTGCTCCGTTCCTCCGGGGTCAAGTGGTCCAGTCCAGGCGGACAATACCGCGACTATGTACTATCTAAACCGCCAGGGCGGGGCCAGCTCCATGCTTCTATGCAAGGAAGCTCTCCGCTTTGGTCACCTCGTGCGCAGCCTGGAGGCGGATCTCCTAGCCATTCACGTGGCAGGAGCCTCCAACACCCTGGCCGATGCCCTGGGCAGGATGAGGGCTGCATCCCACAGTGGTCTCTCCTGCGGAGGTAGTACAGCATCTGTTCTCCTTTGGGGCACACCTCAGGTGGACCTGTTTGCCTCCAGGAAGCGAAGCTGAGTCTGTTCCATGCCGCCCCCTCAGCAGGGGCTCGCTGCAGGGGATGCCTTCTCAGGCAATGGACCCCGGGCCTCTTCGCCTTTCCCCATTTCCTTGATCCACAGAGTGCTTCTCAAAGGCGAGGAGGGACAAGGCGCAGGTGATTCCTGATAGCCCCAGACTGGCCTCGCCAGTTCTGGTACCAGATCTCCTCAGTCTCAGCTCCAGGACTCCGCGGCAGCTTCCAGCTCGCCCGGACCTGCTCTCAGTCAATCAGGGAAGGTGTTCCATCCGGACCTTCAATCCCTGCACCCTGGACAGGCCTGGTTCCTGGCTAGAGTTCCAGGCCTTGGGTCTTTCGACGAGGTCCTCAATGTAGTTGAGGCGTCCTGTAAGAGTCGACCAGAAAATGCTATGCCTTCAAATGGAAAAGGTTTTCCATTTGGTGTCAGAACAAGAGCTTGGACCCTTCCTCCTGTTCCTTGGCAAGCATCTTGGACTATTTATGGTCCCTTTCTAGTCAAGGGCTTAGGTCGGCGACCCTAAGGGTGCACCTGGCAGCCATCTCTGCTTACAGGCGCGGGCGGGAAGCAGTCAGTGGCTGAGGAGAGGTGGTCTGGCGCTTTTTCAAAGGCCTTGATCACATTTCCCTCCAGTCTCGGGAACCCCCACCTCCGTGGGATCTACTGCTGGTACTGGCAAGCTCATGGGCAAGCCATTCGAACCTATGCACAGGTGTGCTCTCTCACCTGTCGTGGAAGACCGCCTTCTTGGTGGCTATCCGTCAGCCAGAAGGATAGGGAGAGCTCCAGGCGCTTTCATCGGTCTCCTTACCTGGTCTTCCACAGGGACAAGGTTGTCCTCGCCCCCCACCGAGAATTCCTTCGAAGGTGGTGTCGGAGTTTCACCTTAACCAGGTGTTGACTCTGCGGTGTTCTACCCCAATCACACCTCGGAGGCCGAATATAGGCTCCATACTCTGGACCCTAGAAGGGCGCTCGCTTATTATAAGGAGGCTACCCGGCTGAAATTCGAGGAGAGGTTAGCCAGCTGTTTGTCACCTACGCTGAAGCCGCATCTGGCAGACTTGCAGCCAAGCGGACGATAGGCAGGTGGGTCACCTCCTGCATAGATCTCTGCTATAAGTTGGCGGGCATGGAGCCTCCCAGAGGGATAAGAGCTCATTCTACCCGCCATACTGCTGCATCGGTGGCTGCTTCCAGGGACGTCCCTATCCAGGAAATCTGCAGGGCTGCTACCTGGAAGTCAGCAAACACCTTCATTACCATTACCACATCGACCTTGAGTCACGCCGGGATGCTGGTTTGGGGCCTCGGTTCTCAGTCTCTTTCCCAAGTAAGTATTGGGGGTGTGCGTCTTGCCTCCCTCCTCCCGGAGAACTGCTAGGAGTCTGCCAATGAGTGTGGATGAACAACATATCCATGTCCCTAGAAATACAGGTTACTCACCTGTAACAGGAGTTCTAGGAATGGTATATGTTGTTCATCCACACGACCCACCCGACCTCCCCGGCTTCGACGCACAACCTGAGCTTCCAGCGGGCCAGATCTGGCGTCATGGGGCGGAGCCGAGAGTTATACCACCCGGGTGGGTGGGAGGAGCAAGCTTGAAGACCTTCCGGCAAGATTTAAAGCGGCAAGGATACCTGCCAATGAGTGTGGATGAACAACATATACCATTCCTAGAACTCCTGTTACAGGTGAGTAACCTGTATTTGTGGGGGTTTCCTCTAATTTTCAGTGCCAAGATTTCTATTGTTAATACATAGAGGAGCTGAGAGAGCGGGCAGCCCTGTCTTGTGCCTCTGGTCAAGGCAAAAAGGGGGTGAGACAATACTGTTTGAGAATTTGAGCTGTCTGTTTTTATACAAACTACCTACCCAGTGCAGAAAACAGGGACCAAAGCCCATCCCCTGCAGAACCACCATCATAAAGGGCCATTCCACCCAATCGAAGGCTTTCTCCGCATCCAGTGCGAGAAGGCTTCCCGACTTTCCCTTGGGCCAACGATGCATAATGTTGAGTACTCTTCAAATATTGTACTTAGTTTGTCTGCCTTTGACAAAAAACCCTGGTCTGCATGAATCAGTGTAACAAGGCGACCCTCCAACCTGTTCGCCAACACTTTAGCCAGTACCTTATAGTCTGCATTTAATAGCGATATAGGACGGTAGGAGGAGCACTGCAGAGGGTTCTTGCCCGCCTTCCGTTACACTGTAATCGTGGCCAAGTTCTGCGATGGAGGGAGCTCCCCTTCGTCCAGTGATTGCCTTATTGTCTCCAACATTATTAGGCCTATTTCATCCCACAGTTCTTTATATAGCTCCTTGCCCCTCCTTGATTTCCACACCGCCCCTTTAAGTTCCTCTATAGTTATCGGAGAGTCCAAAAGACTTACATCCAAGTCCCTCAACTGGGGAAGGTTAACCCCCCTCAGGAAAGAATCGGGGTCTGCTCCCTCAGGATATTCTGAAGTATACAGTCTGGAGTAGTAGTTTAAGAAAGTGGTATTAATTTTGTGCTGATCATAGGTGACACCCCATTTCTACTCCAAGGTGGTTCTTTCGGCCTTCTGCTTTTTGACCAGGCCAGTCAGCCACTTTCCAGCTTTGTCTCTCTCAAAATGGGAAAAAGATTTAGTCAGTAAGAGGGATCTCTCAGTTTTGTGCTGGGATAATTGGCTTAGCTCCCCCTTTAGTTTTTTTAAAGCAACTAGTTTACTACCCTTGTGTTTTTTCATCAGTTCCTTTTCTAGTTTGTGAATCTGAAGCTCCAAGTCATGTTCCCTCTTGTGGCCATTTTCTTTCTGTAAGCAGCATATGAAATTTCTTCTTCCCGTAAGTAGGCCTTAAGAGAGTCCCAAATCATCCTACTGTTGGTGTCTCCGGGCCAGTTTACCTCTAAAAAGAACAATACCTGCTGCCTTAGGTGTTGAATAAAATTCAAATCACCCAGAAGAGCTGGATCCAATCGCCACTGCGGATTGACACCAGGAACTTTTCCCCCTTCAATTACTACCTTCAGAGGGGCATGATCCGAAATCATTGGACCATATTGTGCCTCAGTAATACCCCTCGCTCTTGATTTTGTCATGAATAAGTAGTCCAGTCTCGTATAGACTTTGTGGGCGTGTGAGTAAAAGGAGTATTCCCAAAGGGAAGGGTGACAAAATCTCCAGGCCTCTAAAAGAGATCTCCCCTCCATCATACAATGCAATGTCCCCACACTCTTAGGGAGAGGACCCTCCCTCCCCAGTCGTCAAAGTGCTGATCCAGTAGGTATTAGTCCCCCCCCCAAAAAAAAATTATATCCTCGGGGTAGAGAGCCATTGTAGTTTCCAAATGGGAGAAGAAACCGGGGAATCTACGTTCAGGCCATACACTGACACTAATTTCAGAATAGTGCCCCCCAGATCGACTACCCCAATTACAAATCTACCCTGTGGGTCAGATATAGAGGACAGCACTTTATGCAGGACCCCTGGCCTAATCCATATAGCCACACCTCGGGCCTTGGAATTAAAAGGCGAGGCTAACAGTGCCCCCCCCAGTGCCCTTCGCAAGGCATCCCCTTCCTCCCTTGTAGAGTGAATTTCCTGTAGAAACATGATATCCCCCTTCATTTTATGTCTAAGACGTGAGTAAACCCTTTTCCTTTTAACAACAGGTCGGAGTCCATTTACATTCCAAGAAATCAATGATATATTAGCCATCTTTGTATTTCCTCTCAATCAACTTTACCCTTCGAGTGTTTACATGTACTATTATATCTAACATTCCTTCGCTGCCAAAGCTAATTTTTTTTAACACAGTAAAAACATTCCCCCAAACATAGCCCTCCCTTGCCACCCTATAACTATCAACTGATTAAAAAGTAGGAACAGCAGAAAAATATATAATTGTACCCCCCCCCGTTTATCATAGAACTAGCTGCAACAAGCAGTACTACAACCATTTCCCTCTACTTGTGGATTGAGCATACACCTCTTAAAATAAATGTATAATCTAATGAAATATTTATTATAAACTACAACCCCCTCACCGCTAGTACCTCCTTTTGGTAGTCTCCAAAGGCCCAACAATCCATAAATTAATAGATTAACAGCCCCTTCCTTCACCTACGCTTCTGGAATTACCCAAAGATTTCTCAGTTCTCCCCAGTTCAGGTACAAAAAAGAATTTTCCTAGTTCCTGTAGGAGGTGTTCTGGGAAAACGCTGCCCCCCCCCCAACTGATATTTGTTCAGAGCAGTCTCTCCCAGTACCATGGAGTTCACAGTTTTACCTCCATTGCTCTTACCCATCCAAAATACTGTAAATAGCACCCCCTCTCTGTATCATGTTAATCTTAAAACTGAAAATGATTGTATAACCTTATTAGGAGAGTAGTTAAGCTAAATAAATAAATAAAAACTTAGTGTACTTGGCTATCACCAGACCCCAATGAGAGCTTACTACCCTGTCACCTGATGCCCCCAGAGACTATCTTTGCCAGTTAGTAATTATTTCAAACATTATATTTTAAACTGAATTCCACTTGTCGACGCTACTCTGCTTTTAATCTCCAAAGTGGAGATGCTGATTTAGCCTTTCTCTCCTGCATATCGCCAAATGAAAGCAAAATGGAGAAAAACAAAAAAGAAATTACAGTACTTGTAATGCAGGTTGTCGCCAACCAAAATAGCCGACAGATCGCATAGAATGTCCAACAATCAAACGGACGGTAAATATAGTTCGGTGCGACGGCCTGGAGGGAGCGGAGCCCCAAACGATGCTACCAGTCCAGAACCGGGCTCTACAGCTCACCCCCCCCCCCCAAAACGAGACAATAACATTTCCATTAAATTTAAACTTGATATTCAAGGTTTATTCTGAACCTTTAGGCACCGAACGAACTCCAAAGCTGCTGATGGATCGGTAAATGCTCTAGTGTTTCCTCCTGGCGACCTTACTAACAGTCGAGTGGGGTATGCCAGAGTAAAAGGACAGTTTCTGGTATGGAGCAAATGCCGAACTTCGGAGAAGGCCTGCCTTTGAATCTGGAGTATGCGTGAATTGTCGGGATAGATGCTGATTCTCCTCTGCTGTACAAGAATAGACCCCAGTTTCCTCGCTGCATCGAGCACAGCCACTCTATCCTGGTATCTCTGGAATTTGACAGTGAGATGCTGCGGCCTTTGATTGGGTGGTGGCTTCAGGCCTGGCGAGCAGTGTGCCCTCTGGATCTCCAGCTCTCTGTCAGGAGGGAATAGCAGGTTAGTAACCAACCACTTTTTAATGAAGGTAGCACAGTGGTTTCCCTCGAGCCCCTCCGGCATGCCAATGATTCTGATGTTGCTCCGACGTTCACGATTCTCGTAATAGTCTAGGGTTTGCTTCAGCATCTCTATTTCTTGTAGGGCCTTTGCAAGGTCTGAGGAGTAAGTTGCCTGTCTATCCTCCTGATCGCCGATCCTTTGTTCCACTTCCCCCAGTCGCCTTTCATGAGCTTCAGCTTGCTCGGAGGTGGAGTTAACTGCCTGCTGTAAATGCTGTATTTGTGCAGACATGTTCTCAATGCCGGCTTCCATCCTGGATCTCGGGTCATATTTTAAATCTTTAATTAAGCTTTCTAGCTGTTGATAACCTTCTGCCATGTTAAGAGTTGGGCTAATTTCCACCTCCTCGCTCTCAACACAAGAGTTTTTCTCCGGGAGGTACCTTGACAAATCGATGTTCCGGGCTTCCTCTGGTGCCTTCCCAGGCCCTTAGCTGAAGATCCTCTCGGGGAAGGTTTAAACAATAGTTTTGCTTGTTTCCTTCCCGATTTCGGATTGGACGTCATTAGCACCGACAGAACTTACAGTATTTATCGAAATGAATGAATTTAAGGCACTGCAGTGAGGGGATTGCAAGGGATTTTTCTCAGAGCTGAAGAACTAAGCAGTCATCTTGCTCTGCTAGGCCACGCCCACCGGGAATAACAACTTTATTAATTTTAAAAACGTATCCAGTTTGGACATATTCTGGGCCCAGTAGAGTAAATTTAAGAATACTCCTTTATGGGTGCCTTTTCACGCGATTCCATTGTCCAAACCTGATGTTAAAAACATAACTATCATGTTTAAGAATGAGGGGGTGAATATCAAGGATATTCTGTACTGGCTGCGTCAATGATGTGAAATATTAAACAAACCTAGTCCTATGCTAGACAGTGAGCAAATTTCTGATATTTGGGGGTGTTAGGGTGAAGCTTATTACTGCAAACTCCGGTCCCATCCTCCTTCCCAGCACCTTTTACTTGGGAAAGATAGAGGCTCAGTTTTTTATGCAGGCCAGCCAAGGTCATGTTTTAAATGTGGGGCAAGGACACATTTGAGTTCTGCATGCAACACTGTTAAATATAGTCACTGTTTGGAATTTGGTCACTCTTCCGGTAATGTTTAAATTTGTTCAGATGTAACTTATGTGAGCAAATGGGTCAGTCTTACGGTTGATATCCTTGGGCCTCACATAATCGTGAGGATTGCCCCCTCACAAAGGGCTGATCAATATAGCTCAACAACAAGCCAAAAGAGTGGCAGAGCAAAATACAAAACTAGGAGTAGAACTGCAAGGGCAATGCAGTCTTGAAAGATTCATACAGGAGCCTCCATTCATTGGGGGGGGGGTTCACATTTTTTAAAGGTAAACTTAAGACACGAATAGATCACATCTTTGTCTCAAATGTACTGAGGGGTACTCTTCAGCAGAACTTGAACATATGAATTCTAAGATCACATGGTAGTATGCACTCTGGTTACCTGGCAGGATACCCGAAGGGGTAGGAAGACTAAATGGAGGTTAAGCGAATCTTTGTTATCAGATGTAAAAAGTCAGAATCTCTGGCTACGAAACTGGATGGCAAGGCTCTCAGTTGTTGAATGCTATGATGAAACTGCATGGTGGGAAGTCATAAAAAGATCATGGCAGGAGTTATTTAAAAACAAGGCAAATCAGGAGAGCAATAAAAATTACTTGGATTATTTACACCCTAGGCAGCAATTGCAACACTTAATTTCATTAACTGAAACCTCGGTACAGGACTATGAGCCACAGATTGATAGTCAAGGCAGAGACTACAGTATAGTAGAGCTTAGTCTTTAAGACAGGAAGCTAAATTCGGGATGAGAGGTGGCAAGCATTGTATTGATCCTTACAAAGATTGCAAAGAAATGGTGGAATCTAGAGTCATTAAGGAATTAATGACATCAACAGGGGATATGATCTCTACCCCACTAGGCCTCTTGGATGTAGTAAAGACCCAGGTTCAGAGTTTGTTTGGAGTGCGTGACGTGCGTCCAGTAATTGAACCAGTAAGTGAAATCTTGGAGGGCCTAAATTTACCTCAAGTTAATTTAGAGGACATAGACTCACTCACTAAAGACATTTCAGAAGAAGAAATTGTACTTGATAGACTTAAAAACAGATTCAGCACCAGGTTCAGATGGAATAGGTGCAGGATTGTATAAACAGTTTAAGGCAACCTTAGCAACTGCTTTGGCCATTTTATTAATATGTTAAATGAAAGCGGACTAGCCCCCCATTGAAAGGGACAATACTGGTACTAATACATAAAAAAGGCCTATCTGCTGATTGGAGACTTGAGTCGTCTAAATACTGCCGTTAAAATTTTGGCAAAGATTATGTTGGGTAGACTCTCAAAAATAACCTCGGTGATGCTCAAAATTGTGCAGTACAGGGTAGGCAGCAGTGTGACAATTTAATTATACTGCGGGAAATGTTTCATAAAGGGGAGGTGGGAGAACTGTTTGGGTGGGTAGTGAGTGTAGATCAAGAGAGAGCTTTTGATCGCCCATCACACCAGTTTTTATTTTCAGTGTTAGAAGCTTTTGGGTTACTGAAAAAATTCTGAGATTGGATTAAACTACTGTATATGGATGCATCTGTAATTCCAAATGTGAAAGGGTGGTATGGCAATAAAATTGGAGTTTATACAGGTGTACGTCAGGGCTGCCTGCTAAGACCCCTTTTATATGTTTTCTTTATGGATGTATTAGTCAGTATGCAATATATGGATCATGAAAATAATAGTACTGAATTCGGTTCAAAAAATTTCTTGTAATGCATAGCAGTTCTCCTTAACAGAACTCTTCAGTCCCAGTAATACTACACTTCATTGCCAATAATACTGTCGTTCCAATGAACGATAGTATCATCAGTCCTGCACAAAAGAGCAAGCACACACTGCCACCTCGCGCTCAGCACTAGCCAGCTTCTTCACCACTCAGCTTGAACAATTTATCAGGCTGCGACTCATGATTGGCTGCTTTCAGTTGGTGAGCGGGCAGAACATTTTCAAAAACATGGCAGCCTTCTCTCGGTTAGCGAGAATGTATCTCATCTTCGTTCTTTCCCCGGTATTTTTAACGTTTCAGTGGACAACTTATCTGATTGCTCCTCACTTCAGTTAACATGAAAACAACTACCAGGTAGGACTCTCCACCAAACTAAATCACCGGACTGCAGGGCGAAGCAGAGCGGGGTGGGGAACGAGGGGCCGTTCTTTGACACTGAGTGAGCGAGTCAGACTAGTGATGGCCCATCCACCTCACAACATGCCACAAAAATCTGCACAATTTTAAAATCGGATCCCTATATTACAAAAAATAAATAGTTGAGAGTGTATTACAGGGAAGTAATACCATCTTGAGGTTCTGGGGACAAGGGAACCTCTCGAGCTTCGCTCTCGAGGTTCCTTTGTCCCCAGAACCTCTCAATGGTATTACGCCCTTGTAAAACACTCTCACCTATCTGTTATTCTGTTTATGTATACAGGAACAGGGGATAGTTGGGCTGGGGATTACGAATAACTCCCAAACGGTAAAAATATTAACACATGCAGACGATGTGGTTTTAGCCTTGGATACACAGACAGATGAGAAAGCCTTGAAGGAAGTTATTAGAACTTCTTCATCATTATCTGGGTTTCAGATAAACTTGGGTAAAAGCAGAGGGTTTCCGTTAGGTCAGACTCCGATGCCAGCATTTGGGACTATAGGAGGGATACGAATAATGGCAGAGCCAGTGAAAATATTGAGGGTAGTTTTTGGACCCCAAAACTCTAATGTGCATAATTGGGAAATTGGTATATCTTTGGCAGAAAGAATAATTTTGGGATGGAGACATAAAGTTATTGAGAAACTTAGAGTTTGGTTGACTAAAACATTACTAGTCCCTGTTTTTTTTTTTTTTTTTTTATATATATAAGCTATGTTTACCCCCCTCCTAAAGATGTTTCTACCAGACTTCTTAGTGTATTTTTTCAAGGGTTATGGTGCTCCAGGTTGAACTCTGTGAAGAAACATTTTTTTTATAATCCCAAAGCTGAAGGATGGGTAGGGATGATTAATCCCATAGTATTTTTTTGGAGTATCTCTTATGATTATAATTTTAGTAAATATTTTAGACCTGGAGAGGGTAGTTGAAAACCATGGTTAGAATATTGGATTGGCCCTAATCTTTTGCCATGGCAACAACGAAAACCCAGATTGCTTGGGGAAAAACAGGTCCATGCATGTATACAGCATGGATAGTTTAAAATGGGCTTTGAAATGGAAGTTGACACCAACATGTATAACTACGTGGGATAGGAAAAGGATATACAAAGACATATTAGCAATAGAAGGAAAGGAAATAGTGGAATGCCTGCTTTGTACTGACCAACAGAAGGTGGAAATTTTGAAACGTCTAGTAAATCCCAGGATCCCTCCATACATTTGGGACTGTCTGTGGTTGGGGGGATTATGGGAGACTTTGTGTAAAAGGAAACTAAGCACAAGCAGCTATCAGAAATGTATTGCCCAAGAGAAACCTGTTTTCAAATCACAGAAACTCGACATCCATCTTTGGAGTGCACTGATGCACAAACACTATGGGATATATTGGCCAAAGAATGGGGAGAAAAGCAAGTCTTACGTTTAAGTTACCCAGAACTTGTATATGGAATAACCCAGTTTTATTAAGAAAGTGTCATGGGTTTACATATTTAGGAGTACGGGTAGGTCAGGGATTAGATTCCTTATATAAGTTAAATTATCTCACCCTGATAAGAACTATTATAGCTGATCTCAGGCGGTGGGCACAGCTCCCAGTCTCCTGGTTGGGGTGGATAAATTTGATAAAAATGAATATTCTTCCCAGTATTTTGTACACAATGCAGATGCTGCACCTGGGATTAACTAAGGAGGATGTTAAAAGGTTAAAGAAAATGTTCTCGGAATTTATCTGGTGGGGGAAAAGGCTGAGGATCAGCTTACAATGGCTTAAAGCTAAAAAAGGGAGGGGGGGGTCTCAACTTCCCAGATTTCGACAATTATTATTTGGCAAAACAAAAACGGTGTGTGGCAGATTGGGTACACAGACCGAAGGTGGCTAGCTGGGTAAATCTAGAGCAGGAGGGTACGCCTGGTAGACTCTCAGCTTACATTTATACTAAAGGTATAAGGGCGTACAGAGCACGTGAGAAGCGCAACCCACTGGTGGAAGCAGTGCTGGAGGCATGGGATCGGTTAAGGAGGTTGAAATGGGTGGGGCAAGGGGAGACTGCACTATTGCCAGTGGCTGGGAACCTGTTTTTTCTTGCCCGGCTTGGAGGACGGGGGCTTCCGGGAATGGGAGGAAAAGGAAGTGAATAGTGTGGGACACCTAGTGGACAAAGGAGAACTGTGTACATTTGAGAACCTAAAGCAGAGTGTTCATCTGGCAGACCGGCACATGTACTGTTACATGCAGGTTCGGGCGTATGTGGGGAAATTGGATAGGGAAAGTCAGCCTAGGTTGCAATTGGATCAAGTTGAACAGTTGATTTATCAGGCCAGGGTAGAACCCAAGGGTTTCTTGGGGAAAGCAGCTAGGCAAGGGAAACAAAGGTTACCGGATGGGCCAGGTAACACCAAAGCCCTGTGGGAAAGAGACTTGGAGCAGGATATCTCTGAGGAGAATTGGAATGTGGTCCTTCATATGCCTGAAGGAATTATGGTCTGTAATAAATTCAAAGAGGCCTTTTACAAGTTCCTGCATAGGTTGTATTATCCCCCGGCCATTGTGCACAAGGCACAACCCTTAGTATCCTCGATATGTGGGAGGTGCGGGAGAGGAAGGGGCACTTACTTAAACTGCTTCTGGACGTGCTCAGTTTTGGTGATGTTTTGGAAAGAGATAATTGGGGAGATGTCTAAGATAACAGATGTACCCTTGAGGAGAGACCCAATCATATGTTTATTTGGGGTGACAGTAGAGGGGGAGGAGTGGAATCCCCTCTCAACATGGATGAGAACGCTACTGGTGTTATCACGCCACTGTATCCAGAATACATGGGTATCCAGCATAAAGCCTACGGTTCTTCATTGGCGCCAGTTAACGCTGCATTCCTTGGCATTAGAAAGACCAACAATGGTGGTACGGGATAGAGAAGAAGCATGCTTAAGGGGACGGGCCCCCTTCCTGTCTTCTCTGAGCCTGGCAGAAGAAATAATGCTGAGAATGGGCCTAGGGTGAAGCAAGCTGCTAATACTATATAAGGGAATAGACTCAGTGGCTGGGCTTATATAGGGAGGATGGAAGGTATAAAGACAGTGGGTGTTTGGGAGGAGTGACCTTGGAGGGACCCTATTAAAGTAATAGATTGGTAAAACAAGACAATAAGAAGATATATGATTATAATGCATTATTATGATTTCAGGGGACTATGAAAAGATCCATTACATGTGTTTGATCCTATTTGTATGTTTTACTTGTAATTGTATGTATGTACTTTGTTGTATTGTGTATTTGATATCTGAATAAAAAGATTATTCAAAAAAAAAAAAAGAAAGTATCATGCGGATACCGTACATGTGATTTTGACAATAGTTAAATAATAATTATGGCCGGCAAGATGCCTGTGGGTATAGCAACAAAAATGGTTGCATCAGAATGCTGTTCTTTCTAATATAAAAGGGGAACTTCAGCAGCTGTTAAAGTGTGATTTATCCAAGTATCCATTGACAAAAGTATCGCACCTGTGGATTAATTGTAGGACTTGGTGTTTTTAATTTTTTGTTTCTCTTTTATGAAAATAGAAGTCTGTTCTGGTTATGTATAAAATGTACTAAGAATAACATGTAGACTTTTTTGTAAATAGTTGTACGGTATTTCCTAGTGTTTGTTTTGACTTGTAATTAAGTCAGATTTTTCTAATAAAAATTTCTCTACTCTTCGAGAAGTGCCATGGGATCTTTAACATCCATCTGAACAACCACCAGAACAGGCAGACAGGACCTCTGTTTAATGTCTTATCCGAAAGACGGCACCTCAAGGAGTGCAGCACCTCCACATGCTGCACTGCAATGTCAGTACTGGGATTTAACCCAAGTGCCTAGTGTGGGGATAGAACCCACAGCCATCTGATCTTCCGGCCTCAGACGAGTGTGAAACCTGCTGACGCTCGCTGGTAAATGGTATTGGGCAATACTGTACCACCCAGGGGCGTAATGAGGCCCAACGCCGCATGTGGATGGTCTTATACTTCCTGGAAGGTCGGACATTCCCCAATACCGCCAACCCTGGAGGGTATTATTGCGCTTAGAAAATGGGCATGTATTTAAATTAAGTAATAAAATAACACAGGCAGTTACTTTAACAGGCAATACAAAGGCTAGAAAAAAAATGTTTTTTTTCTTTGGTAAAGTAGTACCTCCTATGTGTGGTATTTCATCTTCTGTTGCCCAACACACACACAGACAGGTCACAGAGCTATTCTCTTCTCCCCCACCCCACGCAACCTCCAGAAGAAGGATGCAGTTATTTCTTATGAAGTCTCCCAAACCAGGACACTCAGAAGCTGTTGTATTACTTATTGCAGCTTCATTTTATGTTCATTTGGTGTCTGGTGGTCGGCAGAACGGATTTGCAAGTGGAGTAGCGCTATCAGGAAATGTGGCAGGTATGCTTGAGGGACACACTGAGACGAGGCTGAAAGGGTGAGTTGTCAGGTTGGGACTTTACTGAATGGTATTTTAAGTTTTTTTTTTTTTGATTGTGGACAGAAAGAAAGAAGCAAAACAAAAAGATTGTCTCTGTGGATGTGTCCTGAGTCGGTTTCAACGCTACCGCTGAGCACGTGGTGTTTTGGCGCTAGAGGTTGCTTTGAAAAAAACAAACATTTTGTTTGAGGGGAAAAAGAATGATTTTCTGTGGCATTTATTATGCTTGACTCTACTTTGTGGCCGCGTTCCTGGTTGGGGGCAGGGTGGGAGTGGGGGTGCCATTTCATTTCATGGATTACATTTGACAGTGTAATTCACTTTTGATGTTTAGGGGAAGAAACTGGGGGGGAGGGGGAACTTTGGTAATTTGAAAATTAAAATGACAGTTTCAGTTTCGGGAGCAAGTGGGCTGACATCTGGAGGAGGGAGGTCTGAGCGCGTGATTGGCTGTCCATAAGTGGGACAAGAGGGTGTAATAATAATAATAATAATAATAATAAAAGAAAAAGTAGGTAGAAGTGAGCCCAGTGGGAGAACGGCTGGAGGACTGTGATCGGGTCTTAGCTTTCGTTAAGTGAGACAAAAAAATGGTGGGCATTTTAAAATGAAAATTCCAACTGCAGCTTGATGCTTGATATTAGTGAAGTTGGTGGGGAATGGCACTTTTAGTACCTGGGCTCTGTTGTCTGATTCCCACCTTGCCAGGTCCATCAGCCAATCTGAGTCCAGGATTTTCTTAGCCTGTTTTCTAATGTGTGATATTTTATTGTATGTATGACAGAGTATAATGTGTACTATATATTGTAGATAATGTATCTGTATGACCAGGTTACATTTTGAAAATGGGCATTTGTTGTTCAAAGGTATTTCCTAAACAATTAAATGTCAAAAAATTCAAATCTAAGTAAGCTGATGTGCTGAAAAGCTCCTTGGAGAAATCATAACAGGACAGCTGCTGGCCCTCCCAGGACAGCTGCTGGCCCTCACAGGACAGCAGGCCCAGCTCCCTTGCAAAACGGAGGCTGTTCTTCACAGAGAAGTACAAGAGCTTCATTTGGATAGGGAGGGGGTGCTCACCAGGCTTAGGTTGGGGTACCAAGGAGCGGTGCTCCCACTCTGTTTCAAGTGGAGAGCAGTTCAAACTGTTGAGGATTGTGGGGATCGGGGGCTGTGGAAACAGTATTCAGTCCTTGGCTTCAGCTTTCTCTGGAAGGTCCATCAGCTGAAATTTGTTGCGACATCAGCAGTTTTTCCAAAGAATCCACTTTTGAGAGCAGGAACTTAATAGTTCAGAGTCTGCTGTAGAGGATGAGAAAACGCACAGTACAGTTATGTTCTAACAATCCGGAATAAATCTGTCACCAGTCAGAGGTGCGCTGATCCAGTTGCTGGGAAAAAAAAAAAAAAAAAGGTACCTGCTTGCAGGTGTGGGTCAGCACTCACAACACACTCAGAATCTTTTCTGAAAATAGCACACTTTATGTACAGCGCTCATATGGATTTACTGCTTTGCCTGGATGATTTGCACTGCTGCACTTTGTTCATTCTCTTTGAATTTATTAAAAACCGTGACTGATATTGGAAACTGTTGCCTGCCTATTGTTTCTGGAGACAAAATGGAACTGTAATGGGCTTCTGAAAGTGCTGATCCACGCATGCAAACAGGTACTTTTTTTTTTTCTTTTGTATGTATTTTATTTATGCGCCTCCCTTGACGTCCCGACCGGCCACTCCCTCGGAGCACCAGCGCCTGCCCTCCGACCCCTGCCACCACTACCTTCTCCAGTTGCAGCCTACCTGGATACCCGGCATATCCCTCTGCTGGGAGGTTCCCCTCTTCCGTGGGGGAAGGTGTGACTGCAGCAACATACAATCCAGGAACTGCGGGGCTTGTTCTGGGCGACTTAGGGCTTTGGGCAGCAGGAACTGGGCTTCAGTCATTCCAGTCAGGGCGTGCTTTTCCGTGCCCGCCCACACAGTTCTTGGCCTTGCGTGAGCTGGGTGACCTGGGGTGGGACATATAGGGGGCGTGCCGAGGCATTCGTCCCCAAATGCGTTGCAATCTGCCCACAGGACCCTAGGCGACACCCCCCCACCGAGGCGTCCAGTGGATGTTTATGATACCCCCCCCTTGGTCTCCGCTCCTGGTACCCGGGCTCACGGCGCGCACCTGGGTCGTTGGTATGCCAAGCGAACCCCTTCACTCAGCACCATGCAGCCGGCAGATACTTGTATTTTGATGTTTTTCTGCTGTACAGGATATCTTCCTGGTCTGCAAAGTGCTGAATGTGCTGCTCCACCTCCACTATCCTCGGACCCAGATCTCCTGATTGGTTTGAGCTGCAGACTGCTTAATATTTGCAGTGTCTTGTAATATGCACTGCAGCATCAGGGTGACATTAGTAAGGTCCATCAGTGCAGAGCTTGCAGCCACTATCATCCGAAGCACATCCAATAAGGCAGGAGAGGTGAGGAGGTGCGAGTCGTGCAGCCCAGACCTTTTGCTTTCAGTGATGGTGAGCGAGACACAGAGGACCACAAAGACCACGAGCAACTGGCACCACCCCTAGGCACGGGGAAACAGAAAGGTGTATTACTACTGTTCACCATGGTGGTGGCAATCTAAATCCAGTGAAGGAATGCCTAGAATGGCTGTGGTAAGTGCGGGCTGAATGGCGATACTGTTAAAGCAGTACTTGGCTAGTGAGTCAAGCTGCCATCCTGCTGGTAGCTAACTACTCCCCTTCATATATAGATATATTAAATGTTGCATGGTGCCTCCACCCAGAGTAAAGTTTAACTGGGCCTGGTGTCGGAGTGCTACTACTCTGGGAAGCAATACTTCCCTATTCCCCTACACATGAAAAATCACAATACAACCTTGAAATCAACAAATGTGCAATTAATGACTTACTACTAATAATATGTTCACGAGACGAAATGTAAAATACCAACATATTTATTGTGGGATATTCACAAGGGCTAGGGGAATGCAATGCTATATTCATTTTGTAATTCTTGTGAATTATGTGATACTGAGGCCAAAGGTAGGTGCCTGAGTAGGCTTGGCCTACAAAACACAAATGCACTTTAAACAGCAGTAGTATCCCTGCCCCCAAGAATGCAATAGTGGCTAGGTAAGTACTGCAACCTTTAGTATTATCAGTCCAGCTGTACTGGGGGCACTAACCATTTCCCACTGGTACCAGTTTAAAACCCTCTTTAAACCTTGGGGAGCTCCCTGTGCTTCACTGGGTGCCTTGCCAGAGAAACTGTGCATGTCCGATGTGGTTGCTGCTGGTTGGCTGGTGGTAATGCACTTTAAAAATACAAAAGCTGAATTGAGGTATTTGTATCTCCTGGCCAGATGGCCAGAACTGTAGCTTTGTGGCAGACTTTGTACAAAAAGCTCAGTTCCAGGGCAAGCCCTGAAGGTATTCATGGTTCTGGTGTTACTAGCTTCCTTGACAACTTGGGCTTCCTCTCCTTTCTACAGATGCAGATTCTCTCAGGCAGTTGATCATCTGTCTGTGTAGTTTGGCGGGGCGGGTGGGGGGAGCAGCTTGAAGATGCAGATCTCTAGTGCCACTGGATGTGAATCAGGCTTTCTGCTTTAGCAGCTGTTTGGATGTCTCTTGGTTCTCTCGCCTTCTCCACAGGACAAACCAGTCTGGGTGTAGGGGCCGCATGCCACAAGCACATGTCTAGGCTTCTGGACCCTTGTGTGGTATGTTAGCCAGTGCTTTGCAGCAGCACTAACTAGCCTTCTCCCTGTCTGCAGTCTTGATGCAGGCTTTCACTCAGCAGTACTCACTTAGGCTCTGGCCACTTACAGGTTAGCAGCTGTGGCACCTTGGTACAGCAGCAGGCTTTTACCTCATTTCACAGGATCAGTCCCTTCTCACTAAGACGTGTCATTCTGACACAGGACACAGAGTTAGCGCTCTGTAATCTGGAATGGTTGTAGAAAACACCGTCACCTCCTGCAATATTGGATGTGGAAGCCATGCCAGGCTTCCCTGAATTGACTCTGGTCAGCAGCACAAGTTCTCCTTTCTCTGTGAGAGCTGACTGCTTTGTTCTGCATCTGCCCTCTGCATTTCCCTGGTCAAAGGCAGCATCCGATTGGCATAACAGGCTTGTCAGTCTCTAGAATAAGTATGCAGAATGTTCACCTGATGCCCTGTTGGCTGGTGAAAAGGGTGCCAAGATTAGTGTGCAGTCACTCTCATAGAATGCTCTTGTGATCCCTGCTGAGATCCCTGACCTCTGATTGGCAGTGACTGAGGACATGTGCCAGCAAGATGGAGGCTCACTGTGTTTACCAGAAGCAGTTGCTTCAAACACAATCCTTTTACAAGGCTATGTGACAGGCTTGGTCAAGACCCTGTCCCATTTGTTTAGCAGAGAGAGCTAAAAGCAAGGATCTATTTTTTTCCTCCCCATTTTGTCACATGTCTGTCTCCTGCTTGTCTGATTGTGCAATCAGATTTCCTTGTGGCACCTAGGAATTGGCCACTGTGATGGTCCCACAACATCCCCGTTATCATCCTTCCTTCACTTACTGTTTCTTTTTTTTTTCTCCCCTTGCTTTTCTGTGGATAAAAAAAAATCAAAGTCTTTATTTAACCAGGCGATCACCGTTGAGCAAGCTTATTTTCGAGGTTGACCTGGGTTTGTTAACAAGGAACAAGGCACAATATACATGGGATGCAACACACAAAATAGTAATACAAGTAAAGTGAGATACAATAATAAAGTATATAAAAAGTATCAGCAGGTAGCATTGACAGTAGTATATGTTTGGAACAGAAGATACAGCTAGTTTTGGGTAGGACACAATTTTTCATAAAGGTAAAGAAATATACATATCCGGTGCACTGAACACAAATAAAACCTAATATAAAAAGATATATAGGGATACGGTATGGAGAATTTAGAGCTGGAACCAGGGTCAAAGGAAATGAGGAAGACAGATATGGGGGTAGAAGAAGGGGAGATGGAAAAGTAGATTATAGATGTGATCAGTCTTTTAACAGTAGTAATTAGAGTGTTCTTGGACTTACAGGAGTCATTATTTCAGGTAGACAGGCACAGGACTCCTTATTATGATGTAGATATAGAAATATAGATTTTGACGGCAGATAAGGACTGCTTGGCCCACCCAGTCTGCCCATTTCCCTACCTAATGGATAAGCTGCAGATCCTAGTTAACCAGCCTACTTCTTCCTACCCCAACCCCCTAGAATTGCCTTATGACTGTCCCATGCATGCTTGAATTCCACCACTGTTTTTGACTTCACAACCTCCTCTGGAAGGCTGTTCCATGCATCCACAACCCTCTCTCTGGAAAAATACTTATTACCTCTGAGCCGCCCCCCTTCTATCTTCAAATTGTGCCCCCTTGTTCTTGCACACCTCTTTTTTTGAAAGATGCTACCCTCTTGGACTTTGTTGATTCCCTTGAGGTACTTGAAAGTTTCTGTCATGCGCGCCCCCCCCCCCTTTCCTCGAGGCTATACATATTAAGCTCCTTAAGTCTCTCTTCATATGTCTTCGGTGCAGACCCTGCACCATTTTAGTTAACTCTCCTCTGGACAGCTTCCATCCTGTCTATGTCTTTGCGAGATTGGGTCTCCAGAACTGCACACACTACTCCAGATGGGGTCTCACCAACTGTCTGTACAGAGGGATAATAACTTCCTGTTTTCTACTGGTGATGCCTCTCCTATGCATCCCAGTATCTCCCAACCCTCCTTGCTGCCCTCTCACATTGCTTGCCCACCTTTAAGTCATCTGATATGACTACCCCCAGGTCCCTTTCCATTTTGTTGTTGTTAGTATCTCACCCTCCATTGTGTACTCTTCCCTGGGTTTTTGTTTCCCAGGTGCATTACCTTGCACTTCTTAGCATTGAATCTTAGCTGCCATACATGTGACCATCCCTCTAACCTTGCCAAGTCCCTTCTCATCCTTTCCACCCCACCTTGTGCATCAACTCTGTTGCAGATCTTTGTGTCATCTGCAAAGAGACATACTTTTCCTTCCAGTCCCTCAGCAATGTAAGCATAAAGACATTGAAGAGGACAGTCCTAATACTGAACACTGCGTTACCCCTCAGTAATCCCCTTTCTTCAGAGTGGACTCCATTTACTGTTACTCTCTGTGTCCTGTTCTCCAGCCAATTCTTTACCCAGGCTGTCATCTTGGGACCCACTCCCAGGCTGGCTAACTTGTATATTAATCTTTTGTGTGGGACTGTGTCAAATGCCTTGCTAAAGTCTAGGTAGGCCATGTCCACAGCCCCTCTCTGATCTACTACTTTGGTCACCCAGTCAAAGAAATCTATCAGATTTGTCTGACATGACCTTCCTGCTGTGAATCCATGCTGCCTTGGGTCCTGTGCCCCTCTGGCCTCTAGACACTCAACAGTTCTTTCCTTCAGAAGCGATTCCATCATTTTCCCTACCACTGAGGTTAAACTAACAGGTCTGTAGTTTCCTGCTTCTGCCTTGTTCCCACTTTTGTGAAGGGGAATCGCATCTGCCCTCCTCATGTCCTCAGGTACCACCCCATCCTCCCATGATTTGTTAAAGAGGGTAGTCAGTGGTGTCACTAGTTCTACCCTTAGTTCTTTTAGAATTCTGGGATGAATCCCATCAGGCCCCATTGCTTTGTCCACCTTCAGTTTTAAGAGTTCTTTCAGAACCCTTTCTTCTGTGAATTGGCTGGTATCAACTTCTGTATCCAGAGTGTTTCTGCTGTTTGTTTAGGTCCTCCCCACTTCCTTTGTAAATACTGAGCAAAATATTTGTTTAGTATCTCTGCCTTTTCAGTCACCCTCTGCCCACCCTCCCTCCCTTTATTAAGCCTCACTAATCCTCCCTGGTCTTCCTTCGCTCCCTGATGTACCTATAAAAGGTTTTATCCCCCTTCTTAACTGAGTTGGCTATCTTTTCCTCAGTTTGGGCCTTTGCTGTTCTGACCACCTTCCTAGCTTCCTTTTGCTTTAACTGATACAGTTCTCTGTCCTGCTCCTTCTGTGATTCCTTGTACTTCCTGAATGCTTTCTTTTTCTCTTGAACCTTCACTGCCACTTCCTTTGAGAACCATAGTGGTTTCTTGCATCGTTTCGTTTGTTGCTTCACACAAAGGTTGTTACATCTGTGATGGCAGTTTTATTATTCCCCATTGTTCTTCCACCCTCCTTCCTGCCCATTTGCTAGTGCACTCCTTAGGCACTCACCCATTTTAACAAAGTCAGCCCTCTAAAGTCCAGTACTTTTGCCTTTGTATGGCTTGACTCTATTGCTGTGTTTATTGTGAATCATACTGTTCGATGGTCTAGTTCCAGATGGCTACCCACTTCTACATCTGTGATCCTCTCTTCATCTCCATTTGAAAGAACCAGGTCTAAGATTGCTCCCTCTCGAGTGGGCTCCAATACTAGTTGTCTAAGGCCTGCCCCCAGTAGGGTATCTAGAATAACCCCACTCTTGGAAGTGGCTGCTGCAACTGCTCTCCAGTTAACATCTGGCATATTCAGATCACCCATCAGCAATATCTCCCCTTTGTCTGCCATTCTAAGTATTCTTTCTATCATTTCCTTGTCCATTTCCTCCCCCTGAGAAGGGGGTCTATATACAACCCCTGTGCGGATTGTGGTGCCATTGCCAGTCTCCAAATTTACCCACAGTGCTTCTTCTCCTCCCTGTTTCCCCTTTTGTTCTGTTTGCTTTGATTCCTTCCCTTATGTAAAGAGCTACTCCTCCTCTTTTACCCTCCCTGTCCCTTCTGTAGATAGTGTATCCTGGTATGTTTATGTCCCAGTCATGCTTTTGTGTGTACCATGTTTCTGTGACTGCCACGATATCCAGATGTTCCTCCTCCATCAAGGCCACTAATTCAGGAAGCTTGTTAGTCAGACTACGGGCATTGGTACTCATTGCTCTCCGTTTTTTGATGGCTTTACCTTCTTTGCAGCATCCCCAACTGACCTTTCTACCTCGGTCTTTTCTCATTTTAGTACCCTGTTTTGTAGGAGAGCTGGGATTTTCCTGCTGTTTGTCAGTGCCTACCCCTTGACTAGTTTAAAGCTTGCCAATGAAGCATTTAAACCGATTACTAAAAGACTTGTTCCTTCCGGACAGATGCAGACCATCCTGCCAGTATAGGCTGGTGTCCTCCAGGTGGAACCCGGTCCCCAATGAAGCCAAACCCTGTGCTCACACCATTTTTTCAACCATTCATTAAACTGCATGGTGCAAAGTACCCTCGCCTCCTCATGCCATTGACAGGCAGCACCTCAGAAAGGATATTGTGTGTGCTACTTGTCTTAGGCCCCTCCCAATTCTACAGAGCCCTTCTGCACTGCTCTAATCTCATGATGAGCCAAGTCATTTGTCCCTAGGTGGACAATGACGTCCAGCTCAGACTCCCGTGCAGCTGTTCTCGTGATCCTGAGGATGCGCTTCCCGTCTCTCCAAGCCATGGCACCAGGCAGGCACCTTACTTCAGTTTTCCCTGCTCCCTCCAGTTCTATCCCCCTAATAATTGAGTCCCCCACCAGGAGTTGCTTCCTTTCCTTGTGGTGTCCTCTGCCTCCTTCCTGTGGGCCTCCCTTGTGACAGTTGTCCTCAGCCTCCTTAGTCTCCTCTGCGGGTGCATCCATAGGGGAGCTATGCTCCCCCAGAATGGTGTATCGATTGTGGTGTGGAACTACTGACTGGGTGTGCCTCTGTTCCACCATCCTCACTCTCCCTGAGCCCACTGTGGTCCAATTGCTGTGCTTTCTTCGCAACCTCTGAGGTAGTGGTGGCTCTGGTGCTCCCTGGATGGGGGAGGTTCCCTTCCTACCGTCCAGTGTGGCCTGGGGGAAGGTTCCCTTACTACTGTCCAGTGTGGCCTGAAGACGGGCAACTTCCTCCCTCAGGGCAGAGAGTTGTCTGCAAATAGGGCAGCATTTCAGCCTCCAGAAAGACTCCTGGAAGACTGCTGCCCCACAGCCATTACATTGCACTACTCCCCACATATTTTTTTTGTGTGTGAGATTGGTTTGTTGTATAGAAATATATATATATTATACAATGTGTATGCTTATATAGTCAGTGCAGTGTGCTAGAGAGGCTATGACAATGATATGCACCTTGCACTGTTGAGGAAATGATGTCAGAACCCCAGGTATAAAGTAACTATTTCCAGGGGTGTGTGGGGTGGGAAGGGGTTGGGCCTAAACTGTGCCCTCACAAAACAATCCGCTAAAAGCTCTGACCCACCGCTGCAATGAGTGCCTTCCTGTCAGCAAGATGCCCTACACAACAGTTTGTCGGAGAAAATACCCTGCTAATCAAGCAGAGAAAAATCCACATATCCAAGTCAGACACAGGTAAACCTCCCCAGCCCCAAAACAGGCCCTGGTGGTTTGTGCTCTGAAATCAGTCAGCCCCAGAATAAGTCAGCTGTGCTTTAAACTCTTCCTGCACTGAAAACCTTAAGAATTGTAACAAACGTAAACCTAGATCCACGTCCCTCAGTTGCTTGAAAGACTGTCTTTTCCTGTTTCACACTGCAGGTTTTGCTATGACAACTTCCTTAACCACAGTAACTTATTTAAAAATAGTTAAACTATCACAAACTCCTATGCACCAGTAAATTATTTAAAAATAGCTTACATAGATACATAGACAGTGTCGGCAGATAAGGGCCTATGGCCCACCCAGTCTGCCCATTTGAGCTTGTAAGTTCAGTTTGTTTTCCTAGAAGTCTGTTGCCCCTTACCCCTGACCTCCAGAATTCCTTTTATGTCTATACCATGCATTCTTAAATCCGTGATTGTTTCAGCCCCCACCACTTCCTCTGGCAGGGTGTTCCACTTGTCCACCACCCGTTCTGTGAAGAAATTCTTCCTCACATTTCCTCTGAATCGTCCTCCTTCCAACTTCATCCCATGCCCTCTAGTCCTGTAACGTCTTTTACGCTTAAAAATAGTGTATTCCTGCACCCTGTTCCTCCCTGTAAGATACTTGTATGTCTCTTATCATATCTCCTCTCCCCCTCCTCTCCTCCAGCGAGTACATGTTCAGTTCCTGTCCTAAAATCCTAGTAGTCAATCCAGCTACCCCCAAGGGACAACCAAAATGCAGTATTCAAACACTTGTGAAGTTATTTCCAAGATAAGCAGAGTTTGCAAGCTCCTTTTTCAACTCCTCAGCCACCTGTAATTTATTTAAAAATAGTTTAACTGTCAGAAAATCCTAGTAGACAATCTAGTTACCTCCAAGGGTCTACCCAAGTGCAGTATTTAAATCCTTCTGAAGTTACTAACAAGATAAACAGAGTTTGCAAGCCCCTTCTTGGTTAAACACTAAATATGTGAATAAAAAGCAATTACCAAGGGTAGTTAGTTTCACCTCCCACAGAATTAAGCAAAAGTGCACATTGTTGCAGATATCAAATGCAATATAGAATTTCTCACACAGCTCACAGCTGAATAAAGTAGTAGTGTCCTTCCAGGCCAAGAAGATGTGCTTTGCTATAGAGATTTAAAAGCTGCTAGGCTGATGGGGTGAGTTAATTTCAGTTTTTTGCAGCTTGTTCCACAGTTGAGGGAGCACAAAGCTGATGGCTGCTCTGCCAATGCAAGATTTTGCTTTGTAAACATAAAGGTAGATATATGAAGTGCTTCTCAGGGCATACTTCCCCAGAGTGCACAAAGGTGTAAACAGAAATACACTGGGGCAGTTTATTTGAGATAGCTTTGTATGTCCAAACCGCAGCATTTTTTTTTTGCCGTCTGTAAGCATTGGATGACCATCCCACTGCCGTGTACAATGCACAGTGGTGGGTTGAGTATGGAAGACCCGTGATAAATCTTATCGCTCTGTGATGAAACATATCGAGTTTGGCTAGGGTACCTGCAAGTCCCTGACTATATAGAAAGTCTGCGTAATCCAATAGGGAAAGAAGGGTAGTTTGAACCAGTTTCAGTTTAGCGTCTCTTGTGAGGAGATTAATCCTAAAGAACAGACCAAGTCTTTGCCTGTTTTTTTGCCAGTTCTTCTAAGTGATCTGTGAAAGTAAGTCTATGGTCTAACCAGACCCCCAGGTACTTGAACTTTGGTATGTAGTACAACCGCTCGCCTAGAATGGTAGTGATCTGTGGGAGCGTCCCAGCAATTGCAGGATTTACTGCATTTTGAAGGGGTGAGAGGAACATTGCTTTGTTTTCTTTTTTGCATTTAAGAGCAGTTTCTGGTTTATAAGCTGATGTTGCAGCAGATTAAATTCATTTTGAAGGGCTTTACAGGCGCTTCAGGTGTGGGGCTACTAGCATAGAGTACTGTATCATCCGTGAATAGGTGTATTTGTGCTTGATGGGGGCATCTCGTTGTTAATATAAAGGGAAGAGCAAGGGACCAAGAATGGAACCTTGCGGTACACCTCAGTAGGGTTTTATTGGAGAAACTTCCCTTCTGCCTTTACTTGTTGAAGTTGTCCTGAGAGGTAGTTGGAGAACCATTTAAGGGATAGGGAATCCAAACCAATGTTCCGGAGGGACAACAGAAGGAGTCTGTGATCAGCGGTAATGAACGCTTTGCTTAGGTCCAAGAAAACTGCGCAAAGTTTTTTTTTTTTTTTGTCTAATTCAAGCTGCCAGTCGTTTGTCACCTTAGCTAGAGCAGAGATTGTACTTTGTTGTGCTCTAAAACCGGATTGTAATGGGTTGAGCAATTTTTCTGATTCCAGGTACTTCCAAAGCTGGGAGTTCACTATTTTCTCCAGCATCTTTGACAGGATTGGAAGTAGGGAGATTGGCCTGTAGTTATTGAGGTCACTAGGATCTCCTGACTTAAACAAAGGGACCACAAGTGCATTTTTCCAAATGGACAGTAGGTCACCCTGGGAGAAGGATAAGTTGAAGAGATGAGTAATTGGGACTGCGAGGACATGGTAGCCGACCTTTAAGAAGTACGGGTCAGTGAGGTCAGCCCCAGCACTTTTCCTAGTGTCCAGCTGAAGGAGAAGATCTTCGACTTCTTTCAGGGAGGTAGGCTGCAGAGAGAAGGATGGACTGGGATGGGTTTTTCTTGTGTATCCAATCTAAGTTGTTGGCGGAGGATATTCGCGGGAGAGGAGTAGCCCTGCAGTGGCAAAATGATTGAGAGCATCGAGGATAGACGGTCTGTCGGTGATGACAGTATTGTCGATCAATAATTTAGTAGGTAGGGAATTTACAGTGGTATGACCTTCAATGTCTTTGATAGTCCTCCAGAATTTGGAGGCATTTCTTGAGGAGCTCTCCAGCTGAGAGCGATAGAAATTAGCTTTGGCTTCTCTGATCATTTTGGTGCAGAGGTTCCTAGCCCTCGAAAGAATTCCAGTCATTTATTAAATTAGTTTTCCTAGCAGTTCTCCAGAGTACATCCCTACTCCGCAAAGCATCTTTCAGGTCTTCTGGAAACCACCGACAGGATTTGTTTCTGGTACAGACTTTTACTATGGGAGCATACTTGTTGAGAGCCCCTAGCACAATTTCTGAGAAAATATCATAAGCCGTAGTCAGGGACTTGGCTAGATAGAAGTCCTGCCATCGCATGGAATCTCTTAAGTCTGATATACAGTGGTTTGCAAAAGTATTCAACCCCCTTGAAAATTGTCAGATTTGTCTGGATTACAAATGAGACTTATATATATTATTCCAGTCAGTATTTTTATTGAAAACTCATATGCTCTAACAGTATATCCTCAAAGCCAAAATTAATTATCCGTCGGCACATCTTTTAAAGTAAATTAAAAACGGGAAAATGCTGCTTGCAGAAGTATTCAACCCCTACACATTAGTATTTGGTAGAGCCACCTTTTGCTGCAATAAAGCTTTAAGTCTTTTGGGTAAGTATCTACCAGCCTTCACACTGTTCAGGAGTGATTCTTGCCCATTCTTCTTGGCAGATTTGTTCCAGGTTGTTCAGTTGGTTGGGTGGCGCTTGTGGACCGCAATTTTCAAACAGTGCCACAGATTCTCGATGGGATTGAGATCTGGACTTTGACTTGGCCACTGTAGGACATTCACCTTTTTGTTGTTTAACCACTCCTGTGTTGCTTTGGCCTTGTGCTTGGGATCATTGTCCTGCTGAAAGGTGAAGTTTCTCCCAAGCTTCAGTTTTTTAGCAGACTGAAGCAGGTTCTCTTGCAGTATCTCCCTGTATTTTGCTCCATCCATTCTTCCTTCAATTTTAACAAGATGCCCAGTCCCTGCTGATGAAAAGCATCCCCACAGCATGATGCTGCCACCACCATACTTCACTGTAGGGATGGTGTTTCTCGAGGCATGGGCAGTGTTAGGTTTGCGCCACACATAGCGCTTTGAATTTTGGCCAAAAATCTCTATCTTGGTCTCATCAGACCACAAAACCTTGTGCCACATCTTAGCTGGGTCACTCTCATGCTTTCTGGCAAACTCCAGACGTGCTTTGATATGGTTCTTTTTGAGTAATGGCTTCTTTCTAGCCACCCTCCCATACAGGCCAGTATTATGCAGAGCTCTTGATATGGTTGACTGGCGCACCTTCACTCCACTCTCAGCCACTGAACTCTGTAGCTCCTTCAAAGTGATTGTTGGCCTCTCTGTGGCTTCCCTCACTAGTCTCCTTCTTGTTCGGACGTTGAGTTTTGAGGGACGGTCTTGTCTAGGTAGTGCCTGGGTGGTGTGATGCTGCTTCCACTTCTTCACTATTGATCCAACAGTGCACACTGGGATATCCAAACACTTGGATATTATTTTGTACCCTTTTCCTAATTTATGCATGTCTATTACTTTATCTCTAACTTCCTTAGAATGCTCTTTAGTCTTCATTTTCACACCCTTCCTTCAGATTCACAGTCTGACCAATGGTCATTAAACTGAGGAGGGGGTGGGGTTTATCCAGAAAATGTGAGCTACTTTAATGTTTCAGAGGTGAGGCCAATTGTAAGCCAATTGTGTCCTCGTTAGAGACAATATTTTTCATCTGTGTAAACTTGGAGCTTCCAGAGCACAGGGGTTGAATACTTAGGCAAGCAGCATTTTCCAGTTTTTAATTTACTTTAAAAGATGTGCTGACGGATAATTAATTTTGGCTTTGAGGATATACTGTTAGAGCATGAGAGTTTGCAATAAAAATACTGACTGGAATAATATATGTAAGTCTCTTATTTGTAATCCAGACAAATCTGACAACTTTCAAGGGGGTTGAATACTTTTGCAAACCACTGTATATCCGTGGAGATCAAAGTTGAGTATGCATCTTTTAAAGGAGAATTTTGGTGCAGTTGTGGATTTAAGAGTGGATCTTACACACGTGATGAAGCAATGGTCGCTAATATCAAAGAAAAAGACGCCAGCAAGGGAGAATAAATGGGGTTTGTTAACTAAAATGATATCCAAGAGAGTACTGTTATTAGGGTTGAGCTTGTTAGGATGAGTAGATTAGTTTATTAGCTGTGACAACCCAAGGGAATCATTGAACATTTTAAGTGGGTTGGATGCACTTGAGAGCCAGTCTAAGCTGGAGTCCCCTTGTATGATACACTCTGAAGATGCCGAACCCAGGATGTTTCTGAGATGTTTTAACAACTGTAGTCCAGCTGATGGGGGTCTGTAGCATCCTATTATACATAATGAGACACCGGTGGCAATTTCAATCTTTAATGACACGCTCTCGAATTCTTTTGGGACACAGGTTGAGCCAATTATGGAGGCAGGGAATTTATCCTTTATGTAAATAGCTACCCCACCACCTCTGGTTTGCCTGTTGGCTCTGAACAAAGAGTAGGAGGGGATGTTGACTTCGTTGTTGCTGGTTGCTGTTCAGAGCCAGGACTCCGTAATCGCCAGAACATCTGGAGCAGTATGACATACCCAGGCCTGAACAGAGGTGATTATTTATTTTTTTTTTTTTAATGGGCTACATACATTAACATGCAAGAATGTAAGCTCCTTGAAGCTTTGTAGCTCTGCTAGGGATTCCATGGGTGTCAGAGGGCCTGGATTAAGCTAAACATTTTCTGAGCATAGAAAAAGAAGTAAAGAGTTTCCTGCAGAGTCCTAGAAGTGTGAGTGGCTGAGCCTTCTTTTGTTAACGTGATTTGTCTGCGGCAGTATAGGGAGTTCTGATGCTAGTTCCCAGTTTTCTTGATGCTGCATACAATAATAACTTGACCGAGAGAGTCAGTGGGAGTAGGGGGGAGTATGCAGAAGATGTTCTAGCCCTGTGGGCAGGCTCTAGGAGAGTTCCTGTATGCTGGTGCAGGTGAAGGACCAGCAGCAGGCTAGGGGAAGTTAGAGCACATACAAGTTCTTCTACTGGATAGGAAAAGTCCCGGTCGAACAAAGTAAAAAGAGAGCCGTTCTCCACTCTAGGAGTTATTTTTTGATTCACGTTTGGGTCCAATACATGTAAGATGAGCAGAGACGAGCATAGAAGCAGGTAATATGCCCTCTTTATGAGACTATCACCCAATGGGCACTACAGGTGCAGGCAAGAGAAGGGATTCTCGGTGGAAGATAATTTCTTAATCCCTGTAAAATACTACTATAGGCAGTGGAGCCTGAAGCAGTAATCCTTAAATACAGCTCCTAGTCAGGTTAATAAGAAGAGTTCACCTGACTATGGAGCAGTGCTAGGGACAGAGAGGCTTTGAAGCAAATTTCTTAGCTACTACTCTGGAGCAGACTAAGTACTAGGGAGAACACCTGACCTAAATCAACTGCCTTAGCAAGACAGGATATGCTAGTGAGCAATAAGCAAACCCAAAGTAACAAAAATGGAGTGCCTCAGCAAGACAGAATGAGATTAAGCTGCTAGAAGGCTTAGTTGCAAAAAGGGGATGGGAGAAATTCCACTTGTTGACAGTAAGTAACAATAAATTAAAACATCAGATAGGAGTGGGCGGGAGCTGTGTGCATTTAAAGGAGGTCAGGGAGGGAGGGTGTTAAAGGAGGCCTGGGAGGGGAAGAGGGTGGGATGAAAATCAAGGGAAGTTTGCAGAGCTAGCACTGAATCAGTGCACATACAGTTGGAGAAACTGCGGGGGATGGTGTTACTTTACACAGGCCGAGCAGAACAGGCTAAATTAAAATATATAAATTAGGTGCCTAGTACAGGGATGCAGGCTTACATTAAGCCACACGTCTCGAGTGCTCCTGTCTCAGGTGAGTGAGACCAGCCAATCAGGGAGCTCTACACAAGCGTGGAGCCAATAGCGCTACCCTGAGAAGGCGCCGAAATTGAAAACGGCAAATTGCAAGTGATGATCCGGTTCAGGGTTCACACAGCCCAGAGAAATCGTGGCAATTTTTCAAGCATCGTACCTTATCTATCTCTTTAGGGGGTGGGTGGATCAGGCTCCTTGCACCGTAGAGGTGCTATGGATGGATCGTAACCGCTGCCTGTGGGGGCAAGTGGCACCTGTAAGGAAGGAGACAGCAGATTGAATAGAAGCAGATGGGGAGTCTAAACAGACACGCAGAGAGCTGAGCACCAACTTGAAAGACAAAGTCAGTGGGCAGTCTCAGACAGAGGCAAGGTGCCGGCTAACTCGGGAATCCAAACAAGCACAAAAGAACAGACTGATGGGGAGGGCGGAGGGACAGAACAGAGACGGAGGAGGACAGGGGGACAAAGGAAGATGATTAAGAATGAAAATCAAGGGCAGAAGCATTAGGCTCAACAGAGGCTACACAGATTTTACAATTCACTGAAACTCTAAAAAATCTGAATCTTTGTGAAACTGGGACCCCTTGGTTTGCAAATGTGTAATTATATTGTTGAAATGATTCCAGACAGCTATTTGAGTTTCTTAAAAAAGTGACAGTCTGTACTGCAGGGGGTTGACCTTGAGATGTATTTTGAGCTCCACAAGCTTGTTAACAGAATAATCAACAGAGAACCATCTCTGAGACAGAATATTCTATTTTGTTGCACCTGTTGAGACTGGGTGTACTCGTAAGGCTGGTTGCAGGAAAGCGATAGTCTTAATACATCTTGAGGAACACACACCGTGTAATTTACAACAGCAGGATGCAGAATTTAAAATATCAGAAAAATAAATCTTGGGCCAGATATTGGAAAAAAGGTGCCAGAAGTGGAATGCAAAGGTTTGCACTGTGCTTGTACCTGTGTCTAACCCAGGGGTTGCTATATTCAGTCAGATAGCATACCAGCACTGTCAGATTGAATATAGGTCCTGCAGCACAAAGTCCACTTGCGCTGCTGTGATATGGACTTGGGCTGTATCCAGCCCATAAGGTACTGTGCCTGCAGACATTTCAAACACATCATGCAGATGAGTCCATTGGGCATGTAGGGTGCTAAGGGGCCATATGCATGCACATTATGGGTTCATATACATGGGAAACTGCAGTAGGCTTGTGCCCATTCCATAGTCACCTGCCACGTCAGTCATGGTGACCAGCGCCCTCCTGAATGCCCATCCCCTCAATGCAAATATACTTCTTGGTGTCCAGTGGCACCCCCACCCTCCGATCACGTCCCTGTATAGCTTGTTTTTTTCCTGGTGTCTAGTGGCACCCTCTGCCTTCTGATCCCTTGTCCAGGCCAGTGTCAGTCTCCTGGTGTCCCCCCACCCTCTGACCTCCCAGCCCAAAATGCTTAGATAGTCCCTGGTGTCTGGTATCCCCCACCTGCTGAGCACTCGCCCCAGTGTGACCTCAAAGTCCTTGGTGGCTAGTGTATCCCCTCCGCACCAAGCACACAACACCCAGTCAGCCTCCCTCGTACTAATGAACACAGTCCCTTGCAGAGAGCCTGATATGATGTCCTGCACAGCCCTCCTTTCACCTTGGTCGGCTGCCTTATTTCATCCCATATGGCAGCAGGCCAAGGAGGTGAGAAGGAGGGCTGTGCCAGATCTTACTTCAAGAGGGCTTTTGCAGTAGGTATTCACATATAGGACTAAGCCGCCAGATGTCCGGACCCCACGGAAAAAACTTCTAGCTAGCAGTCTCTGGCAGGGGACCACCCCCACGTCAGGTGATCGATGTCAGCTGACATCAGTATAAAGGGGCGGTCCCCCACTCCCATCTTAGAGTTCTTCCCCGCCATCGACTTGTGAAAGTTCCTAGCGGTAGAACAGCGCTCGTTCATCTCTCCTCTTTTGGCTAAAAGTTATTGCTTTTTGGCCTAATTTCACTTTTTTCTACGTAGTTGTGATTAAAATTCAACATCTGCTGTGTATGTCGTCCCCGATGCCCTCGGAATTGCATGAAAACATATGTGACCTGTGCGGTTCCCAGCTCCCTCATAAGGACGGCCATTCTTGGTGCCTTTTCTGCTTAGGCCCTGACCACCACGTGGAAGAGTGCCAGCACTGCCAGAAATTCAGTTCGGCTACCCATAAACGGAGGCAGCAGTCCCTGGAAGCCCACCTGCTCAAGAAGAAAATGGCATCCATGGAGAAGGAATTGAAAAAGCTTAGGCAGGCGTCCCCCTCCCCTGAAGGCCACAAAATGAAAAGAGACAGAGGAACCATGACTCGTTGTTCACAGCTGCTGTAACTTTGGCTGTAGTCACGGCCCTCAAGGTATTTGCCCCTCCGGGGGACCGATCCTTGATGGCCACCAAGGCGGTGTCTCCTCTCTCGGTGGGCTTGCGCTTGGGCCAGTCTGGAGCCTCCAGGGCAAAGGAGGCCTCCGCTTCCGCCAAGGCCGCTGCTCCTTCACAGCTTTCCAGTCGGAGTGGGTCCGGTAAGTCGGACGCTGGTCCTTCCGACGTCCACCTGGACAAGGCTGTAAGTCAGTTGCCGACACTGCTGATGACTGCCCAGCCCATGCCTCTTCCACTAAGGCCACTCCTCCCTCTTGGCCTTCTGGACAGAGCGAGTCCACTAAGCTGGATGCCGGCCCACCCGGACACTGCTGCTAAGCCAGTCGTCAGCCCCTCTGACGACCATGCCAGTGAACCCACGTCAGGCTCTGATGTTGTGCCAGACGCCCGGGATTCGTCAGAGCGTGTGGTAACGTTGCCCTCTGAGATCCCTCTGTCACCTCAGGGCCCCCACCCCGGGATTCTGCTCCTCCTCCTTCCCTGGCCGGGGTCAAGGATACGTACATCCCAACATCGGCTACTCAGATGCTGGACCAAACGTCCACTGACCTGACGTCGCCCTCCGGTATCCCATTGCCTGACAGAGGACCTGCTTCACCGTCAGGACTGTCAGACCCTTCCAGGGGTCCACCTACTCAGAGCCCGAAGCTTCTGGTCTGCCTGCAGGGCAGACGCCAGGTCCTTCTGCACCGTCAGAGCCCCTGGCGCCAGAGTACCTAACGCCGCAGTACCCGGCTCCCCAGTATCCGACACCACTTTACCCGGCGTCTCAGTATCTGCTGCAGTACCCGGCACCGGGCTACCTGCCTTCAGGCTGTGGATACTCATACTATGGGTTTCCCAACTACCCATACACGAGCCCCCCTACTCCTCCTCCTCCTCCCGCCACTTTCACAACCGCCGGTGGATCTGAAGGAGGTCTTGGCCTCCTGGTGGGCAGAAGCCAAGGCCCAGCTCACCAGGGAGGTTAAAGGTCGTCTGCCAATGCCGGACACCTTATGTCGGTGACAAGAGATCCCTCCCCCTTTACCTGATGCCAGAGGAGAACTATCTGGCTCTCTACTTGGGCAGGAGTCGCACTTCTGGGCTAACCCCAGAGGGGTCATTCCACCCCTCTTCAGAGCCATCTGACTTGGACTCCGACTCAGATCCCTCTGATCCTGGGGACAAGCCACATACTCCAGAAGATCCCAGGCCAAAGGACCCTCCAAAGTCTCCTCTGGAGGACCCTTCTTTTTTGGAGTCACTTAGAAAGATCCAGGACACCTGTCCATGGCAATCAGTGGCGTCAGACCCACAGCGTAAAAAACTCGTTGCCCATCTGGATCTGCCGGAAACTGCTCCTACTCTGATTCCACCCTGGCTTGAGCCTCACATGAATCTTGTCTCCACTATTTGGAAACAACCTTCCTCGCTAGCCCCCCTTCCTAGGATGGCAGATAGGCTCTACCAGGCTCCAGAGGGTAAAGACTGTCTTAGTCTTCACCCCAAGGCAGATTTGGTGGTGATTAGCGCTGCTCACGGCCATTCCGCCAACCTGAAACACCTAAGCTCATCCCCCCCCTGACAAGGAGTCACAGCTTCTGGACCAGTATTGGAAGAAGATCTGTGCATCTTCAACCCTAGGTATAAGGGCCCTTAACTACGTCTGCCACATGGGGGATTACCGGAAGTCTCTCCTTAGTCAGGTAGAAGCAAAATTGGACTTCCTTCCTGATTCACAAACCAAACAGGAACTGGGAGACCTTGCCCGCTCCATGTGTTTGGCCTATAGGCATATGTTATGTGCCATATATGATGCGGTGGCATGTAGGAGCTCGGCTTTCGCCGTAGGCTTACGTCATGCCTGGCTCTGCATGTCAGGACTGGTCCCTGTAGTGCAGACTGCCATCCAGGATGCTCCCTTCAGGGATTCAGTGCTTTTTGGGGGTGATGTCAAAGACATCATAACTGAACTACAGGAAAAGGGTACTGCACTTAAATCTGTTCAGACTTTGTACTGACCCGCTCAAGGGCAGCAGCATTCCTTTTGACGCTAAAACCGTCAAAAGCAAACACAGGCTAAACACCCCAACGAGCGCAGAGCCTCTCCAGCATCCAAAGCACCCCCAGTAAAAAAAAAAAAATCTTCCGGAGCTTCAGCTGTTGCCTTGCCCTCCACCTCCTGACTCCTGGCCTCTCTCTCTCTGCCTCTGGCCGGGGGGGGGATTCTCCTCTCATCTACCAGGTTGGGAGAAGATAACGGCAGAAGCTTGGGTGCTCCAGCTAATATCAGCTGGACGTTTGATAGTTTCTTGAGAAACCACCTCGCAGACTACCCCCCCAAGTCATCATTACTCCCCGCAACATCTTCCGCTGGTACTGGAAGAAATCCAGTCTCTTCTGCTGAAGGCGGCGATAGAACCCGTCCCCACCTTCCTTCAGGGGATGCATTACTATTCTCATTTCTTCCTAGTACCAAAGAAGACAGAAGATTTGAGACCGATCCTAGACCTCAGCTCCCTAAATCAGTTTGTGGAGTACAAGTGTTTCAGAATGCTCTCCTTCCAGGGCCGCCTTCTGATGCTTCATTGGGACGGTGGCTATGTGCTCTGGAAATGCAAGACGCATACTTCCATATCCCCATATGCCCTTCCCACACTAAATACCTCGTTTTTGTTTTCAGGGGCCCTACCAGTTCAGAGCCCTCCCATTTGGTCTTTCCTTGGCCTGCCCCAGTGTTTGCAAATGCCTGGCCGTGGTGGCGGCCCACCTGCGTACTCTGGGAATGCAGGTCTTCCCTTACCTGGACGACTGGCTGTTAGTGGCCCCATCCAGTGAGGAACGCCTACACTCCCTTTCCCTTATCCTGCAGGTTTTCACCAGCCTGGGTATAACCATCAATCAGGCCAAGTCCCATTTAGTCCCTTGCCAACGTCTACAATTTATAGAGGCAGTGCTGGACACGACCCCAGGCAAAGCCTTTTTGTCCCCGGACAGGGCCAAGACGCTTCAGAATCGAGCTTGTCTATTGTCCGGCATTAGGCGGGTAGGAGCCAGGAAGGTCCTTCGCCTTCTCGGGCTCATGGCAGCTGTCATTCCAATGGTTCCTGTAGCTTGGCTCCACATGAGAATCTCCCAGTGGACACTTCGTTCACAATGGGACCAAACTCTAGACTACAAGGTCCTAGTGTCTGATCCCATGATCAGAGAATTGCAGTGATGGGTGGTTCAGCAGAACCTCAGGCTGGGGGTCCCATTGTTTTCATCGACCCTCCAACCCAGACTCTGACAACGGATGTGTCTGGGGAGGGCTGGGGTGCCCATCTCATGTCTCACAAGACACAGGGCAGCTGCTCTCAACTCGAGCGGAAGCTTCACATCAGTGTGCTCGAGCTGATGGCAGTCCTCTATGCCCTACTTGCTCTCCTTCCCTTCATTCTTCCTGGTCATCTTCTGGTTCAGTCAGACATGTGCGTAGTCTGGTACCTCAACAATCAGGGAAGCATTCGTTCCTACCCTCTATGCTGGGAGACGATGAGTCTGGTACTGGTCAGCCCAGCACAGCCTTCACCTGACTGCGATTCATGTTCTGGGAGTGAAAAATACTCTGGCCAGTGCTGTCAGCCACTCGTCAGCCAGGTCCCGTGAATGGGAACTAGATTAAAAGGTCGTAAACATTTTTCAATAGTGGGGGACATCTCAGGTGCACCTCTTCGCCTCCCCCGACAATGCCAAGCTTTCTGCCTTTTGCTCGCTTGCTCCAGGGTGAGACGGTTTCTGGCGAGATGCTCTGCCTGTCTTTTAGAGGGACAGATTTGTTTCTTTCCTCCCATTCTTTTAATTCCGAGGGTGCTGAACAAGCTTCGGGCAGAGGGAGCACGAATGATCCTCATCGCTCCCTTCTGGCCCAGGCAAGTTTGGTTCTCTCTTCTGCAACAGTTTTCGGAGGAACCTCCACTTCCTCTTCCTCTGTCGCAGCAATTGTTGACCCTGGATCGGAGAGGACCCTGGTTCATCCAGGTCTCAAATTACTTCATCTCCATGCGTGGCTCCTTCAGACGTAGTCAAGGTATGCTTCAGAGTCTCCCCTCTGGCGGCGGACATTTTGGTGGAGACTAGAAAGCCTTCCACCAGATCCACCTACGCTATGAAGTGGAAATGGTTCTCCATCTGGGCGAGCTCTAAGGACTTGGAGCCCTTTTCGTGCCCAGCTAACAAAGTCCGGGATTTCATGCGAAACCTCTTTGATCTGGGTTTCAGTAACTCCTCTTTAAAGGTTCATATGGCAGCAATTTCAGCCTACCACATTTCCTTCGGAGACAGGTCTTTTGCCCAACTGAAAGTCTCTAAGACCTTCCTCAAAGGGGTTCTCCATCTGAGACCCCCTATCCGCAACCCTGCCCCTCTGTGGGACCTGAATTTCATCCTGGAGAAGCCAACACTGCCCCCCTTTGAACCTGCAGCGGAGGCAGATTTAAAGTTTGTTTCTTGGAAGACGCTTTTTCTGGTGGCCATTACTTCGGCTCTGTGAATTTCTGAGCTCCAAGCCTTGATGTGTAAAATCCCGTACCTGAATTTCTACAAGGAACGAGTGGCTATGCGCACCAACCCTAAGTTCCTTCCTAAGGTGGTGACTGAGTCTGTGCTGAACCAGTCCATTGAGTTACTGGCCTTTTTCATGGAACACTGCAGTCATGGAGAGCATCTTTCGCATGCTCTGGATGTACATAGAATCCTGAGATACTACACCAGTTGGACTAAGGATCTCAGGAAAACAGATCAGCTATTTGTTTTTCACACACACAAGAAAAGGCAATGTAGTTACCAAGCAATGCCT